>JADHKH010000026.1:0-385903 GCA_019925625.1 Graphilbum ipis-grandicollis
AGAGAGAGGAGAGAGAGGAGAGAGAGGAGAGAGAGGAGAGAGAGGAGAGAGAGGAGAGAGAGGAGAGAGAGGAGAGAGAGGAGAGAGAGGAGAGAGAGGAGAGAGAGGAGAGAGGAGAGAGGAGAGAGAAGAGAAGAGAGGAGAGAGAAGAGAAGAGAGGAGAAGAGAGGAGAAGAGAGGAGAAGAGAGGAGAAGAGAGGAGAAGAGAGGAGAAGAGAGGAGAAGAGAGGAGAAGAGAGGAGAAGAGAGGAGAAGAGAGGAGAAAAAGAGGAGAGAGAAGAAAACAGAAAAAAAGACATACCCGGCACTGCAGCACACACAGGCCGCGCTCGTAAATGTTCATGATCGGGTAGTTGACCCCCTTCCACTCGTTGATGACCTCGTCGTCGTGCACGCCGGCCACGACAAAGGCCGGCGGATAGTCGCCGGCCGCCTTGCTGCAGCGCTCGGCCACGGCCTCGGGCGCATACCAGCCGTCGCAGCGGGCGCGCGCCTCCTCGGCCGCCAGCACCTGCTGCAAAAATGTAATGTGCCCCGTCGAAAAGAGATCGAAGCCGCCGTCCACGTAGACGACGCGCTGTCCGACCTGAGGCCCGCGTCCGGCCACGAGCTGCCGCTTGGCCTTTTCGGCGTCGTCCCAGAACCACACGTCGGCCCCGGGCGCCTTGGCCGTTTCGTCTGTCGCGTAGAGTCGGATGCGTTCCGTCATGGCACGGCCGTCCCCCTCGGCCCCCTCGCCCTCGCCGCCGCCCTCGGCCAGGGTCTTTTCCAGCGAGCGCACAAAATGCGTCTTGGTGCACAGCAGCATGCGACCCACCAGGTCCGTCGTCGAGATGCTGGGCGTGCGCTTCACCATGCGGAAGCGGTCGGCCGCCTTGACAAAGCGGTAGCAGTCCTCGCCGGCGCCGTCGGCCGTAATGTCGTCGCCGTGCACGACGTAGCGGCAGCCAAAGTGCGTGATCCAGTCGAGCTGCGTGACATAGGGCGCGTTGGGCACCGACCGCGTCACCCACCGGCAGGCGTCCACAGCGGCCAGCCGCTCCCGCAAATTCATCACCGTCGGGCCCTTGTTCTCGAGAATGGCCTCGTCCGAGTGCACCCCTACCACGAGCTCGTCGCCCAGCTGCCGCGCCTGCACAATCGCGCCGGCATGGCCTGTCTATCAGCCACACTCCTTCTCACAGAGTCGCGTATAGAGCCACATCAGCGCATGGCTTACCGTGGTGGAAAAAGTCAAAGCATCCGTCGACCCAGAGACGTCCGTCCAGAAGCTCCGGCGCAGGCTCACCCGGCGGAACATCTGTCGTCGAGGCCATAATCTGTATTATCTGTTGCTCTGCAGAAGAAGCAAAGGAAGAAAAAGACTGGCGATAAAACTCTTGTTGGGCTGCTACTTGTTGCGTCCTTATTCCGAGAAAGTGATGTGACGGGGGGAGATTGCGCTTCTCGACGTTGGCTATGGAGACCCGCCAATCTTATATGTTAGCTTGCATTGCGACTCTACGTACCCCTCTCAACGCACATACACGTTCACCCCTGAATTGGACGGAAAGAGCTACTCGACCAAGTTGAGGTTCACCAAGTTGTGTTTTTCAGATTCACTGCTTCTCAAGCCAGAAACATCACGTGATTCACATGACGTCGAATTATCAACAGCACTGACCAAAACAGCCGCGAAGTAATACAGCTTGGCAAATCTAGTAATTAAATGAAAAAGCTAAACCTTTTGATATCACGCCGGCCTATTCCTCCCTTGGTAACAAAGCCCAAGCTCTTCACTCCTGCCAAGGTATATACAGTTTGAGACAGTTGATGGTTCCTCCTTGCCCAAGTCTGCCATTCGACAGCTTGTCCCTCTCCTTTGCTGTGTAGAACGCGGCTGGCCAAATCTGTGTATCGTGGTGTGCGCCTTCGCCTCCCGGTCGAGACCCTCTCGCTGCGCTGCCCTTACCGCTTCTTCGCCGTCGGCCGCGGCTTGCACTCGTCTGCCTGTACCGGGTGCAGCATAATCTTGGTCGGGTACTGCGGAGTGTTGGCCTGGTAGCCCTTGGACCAGTCATAGGAAATGGCATAGGCAAAGATTTGGCCGTTGCGGTTGAACTTGGCCGTGCTGATGCTGCCGCCCACCTGCGGGTAGCCCTTGAGCCGGTGCTTGGCGTCCTTGTCCCAAAAGTGAAACGTGCCGTCCGAGCCGGCCGTGGAAAAGGTGCCGTGCACCGGGTGGAAGGAGATGTCGTTGACAGTGTGCACCATGGTCGTGTTGCCCTGGGGGGGGTCGCGGTGGCAGCGGAAGGAAAAGTTGGAGCTCGCGTCCTTGTCTTCGACGTACTGGATGGCGCAGCGGCCCTCGATGCTGCCAATGGCGAAGCCGGCCGAGTCGTTGAAGCACGACACCACGCGCGTCTGCCACTTGAGCGGGCTCTGCAGCGTCTTGTAAAACTTGGTCGGGTCCTTGAGGTTGACCACGTTGATATAGCGGTCCGCCGTGCCGACCACCAACAGGTTGTCCTTGACGTCCATGGTGTAGATGCGCTCTTGACACGTCAGCGAACCGGCCTCGCGCGGCATGCGCACGTCCCAGTACTTGATCGTCTTGTCCCAGGAACCGGTGACAATCAGGTTCTGCGCGCCCGAGCCGTCACCGTCAAAGAACTTGACCTTGCGGATCGGCTGCTCGTGCTGCGCCACCTGCTCGCTTTTGCCCGTCTCCAGGTCGCAGAGCCGCGCCTGGTTGTCGGCCCCGGCCGAGACCACTCGCTTGCCGTCCTTGGCAAAGTCGCAGCTGAAGACGGGCGCGCTGTGCTCGTACATGAGCCGTCCGTCGGCCTGCCCGTTGGCCGCGACCTCGTAGATGCGCACTTTCTTGTCCCAGCTCGACACCGCCAGAAAGTCCTTGGTGTCGGCCGGGTTCGGGTTGAAGGAGAGGTCCGAGATGCTGTCTTCCGGCGGGTTGGCCACGGCCACGTCGTTTTTCAGGTCGCCCAGCGTGTTGGCCGTCTGCGCCGACGAGGCGCCAAAGAGAGCCGCCATGGTGATGCGGAATAAACAAGGTGGTCGGGGGGAAAACAAAGGGTCGACAGAACAAAAGAAACGACGCAATCGGACAAACTACCGTTCCCCGGCAGCCCAGTGTCCCTTTCCTATGTAGCGGAAAAGTAAAAAAAAAAGAAACGGAAAAGATAAGGCTTGTCCCAGCGCAAAGGGCGAGAGAGATGACCGACGTGCGAGACTCGGCAGGCGTCGACGTAGAAAGACACTATTCAAACAGGAATGGCGTTCCAAAAAAGGTCCCGTAAATTTTTAGCGCGTCTGGCGTTGCGAAGCGCTCCAGCTTCACTTTGGTGCCTGGCCGCCTCAGCCGTCAGAACGCCCGTCAAGCGCCTTGCTAGTATCACTTCTTAGTAACACTTGTGAATGCTTTGAAACTTTCTTTATTTTATTGTTCTTTCAACTACTCCCGTTCGTTTGGTTTTCTTTTCTGCACTGTTGTTTAGTGCTACAGAGTGCTGATAGAGCTTTGCTGACTAACGAGATCAAGAGTATTCAATCTCACCGCCTGCGGCAGAACACGATCCACTAAAAACATTTTCACGTTAAAAGCCAAAAAAAACTTCTAGGCCTCGTTTCTTCTTCTCTTCCTTTTTTCTTCAAGCGCCCTCGCCCGACCAAATCGCCATCGAAGCTACAAACGGAGATGGACACTCGTGTTCATCTCGATTTTCTTGTGCTTTGGGAGAAAGTCCCCGGACAGCTTTTCTTTTTCTAAAGAAAGCGATGCGGAAACGCGCCGCCATAATGACACCTGCGGCTCATCTCCATCCTATAGGGCGTTGATTCGGATTCTTTCTAGCCTCTTTTCTCTTTTTTGCTTCTTTTTCGTCTACTTTCTTCTTCTATTCTTCTTTCTGGTTTTTGCTCCGTTGCCGTTTGCTTGAGACTCTTTCATGTGGGTTTGCACTGGCCTCTTATTCTCTCTTTTTGACATCTGTTTTCCTTCCATGGCTTCTTGTGTGCTTTTGCTCTTCTTGTCTCCTCTTTCTACGAACTCTTGCTTTCTTGCACCAAACCTGCTCTCTCGCTAGTCCAGCTTGCTTGTCCTTCACGGAGAATGGTCGAGGTGCTGTTGTTTCCCTGCCTACAGGTCCAAGAGGGAGTTTTCCTTGCTGAAAGTCTCGCATACATTTTCACTTTGCTCGTTTGTTGCCGCAAGTCTAGTCCATTTGCACACGCGAAAGAGGATGGGTCAACGAAGGCTCGCATGGCTTCGACAGTGGGGTCCGGGGGTGTTGGTGCGACCAGTTTTGACAGTTTCCTGATGCTCGTCTGCTTCTCTTCTTCCTTTTGTTCTTCTCTTGGCAGTGGTGCCCTTATGGACGAAGATATGAGTCCGCTGCCACTGCTTTGGGGGGATGAGAGGTGGGGGGGGCTGAGCGGATAGATACTCGAAAAACCGGCGGATAGACATTCTTTCCACTGGCTTGCTGCCTGCTCGCTGGAGACTAATCCTTTTGACCGGCTGTGCAAAGGGATGGGACGGAGGCGACAGATTGAGAAGAGGAGAGTGTACTGTGCTGGCGTCTAGGGGGGAGAGCGTTATCATCTCGGACGGCTTGAGGTTTGGGTCCGGCTCTTGGCTGTGTGATGGTGGGATCGCATGGGAGACTACAACGGAGAGAGCAGGGAGAAAGCGGGAGGGAGAAAGTTGTTGACGGTGGAAGTGAACCATGAAAAGTCTGGCGGGAGTGAGGATGGAAAGAAGGGGGAGAGGAGAGGTGTTGCGAGAGCAGACTGTCTTGGCAGATTGAGAGGAGAGAGCAGGGGTGGCGTCAGGGGCAGAGACAATGGGAAGTTGAAGCGGGAGAAGAGGAGTGGGACAGCGGGAGAGAGGTGGGAGAAGAGAAAGGGAGATGGGAAGAGTTTCGATTGACGTCTTGGGCTTGGGAGAGTTCTTCGTCCGATATTGAAAGGGATGCGATTGCTCGGCGGGATAATGGAAACGTTTTCTGCCGAGTTACTCGATGGGGCTTATTCTCGGAGCGAGGGCGCTTCCATGCGACTTTGTCGTGTTACTGTTGCCAACTGGGGGTGTTCATTCGGGGGCATTCATTCGGGGACTTCATTCGGGGAGTTTATTCTGGGGGCATGTTGGCATCGAATCCTTTTCTACGGCTTTGGGAAAGTCGGCATGGGACGCCACACTCTTAAAGGGCGAGCCGAGCCTTTTGGCGACGCTTTCTCGATTGTCTTGTTGTTTCTTGTCTCGAGACCGTGGAAAAGACGGCTTTTTGCTGCTTTCGTTGCTGGCTGGCAGAGTTTACATGATGATCCAAACTATAGAGTCAAGCCCTGATTGGGATTACTCCCTCATGATGACTCAATGTTACATGCGTTATGGTTTCTGATATACTCTTCTTGCCTGGGCCAAGTGGTCTATCTAATATATTACAATAATACTATTTTACAAGTCATCGTCCCATAGTAAAGGCCATGCACAGCCTTACGTAAGATCATATCTGGTAATGCCTATTATTACGTCTCTCACATTAGCCCGCCCAGCACGATTTTGCCGAGGTTGGCCACCTCTGTCTTGACGCCGCTGCGGCTGTGCTCCTCAAACTCGCGCACGACGCCCTGCACCAGCAGTTTGCGCACGCGCGCGTCCATCTTGGCAAACTGCTCGGCCACCGGGCTCGAGCATTCGCGCGGCGACGGCAGCAGACCGAGGATGCGCATGTAACAGTCGATCAGCACATCGCACAGTGTCGTAAAGGTCTCAAAGAAGTCGGGGTCAAAGGGCAGGCTCGGCGTCAGCAGCAGCGAGTACTCCTCGCCGGGCAACAGGTCGTTGCTGTTGTCGTAATAGGTCGAAAAAGCCGTGGCCGAGGCCGGAGTCGTGGCGGCAGCGGCCATGGTGCTGTTGCCGGCGGCGCCGATGCCGGTCAGGCCGGTATGGGCGGCGTTGCCGCTGCTGCTGCCGGGTGGGCCGGCGTTGTCGGTGTGGACGAGGGTGAGGGTGCTGCTGCTGAGACCGCCGCCGCCGCCAAAACTGCTGCTGAGGCCGCCTCCACCGCCGTCTGCGCCAAAAGCGTCGCCCATGTCGCCCGACCCCGAGGCGGCGCTGCTGCTGGTGCGCCGGGCCTTGGACCCCGGTGCGGCGCGGCGGAACATTTGGGGCAGACGGGCGGCGCGCGACAACGAGCTGGCGGTGCTGCCGGAGCCGGTCTCGGAGTGCAGCTGCTGGTAGGCCTCGAACTCGGCCAGCAGCGTGTTGAGGCTGCGCAGCAACTCGAGCGCATTGGTCGAATTGAGATCGACAACGGCCGGCAGCGACAGGCCCAACAGCAAATAGTTGGTGGCACGGCGGGCGAGGCGGCGCGGGTCCAGGTAGGGCATGCGGGCAAGGTCGGGGCGGTCGAAGCGCAGCGTGTTGAACCAGTAGACACGGCCGTCATGGCTGTATGGTTAGAGCAGGCAGAGCAGAGGGAGAAGAGGGCAGAGCAGAGGAGAGCAGAGAGAAAACAGGAACTGACGCCTTTCGCAAATAGTCCAGCGTCGACATGCGCTTGTTGGCCATTTCTTGAATGTGCTGGTGCAGCATCGCGCCCTCGGACAGCTGCCCCGGCAGGGCGACGGCGGGCGTCGTGGGCCCGGCGGTCTGCGCGGTGGAGCCGGTGGTGTTGGTGGCGGTGCTGGTGAGGCTGTTGTTGCTGGTGCTGTTGGTGGTGCCGGTGCCGGTGCTGGAGCCGACGGCCAGCCCATGGTTGATGCCCAGCCCATTGGCCGCCAGGCCGCTGGTGTACATGCCGCCGGGGCCCATCATTGGAGGGTGCAGGGGCTGCAGGGCCGGGATGATGCCGGAGCTGCCGCTGGCGTTGGGCAGAGGGCCGTCGCCGATGCCGGTGGTGGTGGCGGCGAGAGGAGGCGCGTGGCGCGTAGGCGGAGAAGACGGTTTGGCCGGGGACGAGGAGGAGGCCTTGGCGTTGGCTGTGGCGATCTGCCAGCCCAGGGGAAGCGCCGGGGGGGTGCTGCTGCTGGCGTCGAGGGGGCTGCTGTCGTTGGCGGTGCTGCTCTGCGGCGTCGCCGCCGACGAGGCCGGGAAGAAGAAGCCGAGGCCGCCTGCCGTGGAAGAGGCTCGGCGTCGCGTAAAGGACGTCTTCTTGTGCAGTGAGGGCCGGCGGTCTTTGGTGAGGACGCTGCGCTGCGGCTGTGGCTGCGACTGCGGCGGGCCGCCGAGCGGAGGGAGCGGCAGTGGAGGCAAAAGGGGGATGCTGGGCAGCGGCGGCGGCTGGGACGGCGCGGCCGACGAGGAGGCTGGCTGGGAGTGGTGTTCGCCGGCGCTGGTGCCGGGGCGAGAGCGGCTGGTGAGCACAGAGGACGGCGGGGGGGGCGTGTTGAGCGTCAACGAGGCCGACGGCAGGTGTTGTGACGGGCTGCGGGCGCCGGTGTGGTGGTGGTGGTGGCCGCGACCGTGGCTGGCGTTGTTGGCTTGCATAATATTCCAAGACGAGAAAAATGGGGCCCCGCTCTGGCCACTGGTAGGCGTCGGGGTGCTGCGGCCGCCGCTGGTGCCTGGCCGCTGCATAGTGGGTTGGGTAACGGCAGACGGGAAAGGGAAAAGAGAAAGAGAAGAGGAGAAGAAAAAAAAGAATAGAAAAAGGTGAGAAAAAAAGAAAAATAGAAAAAAACAGAGAAAAGAAAAGAAAAGAGAAAGAAAACCCCGAAAAAGAAAAGAAAAAAAGAAAAAAAAGATACAAAGAAAAAGAGAAAACCGAAAAATAAAAGAAAAAAGATCAAAAGAAGGGAACCTGGTCCGCCCCAGCAAGCTGTCTCAGATCACGATGCCGGCCCTCTAGAGCTTTGAAAAGCAAGACGGCCCAAGCAGCCCACTTACCCCGGGTTTAGGGCAGCGCAAGGCAATGATGGGCTGCCGCCGACATGGGGGATGCTGATCGTGGGCGAGATCGTGAAGCGGGCAGGCAGACGGAAAAGGACAGAACCGGCAAGAAAGGAGAAGCTACAGCGGAAAGCGACAGAGAGAGGAGGAGAGAAGCGGCAATAGGAGAGAGACGGCAGAGAAAGAGAACAAGACGGAAGAGAAGAGAGGAAAATCACGCAGAAGCCAGCAGCCAAAAAAGATACGAAAGGAACACGCGTTGGACGCCAGCCATGCTGCTGTATTATATACCAGTATACATAATACGGCCTTTTTTCTGCGCGGCTCTCTAGCGTGCGTCTCGTCACAGAGTGCCGTACGAGGCGGCCGGGCTCTGGCTCTTGCCAGTGGCCGACTGCACGCATCGGCGTCCACGTAACGTACCAGAGAGGTCAATCGGACGACAAGGATCGATGCACTACACTAGACGGCCCCTGGCATATTTGCGGTGCGGCCGGGCGGACCAGTGCAAATGGAATAAAGACGCAGCGAGAGCTAAGAGGACGAGGAAGGGAAACGGAAGGAAGAGACCTGCTTCGGCCATTACCGGATCGCTCAGCCATTCCAGTGCCAAACATTCCATTTCCCGTCGGTTTGCCCATTTTCCCGTCGGTTTGCCGTGCGCGCTACTTGGATCGCCGCCTCGCCAGAAAGCGCCATCTCCATCATGAAACAGGGGCGGCCTGATGCTATCACACGCAGACATCCCGGCTATGGGTCCGCTAGGGCCACAACCAACAGCGAGGCTGTCGGGCTGGCAGACAAGGGAATAAAGTATTGCGGCACAAGGGAATAAAGTGTATTTGTTTCTGCTATTTCTTTCTCTCTCTCGTCTGCTTTCCTCTTCTCTTCCTCAAAAGCTCTCAAACGCTCTCCTCCTCCAACGCTCTCCTCAAACGTTCTTCGGCGTCGGCCCCAGCACGTCCTCCACCAACCCCTTCCACAGGTCCTGCATCATGCTCGACGACTCGCCCGCCGAAAGGTCTGCCGCCGCCTCCTCGCTGACCAGACCGAGCCCTCCCACTTCGGCCAGCGGTGACGCGGCCGCCACCTGGCTGAGGTCGCCGGCCACCACCAAAATCTCCGGCACCGGCCCCGGCCCGTCCATGGCCTCGGGTGGGTGGCCGCCCGAGACGCTGCGGTCGGGGTGAAAGTTGTCGGGCAGCAACGGCACGCGGATCGGGCTGCTGGAGAGGCCCTCGCCGTCGCGGCTGCTGGAGCCCAAGTCGGGCAAACGGACATAGTCCATGGTGGTGGTGTCGACCTGTGCCTTTTGCGGGATCGTCGTGCGGAAGTTAAAGGTCTGCATCAGCGGGACCACGCGGTTGGGCGATGGCATCGGCATAGGGGCCGGCCGGTGGACTGTCGTGAAGCGGCGGAGGGTCTCCAACGTCAGAGCGGACGAGCCGGTTACGTCTTTTTGGCCCATCTCGGAGCGAACGCCATGGGCAGCGGCGCTGTGAGAGCCGCTGGCGCCCAGGTAGGCCGGCCGGGCCACACAAGGGTGCGAGCCGAGCGACCGCGCGAGCTTGTTGACGGGAGTTGTGACACGAGTCATGATGGGAGTGACTAGCTAGGCTACGCGAAGCGTAGGCTAGTGATGGGAGTGATGTGGAAAGATGCAAAAAGAAGCTGGAAATAAAGTAGCCGATGGCGTCTGTATTCACGCTTCTCGCCAGATGATATCTCCAAAACAGGCGGATAGACAAAAACGTCGTAACCGGGACGGCAGACGAGGCGTTGGCTGTTCCGACAATTCTCGACTTCCGAGGTTCAGCAGGCTACTGCTATTTAAGCTCTGGCTGGGCGCGGGAAGCTTGGGAAGAGGGGAAGGGGAGCTTACAGAGTACCTATGGCAAGTAGCCTGTAGCTCGACCCAGGCCGAGACCCACTCGCTCTGCCGACGTCACAGGCCGTCCATCTTTCATGACTCTTACGCAGACCGGTACGTAAGCGACCGCTGTTGTTTCTGTAAAGCGAGATGCTCCTTCCTACGCATGGCGGTGAACGCTGCCCGTTTGTTCCCAACAAGGCCGGCAGAAACGACGGCGGTCAGAGCACTAGATGCGCCCTGTCCTTTCCCCATGCATGATCTGGGCGGAAACGGTTGAGTCGGTGCAGAACGGGGCAGATGCTCAAATCGCAGAAATCCCCCGTCTGGGGAGGCGGGAAATCACACCCCGGCAGGCCGCTCCCCAACAAAAAGCCCCGAGGGAAACGGGAGAGGCTGCCCCACATTTTGAGAACGGCTGCCGCTTCGTCAAGCATTTCTCGTCACTTGCTCTTGTAGTGCAGCATTGTATTTGCGGCAGACATTTATACTTTTTACATCCAGTAAACAAAACACAACGCCTACACCCCCCATATCCGGCTGAGCCCGCGTAGAGCCTTGCACTCGGTCTTGTGGCCGCCCGTCCAGCCGTTGGTTTGGCAAGCCTGCCGGTCAGTAGCCGCTATGGAAAGACGGGGGGAAAAAAGATGCTCGCCTTGTTGCAGTACCATGCCAGCTCGCACGCCGTGCACTTTAGCCGTTTCTGGTCCCCGCCGGCCGCGCCACAGGCTGCACAGCACGGCTCCTGAATCTGTGTCTGCCGCTCGCGCCAAACGCCCGCTGCCGCCACCACCTGCTCCAGGCTGGCCGCCACGGCCTGCACCGTGTCGGCGCGCCCGGTCGGCACGCGCACCAGCGCCCGCCGCTGGGTCAGCTGTGCGTCCATGCCCGGCGCCGACACCGTGGCCGTGACACCGCCATCTGTGCTGGCCGCTGCGCCCTCGCGCCGCGCGCCCGGCATCAGCAAAGTGGCGCCCTTGCGCAGGCCCCGGGCTGCGAGGTCGAGGCCATCACGGTCGTAGCCGTCAAAGACCAGCGCAAACGAGTGGCCGTCGCGGTCGGCCAAGATGAGCGTCGGCTTTGTAATCGTCATGTTCTCCTTGACCTGGGCGAGCAGCCAGGCCGAGCTCTCTGCTGGCGGCGCATCGGCTCCGTCTTGAGGCAGCTCTGCGTACGGCGGAAACAGGCGGCGATCGTCCAAGTCGGGGACAGGCATTTTCTGAGGCGGGGGGACAAGGTAAAAAGGGCGTCGTGTTGCTGTGCGAGGCAGTGTGGAAAGAACTTGGTCAAGCAGAGCGCCATGGAGTAAACATTGGTGCTTTTGCACCAAAGCAGAAAGCTGAAACAATCAGGGGCACAAGCTACGGCCTACAGTTTTGATGAGTGCAAAAGTTTATGAAACGAAAGAGTCAATACAAAAGAGTCCATGATGCAAGAGTGCACGAAAGAGTCAATATACAAAAAAGTCTTTTGGTTGTGAAGCGTAACGATACAAGTAGTGATCTGACGATTGACAGTTTAAATAACAAAAAAAACAAATAACAAATAGCATACCTACTAACATCGGCGCCTTGCCTCTAGCCCCAACGCCATTCAGACAAAAGAGATGGAGTAACGCCGATTGCCCGATGCTGTCCTTTGTCTGCCAAGCCTTGCCTTTCCAATGATGCAGACCGTCTACAGGAACGCCAGCCCAACCGCATGCCATGGTGAAAGAGAAAGAAACAAGAAAAGAGGAAGGAAAACGGAAGGGAAATAAGAAAAATAAAAAACAACAACAAATAAAAAAAAGAAAAATAAAAAATAAGAAAAAATAAGAAAATAAAAATAAGAAAATACAAAATAAGAAAATAAAAAAATAAGAAAAAACAAAACATAAAAAACAAAACATAAACACCAGAGCTACAAACTCCCACCTACACTCCGACGCTCATAAACCCAAACACACCCGTCACCGTGACGAGCGCCACAATGGTCAGGATCGAGGCGCCTGCCCGGTCGGCCGTGGTTATGGCCTTCCATTCGGTCGGGTTGTCGGTGCTGTGGCTGCCGGCGTCGGCGTCGCCCTGGCTGGTGCCGCCCGTGCTGTTGGTCACGGGCGCCGTCGCCTGGCCGATGAGCAGCGACGACACGGCCGCCAGCACGTTCATGTTCTGGCCCACGCCCGTGCTATTGTCAAAGACGCCCGAGCTCCACTGGAAGCCGCAAGTGCGTCCATTGTCGCCGCCGGTGCACTGGGCAATGGCCGCCGCTGTCGACGTCTGCAGCGTGGCCATGATCTGGTCGCGCACAAAGGGCGCCAGCTGGCCGGCCGTGGCCAGCCAGCGGTGCAGGTACGACTTGAAGCTCAGCATGTCCGTCGTGCAGGTCATGAGCTGCTCGCAGGCAATCTCGTAGGCCGTGCCGTTGGGGAAGAAGGTGTTTAGCGTGTTGTTCAGCAAGCCCTGCACGCGGGATTGCCAGACGACGTCCTCGGTCTGGAGGTTAGCCGGTGTCGGGGAAGAGAGGGAAGAAAGCGTCGGAAAATCAAGCCAAACTCACATGGTTCCACATATACGCCGCGCCGAGCAGCCACACGGCGTTATTGTACGAAAACTGCGCCTTGTTAATGTCGGTGCAGTTGGTCTCAACGTGGGCGCCGTCGTAAATGTTGTAGTCGGCGTCCATCAGGCCGACTGCGGTGATCCAGTCCCAGGTGGTCTCAGCCCAGTCGGCGTACGTCTGGTTATTGGTGTAGCGGGCGAGGCGGGCGCCGAGATTGAAGAAGCAGCCGTTGGCGATGCCTGCCGGTTAGTGGACCAAGGAAACGAGCAAGACCAAACCCAAGACCCAACACGCACTGTTCTTGTAGTTGTACCCGTTGTTGGCAAAGGGGATCTGCCAGCGCAGGCCGCCGTTGCACGTCGTGTCGTGGCGTCCCGGCTCGGCCTGGGTGTTGAAGACGGCCTGGGCCAGCGCCAGCCACTGCGGCTTGTCGTCCGGCGGGTTGGGGAAGTTG
The DNA here is from genome assembly GCA_019925625.1 of Graphilbum ipis-grandicollis. Lineage (NCBI taxonomy): Eukaryota > Fungi > Ascomycota > Sordariomycetes > Ophiostomatales > Ophiostomataceae > Graphilbum > Graphilbum ipis-grandicollis. Next base: position 12,763 of record JADHKH010000026.1, read on the forward strand.
ACCTCGGCCGCCAGCATGGCCGACATGCCCCAAAAGCCCTGGTCGTCATTGCCGAGCGAGGCGGTCACGTTGGGCGGCATGTAGTCCTCGTTGGGGCCGGTCTGGAAGAGCATGGCCTCGGTGATAATGTCGTTGTACGTGTCGTCGCCCGTCAGGTGCCAGTAGTCGATCAGGGTTCCCCACATGGCCCCGGCCTCCCACCAGTAGTAGGGTCCGGCCGGCGGCGGCCCGGGCAGGATGCCGGGGGTCTGGCCGTACTCTGTGCCGTGGTAGTATGTGATGAGATCGCCGGCCAGGATCTTGGCCGAGGCTTTGATGGCGTCTGGCCAGACCGGTGGTTAGCACAATCGCCGCGGGGACAAGCCAGACGGGCGGGGGGGACAAACCGGACGAGTCGAGAGAGTAGGTGGCGGCCCGGACGAGGCTGCCCGAGAGCAGTACCAAAGCGGCCAAAGACATGCTGTATGTGCGTGTGAATAATGTACAGAAAAGATATAAAACGACAGAACAAGCAGAGAAGACGGATGACCGAGAAGCCAGAAACGAGGACAAACGAGGGAAAAGTGAGGATGAAGGAGGGCGTGGAAGCAAACAAGACAAGGCAAGACCGGCAGAGAACAGCTGCGGCTGCATTAAAAGGAAGACAACACAAAACGAATACGGCGACAAAGGAGAAGCCAAGAGGAAGACAGCGACGGCCCATTGCGGGAATGTTGGGTTGGCACGCCAAGAGCCAAGCCCTTGATTTGCCTGCGTCTTGGCTGTCTTTGCGTGTAAGCGGAAAAGCGCTTGGATATGGCGATCTGCGAGCTGTAGTGGTGTAGTGTAGAGTGCTGTAATGAGTGCTGTATGTGCTGTAGTGTGCTGTAGTGCTGTATTGTGCTGTAATGACTGCTGTACATAGTGACTACTCACGCTTCAGGCCTGTCAGCGGGGCGGCTGCTATACGAGCCGGCAGTGTTGTTTCATTGGACAAGATCTTGCGCAACGATTCACGTGCTCCACCCGCATCTTGGCTGTTGCAGCAGCGTCTTGGCGAGGCCTGGATGCCGAGAACACAGCCACGCGTTTTCTTGGCAGTGATGGCAAAAGGACGAGGGGCAGAGGAAGAGGAGAGTGAGAGAATGGGGACGAGAAAAAGAAGGAATTATAGGGAAAAGGAACAAAGGTCGGAAATAATAAAAACAGGAAGTGAAAATAATACGAAATAATAAAACAGACACCAATAATAAAAATAGGAAAAAAAAAACAAGAAATAATAAGAAATAAACCAATAATGAGAAATTACACAAAAGTAAAGAATAGGATCGATCTGCAACAACGATAAAGACAGTTACAAGTGCAAGTAAACGACTATCAACTCAATCGTCAAGGGCAAGAATGTCTTGTGCAGTATTAGTGTTTTCGAACGGACTAGTGGTATTCCTGGATAACCGGCAAGAAGGCTGCTAGACCCGATTACCAATGTCGGCAACCGTTGCCGCCAGCAGCAGCCGCGGCCTAGAACCGTTCTTGCCCTTTTGATGCTGAGCGTCGGCTGCTGCGGGCAGGCTCCATCTCTGCGCATAATCGCGCTGTGAACGAGTTGAAGGACGGCCAAAAGGCTTCGGATAGGCAGCCGCACATCTTGAGCCGTGCTGACGTGGCTATCGCAAAGATTATCAGATATCGATAGAGGCGGGCAGTCTGTTTGGACTCTAGTGCAGGAGCAACGTCTCCGAATAGAAGCCCTGGACCATGGAAAAAGCAAACGACAGTCTGGAAACGGCGGCAGCGCAAACCGCCAGCCTGGCCGCGGATGAGCAGATCGGCCGCCTGGTGCAGGCCATCCGCCAGACGCCCATCATCGACAACCATGCGCACCCGCTGCTGAAGCCGGCGGCCGTGGCCCGGCAGCCGCTGCTGGCCATCATCACCGAGGCCCACGGCGATGCCATGGCAGCGGCAACGACGACCCTGGCATTCCAGCGAGCGGTGCCGCAGCTGGCGGCGGCGCTGGGATGCGCGGCCGCGTGGGACGCCGTGGTGGCGGCCATTGAAGAGCGGCGGGCGACCGACTACGACGGCTGGGTGCGCCAGTGTCTGACCGGGCTCGAGACCATCCTGGTGGATGACGGGCTGGACGCAGCCGACGATGCTTTTGGCGTTGGCTGGCACGACGCCTTTACGCGCAGCCCGTGCTGGCGCATTGTGCGCATTGAGGCCGTGGCGGCCGACATTATCGACCGGCATGTGCGTGCGGCGGCGGCGAGTGGTGCAGAGGCCGGAGGAGCAAAGGTCGGAGGAGTAAAAAGAGGGGCAAGAGAAGGAGAGGGAGCTGGAACGGGAGATGGAACCGGAGCCGGAGCTGGAGCCGCGCCCAGGGCAGCATCCCGACCCGGATCGCGCAACAGCGATGCCGTCTTCGACAAGATGCTGGCAGAATTCGACGCGCACATCAAACAGGCGTTGGCCGACCCGGGCGTGGTCGGCTTCAAATCGGTCATCTGCTACCGCACCGGGCTGGACGTGCCCCGAGTGGTCGACATTGCCGGCGCGCGCGCGTCCTTTGCAGAGATTCTGCGCAGCCATGCCGCCTCGGGCCGGCAGTTCCAGCGGCTGCAGCATCCCGGCCTCAACGATCTCTTTGTGCACCGCACGGCCGTGCACATTCGCGATGTGGCCGCTGCCGGCTTCCGCAAACCGCTGCAGTTCCACACCGGCCTCGGCGACAACGACATTACGCTCACGCGCGCGTCGCCCGCACACCTACAAGAGTTTGTTCGCGCCTATCCGGCCGTGCCCGTGGTCCTGCTACATTCGGGCTACCCGTTTATGCGTGAGGCTGCCTACCTGGCCAGTGTCTATGCCAACGTCTACGTCGACATTGGCGAGGTGTTTCCTTTTGTCAGCCGCGCCGGACAGGAGACCATTGTGCGCGAGATTCTCGAGCTCAGCCCCTGGTCCAAAGTCATGTGGAGCACCGACGGCCACTGGTTCCCCGAGACCTACTTGCTGGCCGTGGTGCAGGTCCGCCAAGTGCTGGAAACGGTATGTCCTGGTTGAGCAGCCCGGTCTCTGCTAATGCTCAGCAACCCTGGCGTGCCTGGTATTTCTGCTAATGATCGGCAGGTTCTTGTCGCGCTCGTCCGCCAGGGCGACATTGGTTGGCAGTCGGCCGTGGCGCTAACCCAGGCCGTCTTGTTTGAAAACGCCAACACGGTCTACCATTTGGGCCTCCGGCTGGTGCCCTTGGATACCAGCGGCGGCGGCGAGCCACAGACGGCGGTCACTCTGCCTCGGCACACGGCGCCACAGACGGCCATTACGCTTCCTCGGTGCACGGCGCCACAGACAGACAGAGAGATCTGGGAGGCGTTTCTGCAAGCAGGCCGGCCCCGGCCGGACTTTGTGCGTATATCGTGGATGGACTACACCTCGATGCCGCGCATGCGCATGATCCCGTTCCGACGCTTCCACCGCCTGGTGCAGGAAGGCCGGCCGCTGCACATTGGCATCACCAAGGCCGCGCTGGGCATGCTGCAGTCGGACGTGCTGGTGCCGGGCGCATGCGCCACGGGCGAGTACCGGCTGCAGCCAGACTTTGCGTCGCTCATGGCCGGCCCGATGGCTGGCCACGTCAACCTGAACGGCGCGTTCTGCGAGAAGGACGGCTCCAGTGCGGCCCTGGACCCGCGGTCGGTGCTGCAGACGGCCGTGCAACGGGCAGCAGAACAAGGAATCAGCTTTTTGGTCGGCTACGAGATTGAGTTTGTGCTCTTGCCGCGCACCGGAGCAAAAGGCAAATGGGGGGAATCCGACTATGGCCATGCCTGGTCGGTGTCGCGGCACTCTAGCGACACGGCCGCGCCGGACTTGCTGCGGGACATGGTGGCGGGCCTGGACGAGGCGGGCATCGAGGTCGAGCAGGTGCACGCCGAGAGCGCGCCGGGCCAGTTCGAGGTGGTGCTGGCGGCGCAGGCGCCGATGGCGGCGGTGGACGCGCTGCTGCACGCGCGCGAAACGATGGCGGCACGGGCGACGGCGGCGGGATTCCGGTTCACGCTGCACCCGAAGCCGTATGCGCACGCCTGCGGTACGGCCGCGCACATGCACCTGTCGCTGGCGGTATCGGCGGCGGCAGCCCCCCCCCCGGCGCTCTACGAAAGCTTTTACGCCGGCGTGCTCGAGCACCTGCCGGCCTTGGCCGCCTTTACGTACAGCAACCCCTCCAGCTACGACCGTCTGGCCGACGGCGTGTGGGCCGGCGGTCGCTGGGTGGCATGGGGCGTGCAGAACCGCGAAACGCCGCTCCGAAAGATTGCCGGCAGCCACTGGGAGCTCAAGTGCATCGACGGCCTGGCCAACCCGTACCTGGCGCTGGCGGCGGTGCTGGCGGCCGGGGAGGCGGGCGTGGCGGCGCGGCAGCCGCTGCGCTGGAGAGAGTGCGCCGTAGACCCGGCCACGCTGACGGAAGCCGAGCGCGCCGGTCTGGGCATTGAGCGGATGCTGCCGCTGAGCCTGGACGAGGCGCTGGCGGCGCTCGAGGGGGACTGCGTCCTGGTGCAGGCGCTGGGCGAAGAGCTGGTGGCGCGGTACGTGAGCACGAAACAGGCCGAGCTGGCGCACTATGCGGGCATGAGCAAGGAGCAGCTGCGGGAGTGGATCATGGAGCGGTATTGAGAAGGGATTGAAGATAGTTGTCTTATAAGCTCACTAGTTGTCACGTGCCTATGTTAAAAGACGGACCCACTGGTAGCTATCACGTGCCACTGCTCAGGTACAAAGACCCACAGGAAGCACACGATTGGCTGCTTTGTCTGCAGGAACGGTCCATATTTCCGGTTGAGTTGTCCTTTTGAAGACTACACTACACCACTGCGACGTCTTGTCGTGGATTTGCCTGTTGTGTTTTTCAGCATTCTTGTTTTCTTTCGGAGCCGAGCCATTGCGACGCAGGCCGGCCATGAGCAGCGGGGGTCCGACAGTTGAACAGCATCTCCACGAGATTGGCAACGGCGGCCGCCAGGATGAACGGCTACGACGGATTCGAGAAGCATCATCTGGACCTGGACGAGGATGTGTTTGGGCCCAAGGGGGGCAGCATTGTGAAGGCGTTTGACGCATTTCGTAAGTGGGAAGAGGGAGGGAGAGAAGAAGAGAAGGAGAAGCGAAGAGGAGAAGCGGAGAAAGGGGAAGACGAGAGAAACGGACAGCTAACCGTGCAGCCAAGGCAAAGCCGCAGTATGTGCAGCAGACAGCGGGCGGCGGCAAATGGACAGTGGCCATGGCAGTGGTATCGCTGGTGTTGTTCTGGTCGGAGCTAGGGCGCTGGTGGGCAGGCACAGAGGAGCACACGTTTGCGGTGGAAAAGGGCGTGGGCCACACGCTGCAGATTAACCTGGACGTGGTGATCAAGATGCACTGCGATGACTTGGACATCAACGTGCAGGACGCGGCGGGCGACCGGATCCTGGCAGGGGCGCGGCTGCAGCGAGACAGCACGACATGGCAGCAGTGGGTAGACCACGCGGGTAACCACCGGCTGGGCCGCGACTCGCACGGACGGCTAATCACGGGCGCGGGCTGGACGGCGTTGCCGCACGAAGAGGGATTTGGCGAAGAGCACGTGCACGACATTGTGGCGCTGGGCCGGCGACGGGCGCGCTGGGGACGCACACCGGCGCTGCCGCGCGGACTGACCGGCGGCGCCGCCGACAGCTGCCGACTCTACGGCAGCCTCGACCTGAACCGCGTGCAGGGCGACTTCCACATCACGGCGCGCGGACACGGCTACATGCAAATGGGCGAGCACCTGGACCACGGCGGTGAGTGCCTTTGTGACGCGGGTGCGTGGGCCTAGCTAACAGTGGCAGCCTTTAACTTTTCGCACATTGTCAACGAGCTATCGTTTGGCCCCTTTTACCCGTCGCTCGTCAACCCGCTCGACCAGACGGTCAACGGCGCCGACGGCCACTTCCACCGGTTCCAGTACTTTTTGTCCGTGGTGCCGACCGTCTACAGCGTCGGCCACGCCGGACGGGCCGGCACGCGGTCCATTCTGACGAACCAGTACGCCGTGACGGAGCAGAGCCAGGCCGTGGACGAGCGCAGCATCCCCGGCGTCTTTTTCAAGTACGACATGGAACCCATTCTGCTCAATATTGAAGAGTCACGTGACAGCTTTTTGCGTTTCCTGCTGCGGCTCGTCAACGTCATTAGCGGCGCCCTGGTCGCCGGCCACTGGGGCTTTACGCTGTCCGAGTGGCTGCGCGAGGTGCTCGGCCGGCGTCGCCGCTCCGGCAGCGGTGGCGTGCTCGGCAGCAAGGCGGACATGGACTAGGCGGAGACGGCGTTGGAAATACTATTCTGTTTATCGTACTATTGCGTTTACATTGTACATTTGTTTACACTGTACGTTTGTTTACACTGTACATTTCCGACATAACGCTTCGGCCGCTCGCTACCCCCAGACGACCGGGCGACCGAGCAGCTGCTGCAGACGCATCCAGGCCTGGGCGGCGTCCAGCTTGGCCACGACGCGCAGGTACTCGCAGTAGGCGCCGAGCAGGGCGGCGGCGGTCGGCGGCCACAGCCAGGACGACTTGGCGGGCCCGACGGCCTCTTCGAGACGCTCGTCCAGCACGACGCGCGCGCAGTAGCGGGCCATGATGAGAAAGACGGCGGCCGGGCCGTGACGCGTGTGCAGGCTCTCGTCCAAGCTGCGAGTCAGGTCGTTGGTCTTGAGGATGAGCAGCACGACGCGCGGCACGCGGCCCAGCAGCTGGACCAGGTCGACCAACAGGCCCTGCTGCAGCATGTCGGCCATGCGCTGTTTCTCGGCGGCGGAGCGCGGGCGCTGCAGCAGAGCGGCCGACTGGACGGCGCCAAAGTCACGACCGGTCATGGCCGAGGCAAAGAGCGGGAACGAGGCGTCGGTAATGGCGTCGGGCCCGGCCACGTCCTGGGCGTAGCGGCGCATGCGGGCCATGTCGCCGTCGAGCACGGCGAGCCACATTTTGGCGTAAGCGCGGCGGAGCGCGCGTGGAATGTCGCGGTAGAGGCCGTGGTCGTAAAGGACGATTTCAAAGTTACGGCGGCGCGAAAACGGGCGCACATACCACGGCAGCGGCGGACGGGCGCGCACGGCCAGGTTGCCACCGTGCGGATCGCAGTGCAGCGGCGCGCCATCGCCAAAGACCATTTCGTTGAAAATGTGGGCCAGTGCCGTCGAGACGGCGTCGCGGTCGATGCCGTGTGCGTCGAGGTAGGCCAGGTCGTCAAGGCGGTGGCCCGGTTCGCAGGCCATGACCAGGATACGCTGGCGCGCCGACAGCACCGCCGGCACAACGAGCGGCATCTGGCGACGGCGTGCGGCCGGCAGGGCGTCAAAGTGTTGCGCCGTGCGTCGAGCATTGTCGGCCTCGAGACGGAAATCCAGCTCTTGCGGCAGCGACACCTCCATCTCGGCCGACAGCCACTCCAAGTCGTACTCGGGGAAGAAACGCTTGAGCGTGGCAAAGGTGAAGCGTGTCAGGACCAGGTCCAGCGGCGCCCATTGCGCCAAGACGGGGTGCTGTACCTTGACGGCCACGCGTCGCCCGCTCGCCCGCTCCGTCGCCAAGTGCACTTGAGCCAGCGAGGCCGCGCCAATCGGTGTCGCGTCAAACGCGGAAAACGTGTCCCACAGCGTTGCGCCCGTGTCGTCCAGAAAGAGCTGCTCAATCGACGCCAGCGACGATACCGGGCACTGGTCCTGCAGCGGGATAAACGTTGTCGTCCATTCGGGGGGGAGGAGGTAGTTCATGGCGCTCTGGCGGTCAGTCTGCCGTCTGCCGTCTGCCGTCGTTTTACCGCCGTCTCCCGCACTCTCTCCTTCTACCGCCCTCATTCTACTGCCGTCTCATTCTACCGCCTCACTCACCAGATGCTGTCCCAGCTTAATGTAGATGCCGCCGCTTCGCTCCAGCACTCGCAGCGTCCGCTCGGCGCAGCGCTTGTGGCATTTCCGCAGCGCCTCTGCTCGCTCCTGTGCATTGTCCATTTTTTCCCGTTGCGCCAGCGTTGTGCGGTAGCTGAGAGTCAGTTCCTTCTCTTTGTTTGTTCCCCCTTGTCTTCCTCCTTTCTTCTCTTCTTTCTTCTCTTCTTTTCGGTTTCACTCTCTTCCTCTCTTCTCCCCCTCTCCTCCCCCCCCTACTCACTCGTTGATGCACAGCACCAGGGCCGCCGCCACCCGTCCCGTCCGCTCCACCGTCTCATATCCCTGCTTAATGTCGTCGGTAAAGGCCAAAACGGTCGAGGCAGCAACACCTCCGCTGGCCGTGAGGATAATGGCTCGCCGGCGGCTGGAGCCGGAACTGGCACTCGATCCGGAACCCGAGCTCCATCCTGACTTGGCTCGACCCGTCGACGAAAAAAACTTGACGCCTCTCGCTGCACTGTCGTTGGCCGCCCACTGGCTACGGCGGCATCGCGCGCAGGCCCATTGGCGGGCTTTGGCTGTCACTGGCGCTGCTGCTGCTGCTGCTCGGCCGAGGCTGGCCCATGTCGTCGACAGCTGCCGCATTGCAAGAAAAAGGGTGGTCAACAGCCAGTGGTTTCTGGTTGCATGTCGGCAAAGGGCAGCGCGAGCGGTGGTGTGGGCGAGGCTCGCCTTTGTATTCTTTCCTTTTCGTTTTTTATTTCTTTTCTTCTGCGACGGAAGCGCTAAAGCTGTGGCCGGGTTGGGTCGGAGAATCGAGGCCCCGGGCGATCTGGGCCCCCACTGCTGTGGTTAGTCACTCCGTCATCTATAATATAGTCTAATCCCTTTAATTCATTGTAGCAATTGCAATCGAGTCTGATCTGGGACGCAATACTCGAAAACATTCCACCTTCCCTGCCAAGCCGAGAGTGATGGACGGGCCAAACGCTGAAGCGTCGGCGCATAGTGCACGTGACCTGAAAGCGATGGCGCGGCTGGGCTCCGGCTTTACAGTGCTTTTATCGCGGGCGCCGGCGCGTTTAGTGCTAGTAATTACGACGTCTAGCCGATAAACCCGCCGGCATTTTTTCACCTCTTGTCTGCCGCTTCCTTTGCCATCCATTGGGTCCCGAAACTCTTTTTGCTCGTTTTTCTCTTTTTCTCTTTAATTCCCGACAGCCATCATGTTTGCGCGCTCGGCTTTGCGGACATTCCAGGCGGCGGCGCCGTGGAAGCAGGTAAGAGACAGCCAGAGGGTGCAGACGGGTGAATGGGCGGCGTTTTACTGACCTCTGTGCAGACGGCAGCTCGGCGGTGCTACTCGGCGGGCGGCGCGCCCGGCGGCGGCAGCAGCAAGGCCGTGCTGGTCTCGGCGGCAGTGCTGGCGGCCGGCGGCGGCGCGTACTACCTGTACTCGTCGGACAAGGGCGCCCAAGTGAGCGCGGCCGTGGCCAAGGCCGAGGCCACAGCCGAGGCCAAGGCCAAGGAAGTCGTGGACAAGGCCAAGGAGGCCGTAGCGGCAGCGACGGGCGGCAGCGGACGGCGGACGGCCTTTACGGGCGGCGACCAGGGATTTGTCAGTCTCGAGCTGGAGTCGGCCGAAATGGTCAACCACAACACGAAGCTGCTGCGTTTCAAGCTGCCCGACGCCGAGGCCGAGTCGGGCATGCTGGCGGCCAGTGCGCTGCTGGCCAAGTTCCGCCCGGCCGGCCAGACCGAGGACGGCAAGCCGCTCAAGCCCGTGGTGCGGCCGTACACGGCGGTAGCGACGGGCGACGAGGCCACGGACCGCGGACACTTGGACCTGCTGGTCAAGCGCTACGAGGGCGGCGCCATGTCGACGCACCTGCACGAGCTGCGGCCGGGCGAGCGCTTGGAGGTCAAGGGGCCGCTGGTCAAGTACGCCTGGACGCCCAACCGCCACCAACACATTGCCCTCGTCGCCGGCGGCACCGGCATCACGCCCATGTTCCAGCTGGCCCAGGCCGTCTGCCAGCATGCCGACCAGGACCACACCCGCGTCACCCTCGTCTTTGCCAACATTGCCGAAGAGGACATTTTGCTGCGCAAGGAGCTGGCCGCGCTCGAAAACACCCACCCGCGCCAGTTCCGCGCCTTTTACGTGCTCGAGAAGCCCCCGCCGGGCTGGACCGACCAGGCCGCCGGACAGACTGGCTACATTACCAAGGAGCTGCTGAAGCAGGTGCTGCCCGAGCCGTCGTCTCCCGACATCAAGGTCTTTGTCTGTGGCCCGCCCGCCATGATGAAGGCCATCTCGGGGCCCAAGAAGAGCCCGTCTGACCAGGGCGAACTGAGCGGTATCCTCAAGGAGCTGGGCTACACGGCTGAGCAGGTGCTCAAGCTGTAGGCCAGGCGCTGGTGCAAAAACAGATGTAGCCATAGATGAGTAGATGAAAAACTGACGCCTGAGTGTGACTAAGCGTAAACTGCATGACTAATCAATTAACGGCTGCGTGACATCGCCTCGCTGCATGACTAATAACGGCCCGTCACCCCGCACCGTTGCGTTCCTGTCGCTCTTTCGTCATCGGTCTCACGTGTTGCCTCTCCCCTTTCCCACGCTCTCTTCCCCCCCCCTCTCTTTTCCTCCCCTCCCCCCCCTCTCCTCCCTTCCCACGCTCCCTTCCCACGCTCTCCCAGCATGTCCGAGTCACACAAACGCTCCCGGCGCTCCTCTTCGCACCGCCACAGCGCCCACGGCCAGCCCGGCTCGGCCGTCTCGTCGTCCACGTCTGTCAACACCTCGAGCCTGCCGCACGACCGGCCGTCGTCGTCTGTCCACCGCAGCTCTGGCGGCGGCAGCGAGGTCGGCAGCAGCAGCGCTGTCTCGCGCTCGGGCCGCCGCCACCGGCATCGTCACGAAGCCAGCGCGACATCTCACAAGAGCAAAGAGGCCGGCAGAGACCCCCCAGTCCACCCCGTCTACGGCCACAACCTGACGCTGCGCGCCAGCGAGTCCCGCTTCTCGCTGACGGACCAGTTTGCCGCCACGCGCAGCGTCTACGACTTTGGCTTTGACGACTCGGCCTCGTCGGTCTACGACCCCAACGCCTCCGTACTGACCTTTGGCTCGTCACGGCCGCCCTCGGTGGCGCCGGGCGTCATGGCCGCGGATCTCTACGGCAGCGACCGCTGGCCCGACTCCGACAGTATGGGTGGCAGCTACTACGGCGCCGGAACCGTCGCTAGCGACTGGCCGGGCCCCGGAAGCAGCGAGGCCGGGGACACTGTCGTGCTGGGCTACGGCTCTGAGAAGGGGGGGCCGGGCTTCGACAACGACGACGACGGCAACGAGACCGAACACGACGAAAAGCCTCGACAAAGACGCCAGACAAAGACGCCAGCGACACCGGAATCGCCCGAGACGCTGGTGGCGCCACTGCAGAAACAACTTCCGCCGCCGCCGCCGCCGCCGCTCCTCTGTCGCCCCCCCCCCGTGCCGCGCTCCCACTACGACCTGCTGTGTCTGAGCCGCCACAGTCGGCCGCCGCCGGGCCCGGTCCAGATCCGCGCTGCCTACTTCCACCTCTTCCGTCTGCTCAACAGCCACAGCGGTGGCGGCCTCATGCCGGCCGCTCTGCGGGCCACAGCCGCCGCCTACTTTGCCCAGGTCCAAGAGGCCTTTGAGACGCTCATCGACCCGGTCCGGCGCCGGGCCTACGACCAGTACCTCGACGAGCTGGACGGCAGCGAGGCGGAATCAGAAACAGAAGTCGAAGTCCAAGTCGAAACCGAAGCCGAAGCCGAAGTCGAAGCCCAAGCCGAAACCGACCGTTGCTCGCGGCTCTCCGATTCGCCCGTCCAGACATTCACCGACTTGGGCCTCCGCTACGACGTCAGCCGGCTGGTCTTGCCTCGACACCTGTGCGCGCCGCCCACCAACATTGGCAGTTCTGCCCCCGCCGCTCTCGACTATGCCCTGACCCAGACGGTCCGTTTCGCGCTGCCGGGCCTGCGTCGCCACGGCAGCACGCCCATCTTGTCCTTGGCCGCCTCGACCTATGCCTGCACCGTCGCCCACAACGCCGCCGCCGCCGCCGTGGCCAGCGACCGTTTCCAGCCGCTGCTGCCCGAGATACTCACGCCCTACCGAGCTCGCCAGCTGGCCGAGACCCGCGCCACGGGCCGCATTGTCGTGGCCTACCGCCAAAAGCTGTGCTCGCGCGGCCCTGGCTCGCCCATTGTCGTCGACGTCGAGGCCGACATCCTCCCCATCTTGGCCGTGACCACACGTCTGGCCCGGGCCTTGGGCGGCGTCGCCAAGCCGTGGCATGCCGAGCTCATGGTCAAGACGGCACGCACGCCGCGTCTTGGCCTCGGCCTCACTCGGCGTCTCGGCCCCGGTGATTTGTTCTTGTGTGCCGACAGCGGCCCCCTGCACCGGCCGTCGCCGGCCCCCCTGCTCGCTCTGCTGCTCCCCTGCATCGCCCCCACGGTCGAGCTGGGCTATCGTATCGGCGGCCCAGACCTCGGCCTCCTCGGCTCCGGCCATCCCCTGACGGGCCCGGCCGATCGCGGCCTCAAGGGCGTAGACGCCGATCTGCGAAGCCGCACCAAAAACCCAGCGTCTGGTCCCCACACCGCCTGGACCGTGTCGGCCGCTTGCTGCGGCCCGGCCACTGTGGCGGCCTACCTGCGCTACGCCCGCACCCTGCGCTCTCTTCTGCCGTGGCGCCACCGCCGAGCGCCCATCCAGCTCGGCGCCATTCGCATCGAGGCCGAGCTATGCGCCAGCAGCGCTTTCGCCGCCGACGGGTACCTGGCCCTGCGAAGTCTGGCGCCCCTGCGGTGGTCATCTTCCTCTGTCCCCCATCTCGGCTTCGAGATCGCCCTCAGCGCCGGCAGCGGCAGCGTCCATGTCTCGCTGTACTGGGCCGATCTCGGGCACCGCCTGAAGCTGCCGTTTTTGATCCTGCCCGCCGGCCTCGGCATCGCCTCCCGCGTCTTTGTCTGTGTCGCCGCTCTGCCGCTGGTTTTGGCGGCCGCCCGCGCGCTGGTCAGTGGCTGTGTGCGAGCGGTCATGCGGCGGCGGCGGCGGCAGCGGAAACAGCGGGAGGCAGCCGTCTCCGACTCCGATGCCTCCTCCGACTTCGACACCGAGGCCGCCATGGCCCGCCACCGCGCCGAAGCCGATGAGCTCGCCATGGTGCTGGCCGTTGCCGTCGAGGCCCAGCGCGCCGTCGACCGCCAGCAGCGGGAATTGCAGAGCAGGTTTGCCGGGCGTGTCGAGACAAAAGCCGACGACGGCCGCCTCATGATTCTCAGCGCCAAGTACGGCCTGGCCTTGGCCGACGACGCCGACGCCAAGACCGGCCTTTTGCCCTCTTCCACCTCCACCTCGGCCATGGCCATGACCACCCGCAACGGCTGGGCCGCCGACGCCGAAGTCGCCGACGTCACGGCCGCCGTCGCCGCGCTCGTCACCAGTTCCGGTGCCCAAGACGCCCTGCTGATCCCCCGTGGTCTGCGCAAGAGCCGTCTGCTCGGCTTCTGGGACCCGGCCCCCGAGCCGCATTGCCGCCCCCGCCGAGACTGGCCTGCACAGCGCGCCTACAAGGTCCTGCATGTGCGCTACCTGTGGCGTGGCCAGGAACACATGGCCGAAGTGGGCGACACCGACGAGCTGCGGCTGCCCTGACCAGCAATGCCCTGCACGGCTCGCAGTAATCAACACGACACAACACACAGCCAAGCCAGAAACACGTCTCTCCAAAAGGACTCGTATTATACCATAAAGCAAAACAAGTATAGCAAGATCATGCACATTATTATAAAACGCAGATAGGTCAAATCCCATCCAACACGCTTCTTCCAGCGCTTTTCTTTTATCCAATCCACCTTTTTCATCCTCTCATCTTGTTCACACGACACGCACCTCTTCAAGACGACGCCGACGGGCCGCCCAGCACAACTTGCTTGAGCTTCTCGTACTCGCCGCTCTCCTCACACATGGCCCGGAAAATGCCCTCTTCGGGGCCCTTGTTCCACAGCTCCTGCGGCGCACCGTACTCGGCCACCGTGCCGTCCTTGAGCACCAGGATCCGGTCAAAGTCGGCAATCGTGCTGAGCCGGTGCGCAATCACAAGCAGCGTCGAGTCGGTAAACTCCTCGCGGATGCTCCGCTGGATCAGTCCGTCCGTGTGCATGTCCACTGCCGACGTCGCCTCGTCCAGCACCATGACCCGCGGCCGCCTCACAATCGCCCGCGCCAGACACAGCAGCTGCCGCTGTCCCTGCGACAGGTTCAGCCCGCCCTCCGACACCGCCGACTGCAGGTCGTCAAAGATGTTGCTGTTCTTGGGCGATGCCGACGACGCTGCCGCCGAGACCGGCGTCGCCTGGCCCGACGAAAGCTGCCGCTCCGCCGGCGGCGGCGTCGAAAGGTGCACCCGCTCCAGGCAGTCCCGCAGTTCTTCGTCGCTATATTCGTCAAACGCGTCCAGGTTGCTCCGGATCGTTCCCGAGAACAGCACGGGATCCTGTATACATGTGTCAGCCTGGACAGTCAAACGGTCTCTCCTCTGCTCCCCCGTCTGTGCTCACCTGAGGAATAATGGCTAGGCGCGAGCGAAGATCGCTCAGCTTGAGCTTGGAAATGTCGATGCCGTCAATGTGAACAGAGCCCGAGCGGGCTTCGAGAAACCGGAACAGCGCCAGCGTAAGGGACGACTTGCCCGCACCCGTGCGCCCAACCACGCCCACTCGCTGGTTGCGCTGCACGGAAAAGTTCAGGTCGTGCAGCACATCAGGCAGCTCCGGCGCATAGCCCACGCTTAATCCGTGCACTTCAATGCGCCCCTCTGTTGGCCATGCCGCCGGCGCCGACTGGCCCTCCAGCGACTCTGTCGACAGCTCCGTGTACTCGACAATACGCTCCGTCGCGTTCATCTGCAGCTCCATGTTGGAGTAGCACCGCACCGCCCACATGAGGCAGCTCGAAAACTCGAGCGCAAACGCCAGCCCAAAGCCCGCCAGGGCCGAGTCCATTCCGGGCACGCCCATGATAATGGCGGCCACAACGACTGAAAAGATGGCGCCCACCACCCCCATGCGCCAGCCTACCCAGCGGTTGTACAGGAAGAGGTGCAACGACGCCGTCGACCAGTTGTCCAGCTTGCGATGCATGCGGCTGACGTACACCTCGGTCTTGTCGAAGCCGCGGATCGTGGCCACGCCCGACAGGGCCGTGCCGAACTGGTCAAAAACGGGCGACTTGACTGTGCTTTCCAGCCGCTTGGCCGGGCGCGCAGCATTAATGTACAAGTACCCGAAATGGAGGCCGACGCCCATGAGGCAAAAGGCCAACAAGACAATGCCTGGCGAGACGATGAAGCCGGCGGTAATGACAGTGAAAACCTGGAACATGTTGTTGCAGCCAGCACTGATGGTGCCGGCCATCTGGGAGTCGATAATGTTGAAGTCGCTCGTGAATCGGTTCAGAATGCGGCCAAGAGGGACGGTGTCAAGCCAGCGCAGCGGAGCCCGAAGGATGATGAAGCTGAGCTTGGCAAACAGCAGCCGGCTGGCACGAATCGATCCACGGTACAGGACAAAGTACCGCAGCGTCGCCAAGCTAGCCACACACAATGAGAGAACGACGTAGATGCTCAGGTAATATTTCAGAGAATGGCTGGTGTGCGCTGCCAGCGGGCTCAAGCCGTTTGTGTCAAGGGTGTCCGTAGCATGGAAAGGGCCCGATAGCGGCACAGCCTGCCCCATCCCATACTGCTGTTGCGCTCCGGGTACATAGGCGTAGGAGGGTGCCCACGAGGCCGAAAGGCTGCCATTGGAACTGCTTCCTTCCCCCTCGTAGAGGCTTGTCCAGATACGTAGCCACCACGAGCGAGCTAAAGTTGTCAGTTTCCTCCTCAAACGGCCTCATCCTACAATTTGACAGTACTTACAGAGTGCAAACCCCTGGATGGCCATAAAGATGGACAGCACACCCAACCAGAACGGCCAACCTCCACTGGATGAGAGGTACGCGGAGTAGACATGTTTGCTGACGGCGCCTTCTTCACGCTTTTCGTCTTCGACAAACTTCAAGGCCTGAGCGGGCTCGGCTTCCCCGGTCGTCTTGGGCTGTGTGGCATTAGATGCAATCTTTTTGATCGCAGAGCCCATATCGTCGCCGCTGTCTTCCGAGCCTTCCGAATTGACAGCTGTGGCATCGGCGG
Source organism: Graphilbum ipis-grandicollis (assembly GCA_019925625.1). Classification (NCBI taxonomy): domain Eukaryota; kingdom Fungi; phylum Ascomycota; class Sordariomycetes; order Ophiostomatales; family Ophiostomataceae; genus Graphilbum; species Graphilbum ipis-grandicollis. The sequence goes on from JADHKH010000026.1 coordinate 28,903, forward strand.
TTTCGTCCTCGCGGAGTTCTTCTGGGCTCTGCTCCTGTAGCTTGATCTGTTCCAGGATGCCGTCCTTTTGCAGATCCTCCACAAGTCCGGCGTGCAGAATGTGGCCCTCGCCCAGCTCGACAAGGTACTTGGTCTTGGGGGCGCAGAGAGCAACATGGTGTGTGACCAGAATGCGCGTTCGGCCGGTGCAGAGGCTACCGTTGATGCAGTCTTCGAAAATGGTGCGGCCAACATGGGCGTCGACGGCGCTGAAAATGTCGTCCATGACAAGGATACCAGCACGCGAGTAAATGGCACGAGCCAGGGTGACACGCCACCGCTGGCCACCGCTGAGGTTGATGCCGTTGGCGCCAATTTCGGTGTTCTCGCCGTCGGTCAGCATTTCCAAATCCTTTGTCAGGCAGCACACCTTGATCGTCTCGCGGTAGCGCTTTTCGTCCATGGGAAGTCCGAACAAAATGTTTTCGCGAATCGTGGTATTCTCAATCCAGGGAATCTGAGAAATGTAAGCCATGGACTTGGGCAGGATCCAATTGGCCGGGGTGGCCTCGGAGTCGTGACGCTCGGCCACGGGCGGTCCCTTGGGGAGGCAGAGGCTGCCGGCGAGGACGTCGGCTTCGCCAAGAATGGCCGACAGCATCAGGCTCTTTCCCGTGCCGGTCTTGCCGGAGATGACAGAGAGCTCGCCGGCGGGAAAGGTCAGGTTCACATTGCGCAAGACAAAACGCTCGCTGTCGTCCAGTTTGTCGTCAGACGGCCAAGCAATGGAAGCGTTCTCGAAGCAGACCTCGTCGCCGTCCTTGGATGTCTTCTCCACCTCGGGGCCGGTGAGGTAGTCCTCAATCCGCTTGACGGAGACCCAGGCATCGAGGAAATCGGTGGTCAGTTCCGGAATGACGGACAGGCTAGTTTCCAGACCGCGGAAGACGCCCAGACTGACAAAGGCAACGGACGGGGTGAGTTGGTCGTTGAGCCAGGCGTAGGTAGAAAGGGAGACAACCGAGAGTGCAGTGGGGCTGAAGATCCAGCAGGCAACGAGGCCGCAGTCGTACATGAAGACCTTCCAGATGCTGGCCAGCTCGCGTTCGCGAACCTCGCCAATCTTTGCTTCCCACTGCGGCTCGAGAGCGGAAAACTTGATCTGGCGAATGCCCTGCAGCGCTTCGGTCACAACGCCCAGCTTTTCGTCGCGCAGCTTCATGAGGACGTCCTGGGAATCGGAGTAGAGCTTGGAGATCTTGACGTTTAGAGGCATGATGATCGCCATGGTGGACAGGCCGGCAAGCAGGGCCTTCCAGCCAATCAGGTTGGTGAGGAAGACCAAGGAGATGAGCAGCTTGAAAATACTCCCGGGGAACAAGTATTGAAAGGAGCAGAACTCGGAGAGTCTCTTGGCGTCGATGCCAATGAGGTTGACGGTCCCCTGCTTGGTCTTTTTGGCGGACTCCAGATCGTCGTCCTTGTCGTCGTCCTGTTTCGCGTCCGGTGCTTCGCCAGCCTCGTCGTCTTGTGCTTCCTTTGCCGGTCCTTTGGAGGCCGACTTCATGTCCTTCCTGCGCATGGCCTTTTCGAAAATCAGGGCCGACAGCTGTGCTCGGAGAGGCAGCGAGAGCTCGGCCAAGGACAGCCAGAAGAGATAGAGCTCGATAAAGGTGTTTGCGAGAATGGCCACGCCTAGCCAGAGAACCCAGACCCAGCCTTCGAGGCCAAACTGCTCGCCCCGGTCCTTGCGCTCCATGAGCCTCAGGAGCTGTAGAACAACCCATTGGGGGCCAAAGGCGGTGACAGCGTTGGCAGTAGCCAGACACCACTGCAGGATCAGGTTGGGCGCATGGGCGCGAATGATGGAGAGCCAGAGCCGCTTGACGGGGTAGCCCTTGGCCTTCCAAGAAGCAGACACGTTGTAGGCGCGAGTCAGATGGTCGGGACGAGGCATATCGGACAAGTCCAGCGTCTTCTTGGTAACGGAAAGCTTGATGATGTCGTTGGTCCAGGAATAGGTGAAGCGGTTGAGGGCACTGTTGGTGAGCTTGCGGTCGATGCACTCGCCTTCGTAAAAGACATCAGGGCGCCGGGGAAGCGACAAGGAAGCAAAAACGAGGCAGAGAGCGGCGGCCAGCTCAGTGATATGGGCGGCAAACAGGAGCCGGTCGTTGCGGAACAGGAACTCGATGACCTGGATTCCTCTGAATATCGTAGTGGCCGTCAAAAAGGAGGCCGAGAAGAAGGAGAACAGGCCGTACATGTAGGCAACGGGCGACTTCCGGGTGGCCGCGATGGCCACGGCTTGGCAAAGCACAAGAATCTATAGCAGGCGCTGTTAGCCGAGTTGAGAAACAAACACCCCATGAACAGACAAACGCACCCAAGCAGCCGTGTTGAGCCAGTCGTCGACGGAGAGGCCAGCACGACCGGAATCGGCCGTCAGGAGCGTGTCGGCGAGCGAAGCTCCCAAACCAATGGCGGAGAAGAACAAAATGGCAGTCTTTGGCAGTTTGTTGGAAAAGGCGGCGGTGGCCTCGGGCGTGCTCTTGCCGTCGGCATCTTCGTAGACGGCATCGCCACGGGGCTGGCGTTTACACAGCTGGCGAACGAGACCAGATACAGAGGGAATGGAGCACAAGGCCACAGCAGCGAGGACACCGCCCGTTCCAAGTGTCATTTGTTCATGCTGCATGATTCGGCGTGCTTGAAGCTTCTGGAGGGCGAGCTTCTTCTTTTTCTTCTTTTTCTTTTCTTTTCTTTTTCTTTTTCTTTTCTCCTTCTTTCTCTTTCTGTTTCTCTTTTCTCTTTTCTTCCTCTGTCTCACCCGGGAGACCTGCCAAAATGCCTAGGAAGAGGGCATACGGCCGCGGTGCCGGCAGCGGCAGATCAGACGCCCTCGACTGTATTCCAAGATGAAGGCTGGATTCTGACAACTGAAACGGATGTGCCGAGAGCGGAGGGCTCGATTGCTAAGAAGGAAGGACAAAGACACAAGGGAGACAAAGGGCGGAAAGGAAAGAATGAGACCGGAAGAGTGAGCCGGAAGAAGAGAAGAGGGAAGAGGTGAGGTCTAAAATAAAGCTGCAGAGGATACGGATAAGATGTCAGAAAGGAGAGAAAAAGATGAATACGGCGGGGGGCAACTAATAGCGGGCTGTTGCTCGGGGGAAGGAGCCGGGTGTAGCTATCAGGGAAGGCCAGGCTCGTTACAGACCAGATGAGTTTTTCGGCTTGGCGCCATAGCTGCCAGGACCTGATCGACGGCCCGAGTCATGACTCTTGGCAACCAACCACACGCACTACTTTCCACATATAAGGAGGAGCTGCCGTCGCCGTGCCGAGTCACTCGCTCCTACCCTGCGACAACCTATGGCAAGCACCGCCACAGAGAAGGCGCGATGTACGGAGTAGGGATGCCGCTCTGACCGGGTCGCAGTTGCCTCTCGCAGTAAGTCGTCTCCGCCAAGATGCGTGTACGGAGTAGCTGTGTGGTGTACGCTCTGCGCAGCAAGTACCCCACAGCGACAGACCGCCGCCTACCCCAGCATACGGAGTAATAGCTGCAGGCAGGCGGTGAAGCCCGTTTCGGCGGTTTAGGGCGTCAGCTGCTTACAAATGCTGTAATTGTTATCTCTTGCCGTGCCTTTTCTCGCCATCACCATTCGCCCGTCTCTTCCCGCTTCCGTTGCAATTCCACGACAGCAATCGCACCTCTTGTATCAAGATTACGACAGCAGTCGCACCTTCAAAAGGTTTGCGTACAAACGCGTGCCACACTAATAATACACTAAGCAGGGCTCCACCATCTGAGAATCGAGCCAAGGTCGAAAGGGAAGGTATTAACACGGTGACTCTGGTTTTCTGTAAGCTCGGAGAACAATTCATCCAGCTCTTATCTCGTCTCGTGCAGCCTTTTGCGAGCTGACGGTGACTCACAGCAAAGGCCGTGCCGTCATAAAGGGCCAACTGCAGTGGCGCCGTATTGCTCTTACGCTGTAGTCCTCGTACTGGTCTAGAATCCGCCCGGAAGATGCAGCTTCCGGCATATGCACGTATGCGAGCCCTGTTCATGCAATGGCGGGTTGTATGCACCTATCGGGGCCCGAGTCACGTCCCGCCCCAGCCAATCACGGACGCCCAAACGCCCACTATACTTTACACGCCCAGACGCGACAATGCTGCCGCAACCTGCCGGCTTGATTGGCTGTTGCCCTGATGCTGCTGCATTGAATGTCTCTCTCGCTTTGGTGTTGGCTTGTTTCGTTCAGCCGTCATTGCCGCTGCGCCTCGACGTCGATTCCCGACACTCGTCCTCTCGCATCTCTGCTCCATCTCGATCCCGGCATCCGATCCAGCTCGCTCTCGACATTGACTCTCCACTTCTTCTCATCCTCAACCTCACATCCTAACCTCGACTTCCACAATCTCAACTTGACGACTTCCACTAAATCTCCATCTTCAACCTCGACTTTCACCAACTCAACACAACTCAACATCAAACCTCAACATTGCAACTGATCACCGTCTCGTCGACAGACTCATCGCCACCCCCATGCCACCATGAAAAGCACGCCGCTCATCATCAATTGGCACGACCAGAATGCTCCCATCTATTCGGCTCACTTTGAGCCGCACGGCAAAGGCCGTCTAGCTACGGCTGGCGGCGACAACAACGTCCGCGTAGGTCTTGTGCTCTTCGTGCTGTGCTTCTGCTGCCTGCGGCCCGGAGGCTAACCGCCTCACAGCTCTGGAAGGTCGACGTCGACGGCGAAAACAGAAACGTTGAATATCTGGCTACGCTGGCCAAACACACACAAGCCGTCAACGTTGTGCGATGGAGTCCCAAGGGTTGGTCTTCTTTCTCGATACTCTCTCTTCTCTCCTCCCCCCCCTGACATGCTAGGCGAGCTCCTGGCCTCGGCCGGCGACGACGGAAACGTTATCCTTTGGGTGCCCTCCGAATATCATATGGCCACCTTTGGCAACGACGGCATCGAGGACAAGGAGAGCTGGCGGACAAAGCACATGTGCCGGTCCTCAGGTGCTGAGATCTACGACCTGGCCTGGTCTCCGGACGGGCTCTACTTTATCATTGGCAGCATGGACAATGTGGCGCGGATATACAATGCAGCGTCAGGTTTGTTTTTTTTGTTTTTTTGTTTTTTTGTTTTTTTCTCTTCTCTTCTTCTTCTTCTTTTTCTCCATCTAACATTCTAGGTGCCCTCGTCCGCCAGATTGCCGAGCACAGCCACTACGTCCAGGGCGTTGCCTGGGACCCCCTCAACGAATACATTGCCACCCAGTCGTCCGACCGCTCCGTCCACATCTACTCGCTCAAGACCAAAGACGGCCAGTACACCCTGACCGGCCTCGACGACAAGCCCCCCAAGATCGCCGCCCACGCCAAGGCCGACCTGCCGCCGCGCCGTCTGGCCTCCCAGAGCCCGGCCCCCCCCGATTTGAGCCACCGCATCCCGTTGACCGCCGTCGACGCCGTCGGGCCCGTCCCCGGCCTCGGTCTCCCGCCCATGAGCTCCCCCGTCCCGTCCGCCCCCGGCACACCCACCTCCATGGCCCTGTCCACCCCCCTGCCCATGAATCCGCCCAGCGTCGTCAGTCACAGCCGCCGCTCCTCCTTCTCGTCTCGCCGCTCCATGTCGCCCGCCCCCTCTATGCCGCTGCCGGCCGTCATGCCCATGGAGGCGTCGCCCAAGCCGCCCCTCGCCAGCTCGGCCTTTGGCATGAAGAACGCCAGCCTCTACGCCAACGAGACCCTGACCTCCTTCTTCCGCCGCCTCACCTTCACCCCCGACGGCAGCCTGCTGCTCACCCCGGCCGGCCAGTACCAGACCCAGCACCACCACGACGGCGCCAAGCCCTCGTACGAAATCATCAACACCGTCTACATCTACTCCCGTGGCGGCATCAACAAGGCGCCCGTCGCCCATCTACCCGGCCACAAGAAGCCCTCCATTGCCGTCCGCTGCTCGCCCGTCATCTACGCGCTACGTCCGCCCGCGTCCACCACCAAGCACATTACCATTGACACCTCGTCGCCCGAGGACCCTATCCCGTCGCTGCCCGACCCCCTCACCAGGCCGGCCTCTACGCCTACGCCTGCGCCCGCGTCTGCGCCTTCGTCCGTCATGGAACCGCCTCCGCCGCCGACGCCGACGCCGAGCGATAGTGCTGCCACGCCCAAAGCAAAGACCGACGCCGCTTCCGCTCTGCCTGGGCCGCCGGCCTCGGCTCCCAAGTCGGCCTTTTCCCTGCCGTACCGCATCGTCTATGCCGTCGCTACCCAGGACTCGGTTCTTCTCTACGACACTCAGCAGCAGACGCCCATTTGCATTGTGAGCAACCTGCACTGTGCCACCTTTACCGACCTGACATGGTGCGTCTTTTGTTCTGTTGTGCCTTGTCTTGTTCCACCCGGCGCCTCCTAACGACGTTACAGGTCCAGCGACGGCTTGACGCTGCTAATCTCCTCTTCCGACGGCTTCTGCTCCACACTGTCCTTTGCGCCGGGCGAGCTGGGCAAGCCGCATCCCGTGGAGGCACCGGCCAGCCAGAAGCGCCAGCAGGCGCCGGCCACGACAGCCATGGACGCGGCCGCGTCGCCCACGCCCACATCACTCTTTGCGCCGCCGTCGCCCTACCCCAGCAGCAACAGCGCGCAGCACCACCAGCCGCGCAGCTCGGCCGGCTCCTCCTGGACGGCACCGTCGCCGCCGCCCACGGCGTCTTTTGCCAGCATGCGGCCCTCGTCGCCGGCACGGTCCAACTCGACGTCGTCTATTGTGACGCAGGCCTCGACGGCGCCGTCGCTGCACCCGCCCGTCATTGCGTCCATCAACCCGCCCGTCATGAGCTCCATCAAAAACCCGCCGCTCGTCCTGGGCTCCATGCCGTCCATGACCGCCGCCCACAAGCCGGTGGCCAAGCGCGAAGCCAGCGAGGCCGTGGACGAGGAGCCGGCCGAGGCCAAGGAGCCAGCCAAGAAGCGCCGCATTGCGCCAACCCTGGTGGGCAGTCTCGGCGGCGACGAGACGGCATAGGTTAAGGCTGTACGTTTTTGTCATGGGTTACAAGTCTGGAAGGGCGGGCATACGGATATGATACTACCACTTGGCCGGCATACAACCAAAACGCTTCGGAAGCCTTGTTGGTTGGGGAGTTTTTAAATCTGTTTTGGTGTTTTTGTTTTCTTGTTTTTCCCGTCCCCTTTTTGGCAACCCTTTGTTCTGTCCTCTTTTTCCCCTCGTCCGCCTTGCACCTCTGTATTATCCGGCTGTTCCGTACTCGTTCGGCTCTAGTCGCTTTCTTCGTCGGTCTTTGCGTTTCTTTTCTTGTCCGTCTGTGAACGGACGTCGGTCTTTTCAGGTTTTTTTTCCGTCAGTGAACGGACGGCGTCGGTCTTTGCGTTTCTTTCTTGTCCGTAGTGTTCGGGCCAAAAGGGCCGACGGCTGCTATATAGATGAGGCGAATAAAAAGGCAGTGTAATGTAGGTAGGCAGTAGGGAAAGACCTATTTGAGGACCACACGCCATGGTTTCGCCGTAACCGCCATCACAAAGCAGCTGTGGACAAGACGTGACGTGGAGAGTACGCGAATGCAGGCACTGGGAGAGAGCAATGATATAACAGGCCAAAGTTGGTAAGAAATAAAGTAAACAAAAGGGCTAAAGTTGGTAAGAATAACATAAAAAACAAGAGAGCAAGCATACCAGGCAAAACAAGAATAAAACAGGCCAAACGAAACGAAGCAATCATTTACAGCAGGAAAAGAAACAGCACGCAGAATAGGAGAGTCCATGCTCGGCATTATTGCGTTCACCATTCAGCCAAAACCCACCACAACGTTCTATTGGTCTCATCATCATACACATGTGCTTCCTGGTCCCTATAGTCTTTTTGCGCGGCGCCAGGTCGGTATATCCTCCCCCCTCTTTTTTTGACGTTGATTTTTTGTACAATTAGTAGTAGTGACCCGTCCGCTCGGCCTCGGCGGGCATGATGGGCATGGGCATGGGCATCGTTATCATCCTCATCCTGTCCTCCCCCCAAGGCGTAAAGTAGAGAGCTCTTGTTTCCGGCTTGCGCAATCGCCGTCGTCCTGCCATTGTCATCGGAGCCGTGGCTTTCTAAGCGCTGGCCTCGATTGCCTCGCCCGCCTCGTCCACGTCCGCCAGCTCTGCCTGCTCGCTGTACTCCAGCTCCTGCTTCTCCTGCTGCGCAATCGCCTGTGCCGACACAATCTCGGCTAGCCGCTTGAGTCGGGGGGTTTGCAGCCCTGTGCTGTTAGCTGGTGCCTGCTTGACTCGTTTGACTCGTCTTTTCTCATGTCCACTCACAGGATGGCGTGTACGTCTCCAGAGCCGTAATCACACGCGGCTCGGCAATCTCGTACGGGCCGCTGTCGTCCATGTCCACCGCCTGCAGCAGCAGCACATCGCCCTTCTCGTTCACCTTGGACGCCACCGCCTTCATGATCTCGCCGTTAATGGGCTGCTCGTAATCAGCCACCAGGTACTGGTTGAGGAGCTTCTGGATTTGGTTGGGTGAGAGCCTAAAGGTCAATGTCCGTTCCGCACGTCGGTTACAATGGAGACTTACATCCAGCAAATGTCTTGAATGATCTCAATGTCGTTGAGCGTGGCCTTTTTCAGCTGCAAAAGCTTTGTCGCTTGCTGTGATGGATTAGTATGCGTGTCAGAACAAAACATAAAATCAAACAAAAGACGAACCATTAGGTGCTCCAGCTGCAGTGTGCCCTCGGGCATTTCGTGGCTCTTACACCACTCCTCGATACGGGTAATGTTGTAGTTGATCTGCAGACCACGCTTCCAGGACAAAAAGTTGCGCCGCATCAGCAGGTCGTTGAAGGCCGTGACGCCCACCAGGCGCAGCAGCTCTGTCACGGTCTGCGTGATGATGCTGTTCTCGAGGTAGTACGCCTTCATGGCGCGGAACACGCTGTTTAGCAGGCTCAGCAAATTGTCCATGCTGTACGCCGGTGCCGAGTTGGTCTGCAGCAGCTTGCCCAGGAACCGGTTGTTCTCGTTGGTCACAAAGCCCGGCAGCGACTGTGACTCGATAATGGCCGGGATGATCATCTTTTGCAGCTTCTTCTTCAGCACCTTCATCCACGTGTGGTAAATGTTGAACTCGAGACTCTCCAGGTCGTGCTTGACAATCTCCAGCAAACGGTCGTACTCGTAATTGTCCGTCTTTTGCTGCTCGTACCAGTCCTCGGCCAAGAAGACAAACGAGAGCATCTCGTGCACGTTGGACAGCCAGAACGCGCCCGGGTTGATGGCGTCGTCGCCCTCGTGCTGCATCACTTCCTGCTGGATCGACTGCATCACGTTGGCCAGGAAGCGCTCCGACTCCTTGACGAAGCCATTGTTCCACATCTCCGACGTCACCAGGTTGATCAGGTACGACGGGAAGAGCACCTCCTTGTCCGACGGCGGCGGCGTCGTGTTGGGCGACGGGATCCTGAGGTTGTGGATCAGGCCCAGCGTCACCTCCTCGTTCAAGCCCTCCTCGTCCGCCAGCAGGCCGTCGAGCTCTAGCTCAATATTGTCCACACCCGGCGGGATCTGGCGGCCGGTCACGGCCATGGACACCGGCCGGGGGTTGTAGGCCATGCTGTAGCGGTCCACCTCGCGCGGCTCCGCCCCGGCACTGCGGCGCTTGGACGGTTTCTTGGACGACACCAGGTTAATCAGGCCGTTGGCCACGGGCGGCAGAATGCCGTTGGCCGCGCCGTTGATTCCGCCGTTGGGGTCGCCGCCTCCGTTGAGCATCGACGCGGCGCGGTGGGCCTGCTCCAGCGCGATCTGCATCTCCGACAGCTGCTGGCGCAGGCTGTTCTTCTCGGCCTCGGACCGCGTAACGTCCTGGCGGGCATTTTCGAGCTCAGTGCTGGTGGCGCGCAGCGAATCCTTGAGGTCTTGCTCCTCTTTTTGCATGCGGCGCACGTTGGTGGTGGAGTCTTCGAAGCTGCGCTGCAGCTTGCGCATTTCCTCTTCCATCTGTTCGAGACGGGCGGCGGCGATGCCGGCTTGGTTCGCTTCGGTCTGCAGCTCCTTCGTCTTCTGTTCGAGGTCCTTGTGGCGCGTCTGCCACGACTTGATTTGGCCCTGGTAGCTCTCCACCTGGGTCTTTAGCTCTTTGTTCTGTGCCTTGATGGTGCCGAGGGACTGGGTGAGCTCGACCACCTTGTTCTCGAGCTTGTACGAAATCTGCTTCAGATCGCGCGCTTCCTCGCGCATCGTCTTGTAGCCGCGCCGCGCCTGCCGACCGCGCCACAAGCTCTGGATCAGCACGGCCTTTTGCCGGTGCTGGCGCCACGCCCGGAGCGCTCGCCGCGACCGCCATTGCCGCTGGATCAGCAGCGCCGCATTGCCCAGCCGCGTCTCCAGGATTTCCTTGCGCCGCAGGTAGCCCTTGAAGACGGCCTGGGCCTTGACCAGGTCGGCGCGGATGCGCAAAAACTGCCGGCGCTGCTTCTGGCCGCGCCACACCCGCTGGATCGTCGTGGCCGCGCGCACGGTGCGCAGCTCCTGGGCCATTTTCCGCGCGTGGTAGCCTCGGACGGCCGCCTGCACGAGAATCACGGCTTCGCGCGCCGCCAGGAAGCGGTGCCGGTAGTACTTGGCCCGCAGGTTCTTCTGGATCAGGATCGCACACTCATTGAGGCGCGTCGTGCGCAGGTTCTCGAGGAAGGCAAGCATGCCGGCGCGGAAGAAAATCTTGGTCAGACCCAGCTGGTACTTGTCCAGGCTCTTGTTAGTATTGCCACCCAGGGCCTTGGTCAGAATGGCATCGGCCATTTGCCGGATCTCGGCCGTCCACTGCGACGAATGGATCAGCATGTAGTAGCGCAGGGCAAACTCCTCGTAAGTCCAGCGCGTCGGGTAGCCGGCGCAACTGATGCGGACCGTCTCCAGCACACCACAGGCGCGCAGCTGGCTCAACACCATGGGGCCCTCAAACTTCCAGGCCTCCTTGCCCTCGTTGGGCTTGATGCAGCGAATGTAGTGCACGTCAGTGTTGCTAATGGTGTTCATGAGCTCAATCAGCGACGAGCGGAAAATGCCGCCCAGCGTCGGCTTGCGGTTAACAGCGACGCCGATGCGGCGCCCGGGCGTAGCCTTGACGGCCGTCGTAGACGAGGCCACGTCCTTTTCGCGCACGGCCGAGGCGGCCTCGAGCACGCTGCAGAGGAAGCGGTTGCTCGACGCGCGCAGCACGGCCAGGTGCTCGTCGGGCACGGTGTCGCGGTTCTTGTCGATGAAGCCCTCGGACTCGTAGGTGACGTCAATGGCGTAGTGGCAGACGGTAAAGGACGACTTGCCGAAGCGGGGCTTCTTGTAGAAGCGGTTCTTGTCCGAGGAAAAGTTTTGGTGCAGCTTGTGGACCAGCTGTTCGTCGGATCCCATAGGCAGGCGAGACTCCTCGTCCAGCAGCGACAGAATGCCCATCTTGCCCTCAATCAGGTCGATGCAGGGCTGGTTGTCGGAAAAGTCGATAAACGTCCAGTCAATCTTCTCGCGCAGGTACTCCTCCTGCTCGAGCTTGAAGACGTGCTGGTTGAACTCCTGCTGCAGCTTCTCGTTGGCGTAGTTGATGCAGAACTGCTCAAACGAGTTCTTGGCAAAATGCTCAAAGCCGTAGATATCCAGCACGCCAATAAAAGACTTGACGCGGCTCAGGACCTGCTCGGTGGCCAGGCTGTTGTTGATGATTTCGACCAGCCAGTCAAACATGCTCGAGTAAATGTACTTGGCCACAGAGTCACGCACAACAAAGGCCTGGGCGGTCGACAGGTTGGAAATGATCTTATCACCACGGGTGACCAGCTGCTTCTTGACGATCCAGCGCGCGAACTCGGTGGCGTCAATGCCGAGGATGGCACAGGCGCGCACGAGCGCCGGCTCGGTTGGCTGCAGCACGGCCTCGTTACGGCTCTGGCCAATCTTGATATTGCCGAGATGCAGCAGGCCGGCAAGCAGCTTGAAGATCTCGTTTTGCTGAGCCTCGTCGACGCCAATGGTCTTGAGAGAGGCCTTGGTGGCAAAGAACTCGGCCTTGTCGTCGACGCCGTCAATGACGGGCGTGTTGCCCTGGTTGAGGTACTCAAACTGCTCAATGGGCAGCAGATCGAGCTCCTTGCGCTGCTGCTCGGTGACGCCGGCAACCAGCTGGTAAAAAATGTGGTAGTTGCGCTCCTTGAGCGGCTGGAAGACGAGACGCGAGCGCTCCAGCAGGTAGGTGCGGATCTTGGCGCCGATAATGTTGGTCTTGTCGTCAAACATGATCTCAATGTACTTGCCGAAGCGAGACGAGTTGTCGTTGCGTGTGGTCTTGGCGTTGCCAAAGGCCTCCATGATGGGATTGGTGGCCAGAATCTGCTCCTCGGTCTCGCTCATGGCGTCGGCGCCCTTCTTGGAGCGCGAGCCGGGGTTCGTGGGCGACTCGCGCGTGGCAAAGTAGCGCATGATGTACTTGGCGCTGACGGTTTTGCCGGCACCGGACTCGCCGGACACGACGACCGTCTGGTTCTTGTTGTCGCGCAGCATGTCCATAAAGGCCTCCTCGGCAATGGCAAACAGATGCGGAGCCTGCGTGGCGCGCTGCTTGCCGGCATAGACCTGCACCATGCCGGGAACGTAGAGCGAGTCGACGCGAGCAAACGGATTTGTTGCTATTAAGACGATGCCCGAGTATGTGTAGATTTCCTTCTGGGCATAGCGAAGGCGGATGGCCTGCAGGACTGAGGGGGGGTTAGCAGACGGTCAACAAGAAGCAGATGCTGCAAGTACATACCGGCAGGCTCGTTGAGATGCGACAGGTTGGTCAGATCGTCGCTGGCTTCGAGCATCGCCGGGTTCATCAGCGGCGGTAGCGATGGGTCACTACCTTTGGCCAGGGCCTGGGCCGAGACCTCGACCTTTTTTATCTGTAGAAAAGCCTGTGAGCAAAAGAGAAAAAGAAAACAAAAACATCCGACCTCGTCCATCCGTTCCACGCACCTCGCCATTTTCCAGCTTGAACTCCAGAAAGACCTTCTCGCCCTGTACGTCCTTCTTGACCACTTCGGAAGGCACCCAGCCTTCGGTCACGTCGGGCTGCCACGCCCGCGTTCCCACATCATAGGTCTCCGCCATATTGGCTCAGCGTCGACAGGAGAAAGCACACACGGCTATAAGCAGCGTGTGTTGGAGGCGTGTGTCGGATCACGAGTATCCGAGTCTATGCGAGGCGAGCGCAACCCCGGTCGAGAGTGGTTGGCAACGGGAAGAGGTCAACGAGGGCGTAACGACGACAAAAAGACGCCGTATACGGTGAGGGGGGGCCTCGACAGCAAACACAGGCGGTAAAAGACAATAAGATGGTCGAGCAGGAGTAGAGGCTCGAGGAGAGACCGGGAAAAATAACGGAGAAAATAAAAGAGAAAAAGAGAGAGGGAGAGAGAGTGGGAGGGAGGAAGAGGCTGGGGAAAGGTCAAAAAAGGGGCGCTACCGAGAGTAGTAGGGACCCCCTGAGAAAAAAGACATTTAAGAATGAAAGTGCACAATTCCAAGAGCAAAAAGATACAGTCCAAGAGGCACGAACGATCATGCAGCAAGCGTGAGGAGGGGCTGCAGAAGAGCAAAAATATAATAGCAGCAATCGTCGTGGGGCGAAAGACGGAAGTCAAAATAAAAGAGGTGATATCTCGGAAACTCGTTCAACGTCCTTGATGGGAAGGTATAGGTGTTTCCAAAGGGAAAGATGGCGCAGTGTCAAGAGGAAGGCGCTAGGGTACGGTGCCCACCGTTTGGGGGGGGCAGCAAGAGAAAGGAGGGGGAAGGAAGGCTAGTGAATATTCTTGTACTCGGTACTTTCAACGCTTTTTGGCTGTGAACTGGCTGAAGTAATGGTTAATAATAGCGCATAGACGGCTGTTTTCACCGCTCAAGTACTTGTAATTACAGGTGACTCGCAACGACAGGATGCCGCAGGGATCCCAGTTTTGCCAAAACGCTGCTACCTCGTACTTTTATTCTAGTGTATATGCATATTCTTCTCCTTTTATGGGCATTGGCTCTCCTGCGGACCATTATGCATGGCATAGCAACTCGCACCAGAATAGAAAACTGGTACTGCAACCTCTTTCAGTACACTGTAATACCCTACGAAATGCTGCTACAGCGGGCCAAGCCTGTGCTAATGTGGTGTGCTCAGTGTGCTAAGCACGGTAGTTGGGAACTAAAAGCTGGATAAGCAACCACTATGAGCCCTGGAGAATGCACGCCGTAGGCAGTACATTTGTACGCTCTGCCGAATCGCCCCCAGAGCGCTCTGTGCTCTGTGGATACGTGTCAAAGTGGGCCTATCCAGGGAAGAAGGAAAAGACGGTGTGGTAGTGAAGTAAACCATTCCACAGGGCCTATGCCTACGCCAGCGAGCGGCCAGCCAGTACGCGCTACGACCCTTCTGGCCCAATGCAGGCCCCGAACCCCTTTTCGCTGTAGTACAGTGACCGCCGGTCTTAGTTCCGCTTCCTCCCCCCGTTCCTTGATTTCCGCCCTTTGGTCTTGAAACGCGAGAAAGACAAGAGGAGTTTTTCTCTGCCGTAAATGGTGGCAGCGAGACCCATATGCGGCTTCGAGGTTAAACTGCGACTTACAGTTGCTTTTGAGTTTAGGATATTATGATCTGCTTATTTGAATTAAGGGGTACAGCTCGGTTTCTAAACAACTACCGTAACCCGTTTCTCCTTTTGTGGTTTGCCTTGTTTAGTTTGCTCCGGCAAAAGACCAGGATGCCGCTCCAAGTTCCTTGCAAGGAGCCTCAAGACGGAAGCACACAACAACTCAAATTACCCCGTGCCTTACAGCCTCGCCATACGACCAACGACAGCACAGATCCGACTTTGGCATCATACGATTTGAATAACTAGCTACCAAGGTCAACAACAACATCCCTTCGTTCCGGTCTCCGTCTCGGCCGTTAGTTTTGTGACTGTCTTCTGCCCGTTTTAAAGCCTTTCCTCCCCCCTTTCCCATCTGTGCCGAGCAAATTAACCTTGTATCCCTGGCTCTATCGATCATGGCATGAAGTAAGCTGTAGAAACCGACGGCGCGAGGCAGCCAAATAAAGTAAAAATAAAGACACATAAGAACAGACGATAGCAAAAGAAACTGGAGCATGAGGACAAAAAAACCATGGGAGGGGAGGTAGATGACAGCAAGAAGCACAAAAGAAAAGGAAACAGATTCGATTCTTGGCGCGTGTGGCCAAACCCGTTCATCTTGCCCGTCCCTGGGCCCGTCTTCCGACAAGGGAAAAAGAAGAATGATCCCGGCACGGCACGTACGATAAAGAGCATGCATGTGTGTTGAAAAACTATAAATAAAGAGGGGAATCATGGAAGAAAATGTGTTCCACTGGCAGATGGGATAAATCCATGGACAAATAACTTTTCTTTAGCTCTGCTTGCACTCGGCAGCCTGCTGCTTCGGCTTTGACGCGTCATCCTGGCATGTTAGAAGAGTTGTTTACAAAGAGAAAACAAGTCGAAACTCACATCATCGTCGTCAGAGTCCTCATCGTCGTCGTGGTCTTCGCTCAGGTCGTCCTCATCTTCGTCATCCTCATCCTCAAACTCGTCCTCCATGTCGTCCTCAACCTCCTCAAAGGCGAGAGCCTCGCCAGTGAACCAGTCGATGGCACGGGGGATCAGCTTCTCCTTGATGTCCTCGCCCAGCTGGTAATCGAGCTCCAGACGGTCCTCGATGTCGGAGGCGGCATCGTCGTCCTCGTCGGTTGGCGGCTTGGGGGGGGAGAAGAAGTTGAAGAAAGACTCGGTCGGGACCGTCTTCTTGACGATGCGGGTCTGTTTTGTGTCTATACAAACGTTAGGGGACACTCGAATACAGGCCGGTCTCTTCGACTTACGCTTGTTGCGCTGCTTCCGCTGCTCAACGCGGACGGTCAGGTCCTTGTCGGCCTTCCAATCAATCTCGTCGCCCTCGGCGTGGTCATAGATAAAGTCGCCACCGTACCCCGACTCGTTCTGGTAAATGTACGTCTTGCTAATGGTCTTGTTGGTAAAGTAGTCGTTCTCGGCAAACTCAAAGACGAGGCGGAAACCGGGCTTGTCAAGGTACTCCATGCGAATATCGGTCAGATGCTTGAGCGCGCCCTCGTCACGCTCGGTAATGGTCTCGGCAAGCGAGATGTGGTTCTTCATGGCAGACAGCCAGAACTCGGGGATGCCGGCAATGGTGGTCGAGGCAGAGGCGTCTGTTGCCGGAGCAGCGTCGGTGGCGGGCTTCTTCTCAGCGCTTTCGTCGTCGTCCTGCTCGCCAGCCTTGATCTCCTCCTCGGTGGGCTCGTTTTTGCCGTTGATGATCTCGGCACGCTTCTCGTACAGCGGGGTGAACTTGGCAAAGTACTTTTTCTCGAGCTGCAGGACCTCCTCCTGGAACTGGTTCTCCAGCTTGGAGTGCTCCTTCTGGATGCCCTTGAGGCCCGCCACACGGCGCTTGACCTGCGGGGGGAGGGACTCGATGTAGCCAGACGACCGGCCGACGAGGCTGCCGAGCTTGCCCTGGATCATGTGGACGAGGCGGGGGTTCTGGGCAAAGAGAGAAGCGGCAGCGGAGAGATCGACCGGCTCTGTTGGATGTTAGCACTTGCCGCGAGAGAAATAGAGACATGTTGATGCAGTGAGAGTGGGATGAAAGAGAGCCATGAAAAGGTAACGGCACTGCAGGAAGCAAAGGCATAAGAGCAGTGATGGACAATATAATAGGGCCAGAGAAAGACAAACGCAAGCGCGGACGCAAGCACAACGGACCTTCAGAGATGCTGGCCACACCAGGCTGCTGTGCGTGGGACGAGATAGGAGCATTGTTGGCGGGTGTGTTCTGCGGTGTGCTGTGGGCGGTCAGTAAGAAGAATAAAGGCATCCGCAGACGATGACGCGCAGCACTGCCGCGTGCAGAGCCAAAGACATCACGACGAGAAGCAGAAAACAGTGTTCACTCACGGGGCCACAGGGTCAGGCCGCTTGTTGCGAATCGGCTCGGCCATGTCTGCTTTTTTTCTGTTTTGAGGGGAAATGAAAGTTGAGCCAACAAAAGGTTGGGTAAAGGCTTGGGCGCTGCGAAAGACGGATTCCCGAGGGGCAAGCGCAGGCAGGCCAGAGAAAGAGAGAAATTCGATGAGAAGATATCGCAGAGGTCGGGCGGTGGTTGCGAAGCGAGAAAGGGCGTGGATGTTGATAGACTCGGAGAGAGAAGGAAAGAGAAGTTCGAGGGTTGGGGATGTTGGGAAGAGACAGCGGGGTTACTGAGATATGGGGGCAAGGAAAGGTATTGAATTTTCTGCTGGGCGGTGGTGGGTAGGTCCAGCGGGCGGAGCAGAAAGGGCAAAGGGCAGAAAGGGAGGGTGGGGACCGGATTTTTTGATATTTTTTTCAAAGCTTGCCGTAGTAGTGTAGATGCTAGGGAAAAACGTGACTTGTTGGGCCAATGGATTCAGCACGAAAGCGCACTAACCCAGAATCGGACACCACTGTTTGAATAATCCGCTGGTTTTGCGGCGAAAAGGAGTGCCGTCGCCTTTTACGTCTGGCGGTGAAGAAAAGGCCGAGAAGGCGTGTGCGAATCGGCATGGCTCTGTTTGGTTGGGTCGAAAAGGCTTTACAAGTCCTTTGTGTAGCTCAAACGCAATACGACGTGATTAAGAGCTTTATTGAAATGTAATGTTTTCTCAAGTGAGTCCATCAAGAGGATAAGACGAGTTATTGTCGCCGTTTTATGGCATTTTACATGTGTAGACAGAGTTACAAGGGGATGTCAAATGCTAGTCTACGCGTTGAAACTAAGAGAACAATTTCGACAACTATTTGTAAACGGTAGAATTCCAAAAGATCCAAACTGCGAAGGTGGCAATTCAAACGTAGTCAGCAAAATCAGGATTTTCCAGGTAAAGCTAGTCATTTTCTAGATAAGAACTACCTTGGAAACAAAACAAAACAGAAAAACAATCTAGACAACTGTCAAACCTCGCGACTCTCATTCAGGCCGGTGATGCGAGACGGTGAAGATGCGGTGCAAAACAGGCCCACAATGGATGTCTTAAAAAGCGGGTCCAGCTTCCACATAAGCATAATACGATTACGCTAAGTACTTCTTACTTCAGCCTTGCATCTGCCCGTGTCATGGCTGCTCAACATGCAATGTGCAGTTTGTGGCAACGAGTTCATTCGATCAAGTGTTTCCAAGGCATTAAAAACAAAAAGCACTATTCATACAAAGATGAATCTGGGCAGACAACTTGTACCGCAACCGACGAGAAGTGTCACGTGGACTAGGCTGCCACAGTCCCCACCCGGGTCCTTGCGCTGATTGGCTGCCAAAGGTTAGATTCACGATATCAATGGCATAAGCAAAAAAGTAAAAGAGACATTTTCTACACCTCGAAGAGGGAAACACTGCGACGCGTCTCAACACTGGGCAACAACAGGGTCGTTTTTTATTTCTTTTCCATCTCCCGGAGCTCTGCAAAATACCGGCTGTGCTGTGTAGTGCTCGAGACCGGCGGCAGTGTTTCTTATCTGGCAAATCGAGTTTCTGGTCCGAAACATTAACCTTTTATGAGGCGTGCGACATAGCCTTGTCCCAGGCTACCACGACGGAGAGCTCGTCAGCGGCGGAAGCTGCTCTCTGTCGGCCATGGACGGGGGCAATGGAGCACCCGGGCTGTATCGGCTAGGGTCGAACCAGAGCAGCGCCAGCGTGTTTGAGGACGTGGAAATGGCGCACGACGAGGTAAGCAAAGGCGAAAGAAGAGGCGAGGCAGACGGATGGCAGGAGGCTGACGGAACAGCTCTACTCGGGCCCGATGGCCGAGAGTTTTCCCAGCAGCATTTCGGCCTTTTCGCACCGGCGGGCGCGAGCCGACTCAACGGCGAGCTTTGCCTACTACCAGGACGAGGACGAAGCACAGGATCAGGAGGAGGAGGCAGAGGAGGCCGAGGAAGAGGACGAGGACGACCAGGGCGAAGAGAATGGCGAAACGGGCGATGCCAACATAGCAGACGACGACAACGCTCTGGAAGCCGAGTCGGTGATTGAGGAGGACGCGGCAGACTTTCCCGACAACGACTATGTGCTGCACCGACGAGCGTCGACGCAGTCTCGCGGGTCTTTGCGAGACGGGCTGCTGCAGCGGCGCGACAGCGTGGTGACAGACGGCAGCGAGTACGGCAGCGAGTACGGCAGCAGCTATGGCAGCGGGGGCGGACGGATGAGCCAAAAGACATACATTGCCAACGAGGACCTGTACATTGTGATTGCCGGCTTCCGCACGAGCCGGAGCGGGCAGGCAGCGTACACGGCGATGTGTGTGTGCACGCTGGGGCTGGCCTGGTTGCTGTTCCGGTGGCTGCCGCGCTGGTATGTCCGGGTCGTCGGCCAGGCCTGTTCGTTGCGGGAGGCCACCTGGGCGGTGGTGGAGAACCAATGGGGCGAGATGGCGGTGCTGGCGGTAGAGGCGTCTGCGTACGGACGGCCGCTGTCGACGGTGTTTGGAGCGACGCAGCGAGCTCGACGGCGGCGGCGGTCTCGAAGCCGGTCGGGCAGCCGGGCCAGCAGCCGGAAGGGCACAAAGCGGAACGGGAGCGAGACCCGACCCGACTACGGCTACGGCTACAACGACGACGACGATGACGACACGCTGTTGCCGACGCTGCGCTCGCTCGACTACCGCTACATCCGCTTCTTTTTCGACCCGCGACGCGACCGTTTTCTTCCGGCGGGCGGCTGGAAGGACCCGGAGTGGACGGACGTGCGGGCAGTGCGGGCCGGACTGGGCGGCGACGAGCCGGGCGAGCGTGAGCGGGTGTTTGGGCCCAACCTGATTGACATTGCGCAGAAGAGCACGGGACAGCTGCTGGTGGACGAAGTACTGCACCCGTTTTACGTCTTTCAGGCGGCCAGTCTGGTGTTGTGGTCGGTGGACGAGTACTACTACTACGCAGCGGCGATCTTGCTGATTTCGGCCGGCAGTATCGGCACGGCACTGCTGGAGACACGGGCGACGATGCGGCGGCTGCGGGCGCTGGCTCGATTCGAGTGCGATGTCCGGGTGCGGCGCAATGGTTTCTGGCGGGTGCTGCCGTCGGGCGACCTGGTGCCGGGCGATGTGTACGAGGTCAGCGACCCGGCGTTGACGCAGTTCCCGGCCGACAGTCTGCTGCTGAGCGGCGACTGCATTGTCAATGAGAGCATGTTGACGGGCGAGTCAGTGCCCGTGTCCAAGACGCCGGCCGACGACGCGGCGCTGAGCGCGCTGGACCTGGCGGCGCCGTCGGTGCGGCCGGCCGTGGCCAAACACTTTCTCTACTGCGGGACGAAGCTGGTGCGGGCGCGGCGGCCGCAGGAGGGCGTGGCCGATACGGGGGCAGTGCCGCGGTCCGAGCGGGGGAGATCCGGCGGCAGCTCGCGATCGGGGTCCGAATCCCGGCCCGCGTCCGGCTCCGGCGCCTCTCAGACGGACGCCGACGACGACGAGGCCGTGGCGCTGGCTCTGGTGGTACGCACGTCCTTTTACACGACCAAGGGCGCCCTGGTTCGCTCGATGCTGTTCCCGAAACCGTCGGGCTTCAGTTTCTACCGCGACAGCTTCCGCTACATTTCCGTCATGGCCGGCGTCGCCCTCTGCGGCTTTGCCGCCTCGCTGGTCAACTTTGTGCGCCTCGGCCTGAGCCCGCACTTGATCATTGTGCGCGCCCTGGACCTGATTACGATTGTGGTGCCGCCAGCCCTGCCGGCGACGCTGACCATTGGCACCAATTTTGCGCTGGCGCGTCTGCGCCGCCGCCAAATCTTTTGCATCAGCCCGCAGCGTGTCAATGTGGCCGGCAAGCTTGACATTATGTGCTTTGACAAGACGGGAACGCTGACCGAGGACGGCCTCGACGTGCTGGGCGTGCGTGTCGTCGACCGCCGAAATGGCTGCGTCTTTGGCGGCCTGGCCACCACGGCCGACGGTCTTGTGCCGGCAGGCCCGCCCATGGACCGAAACCGGGCGGCTCTCCCGGGCGGCGCCGACGACGTCAACGCGGACGCACTGCGAGCGGCTCTCTTCACCATGGCCACGTGCCACTCGCTGCGTTGTGTCGACGGCGGACTGATTGGCGATCCGCTGGACCTGAAAATGTTTGCCTTTACCGGCTGGGACTTTGAAGAAGGGGGCGAGAGCACGGGCGGCGGCGGCGGATTCGGGCCGAGCAAGGGAGGCAATGATTCTGGCAGCGGTCCCGGCGACACGATTGGCCATTCCGAGACCAGTGGCGTTGTCCCTGCGGCGCCTCCACCCGACGGTCTGTCGCCGTCTGTGGCGCGTCCGCCGCCCGACGTGGTGGCCCGGCTGGACCGGCGACCGGCGACGGCGACAGGTCCGTTTGAGCTCGGCATTGTGCGCACCTTTGAGTTTGTGTCGCATCTTCGGCGGGCCAGCGTGGTGGTGCGCGTGTTGGGCCAGCCCGGCGCGGCCGTCTACGTCAAGGGCGCGCCCGAGTGCATGCGCGACATTTGCCGACCGGCCAGTCTGCCGGCCGACTACGACAGTCTGCTGGCCTCGTACACGCACCAGGGCTACCGCGTCATTGGCTGTGCGGCCAAGCAGCTGCCGCGGCTCAGTTGGGTGCGCGCACAAAAGATGGCGCGCGTCGAGGCCGAGTCCGAGCTCGATTTTGTCGGTTTCATTGTCTTTGAGAACAAGCTCAAGCCGACGACGACGCCCGTGCTGGCCGAACTGCGTCGCTCGGCCATTACCACTGTCATGGTCACGGGCGACAACATTTTGACGGCCGTCAGCGTCGCCCGCGAGTCCGGCCTCGTCGATCGCACCGCTCACTGCTTTGTGCCGCACTTTGTCCAGGGCCACGCGCTCGACCCGCTGGCTCAACTGCGTTGGGAGAGCATCGATAATAGCCTCTACCGTCTCGACGAGAATACGCTGCTGGTGAGCTTGGCTTGTCTGCTTGTTTCCTGCATCCGCTAACCTCGCCAGCCCTTGGCCGCTCCCCCCGAGGGCGATGCCTCGTTGCCGTACGACATTTCGAACCTGCGCAACTACTCGGTGGCCGTCTCCGGTGACGTCTTTCGCTGGATGGTCGACTATGCCAAGCCGGATCTGCTTCAACGGGTGCGTATCTCTCTCTTCTCGTCCCCTTTCTTCTCTTCTCTCCTCTCTCCTCTCTCTCCTCTCTCCTCTCTCCTCTCTCCTCTCTCTCCTCTCTCTCCTCTCTCTCCTCTCTCTCCTCTCTCTCCTCTCTCTCCTCTCTCTCCTCTCTCTCCTCTCTCTCCCCCCTCGCTAACCCACAGATGCTCATCGCCGGCAAGGTCTACGCCCGCATGTCTCCCGACGAAAAGCATGAGCTGGTCGAGAAGCTACAGAGCATCGACTACTGCGTTGGCTTCTGCGGCGACGGCGCCAACGACTGCGGCGCGCTCAAGGCGGCCGACGTCGGCATCTCGCTGTCCGAGGCCGAGGCTTCCGTGGCCGCGCCCTTTACATCGCGCATCTTTGACATCCGCTGTGTGCCCGATGTAATCCGCGAGGGCCGTGCCGCGCTCGTCACCAGCTTCAGCTGCTTCAAGTACATGAGCCTATACTCGGCCATCCAGTTCACCTCTGTCAGCCTGCTTTACATTTCCGCTTCCAACCTGGGAGACTTTCAGGTGTGTTGGGACCTTTCCTTGCCGTCTTGCCTCGTTCGCTAACAAACAGTTCCTCTTTATCGATCTGGCCCTGATCCTTCCCATTGCCGTCTTCAGTAAGACTTGTCTGCCCCCTGTCTGTACCCATTCTGACTCTTTAGTGAGCTGGGCCGGTCCCTTTCCGGAACTCGGACGCAAACGGCCCACGGCCGATTTGGTTTCGCGCAAGGTCCTGACGCCGCTGCTGGGCCAAATGGTCGTTTGCATTGCCATTCAGGTCGTTGCCTTTGTCCTTGTCCGCCGAGAGCCATGGTGTGTTTTCTCGATTTCCTGGCCTTTTTTTCTGCCCTCTAACGCCCCTAGGTATATCCCGCCTGTTGTCGACCCCGACAAGTCCAATATCACCAACTCGGAGAATACCGCCTTGTTCTTGGTGTCCTGCTTCGAGTATATTCTGTCGGGGATCGTGCTGAACGCTGGGCCGCCCTTCCGCCAGAGCATGCGCGAGAACTGTGCGTCACGCTCTACCGTTACTGTCTTGGTTCGTTGCTGACATTCTCTCTTTCTCTAGGGCCCTTTGTCGCCGCCATTGCCACGACGCTGCTCGTCTCTGTGCACATGGTGCTCGGCCCCATGCCCTGGCTGGCCGAGCTGATGGAGCTGACGCCCATCAGCTGGGACTTTAAGGTGCTGCTGCTTGTTCTGGGCGCCGTCTACTTGACCACGGCCGAGCTGGCCGAGAAGTGGGTGCTGCCGGCCCTGGCGCGCACCATTGGCCAGGTCAAGCTGGCGGTGACGCAGCAGCCCAAGAAGCGCAAGGAGTACAAGCTCATCCAGGAGCGGATGCTTTTTTAGAGATTACGCCGAGGCCGCGGGAGTGTGTTTGGCCTTTATCGACGAGCTTTATGTGTTGCAATTGTTTTGGGTAGTAGCTTGGAAGAGTTTGTTTTGCATGTATCGGTTTAATGGTTGCTTTAAACTAGATTTAGATGTCCCGGCTGTGCCGTTGTGTCACAGCTCTCCTACGTTGAATGTGGCATCTGCAGAGTGAATGTGCCTCGTCTGGCATCCATGATAATTGGTAGTGAATATGCCTCGTCCGGCATCCATATGAATTGGTCGTCTATGTATTGGTAGAAAAGATGTAGCTCAATAGCGCTTCTCCCTAATGCTCCCATGGGTGCTTCCAGCCCAAGAATGCGGGACCTGTAGTTGTCAGTACAGAATCTTGCTAAAAACAATCGAAAAGATAGACTGACCGTCCTTCTTCGCTCTGTACATTAGCTGTTTCCTTTGCGTTAGCCATCAATCCTCGACCGTCGTCTTCCCCCCGTCTGTATTGCGCCTTACAAAGAACCACATGCTGGCACCCAGCCCGGTGGCAAAGAACCGGTACGGGAACGGCACGTGCGGTACCGGCGGCTTCTGGTGGAAGTTGGGCATGCTGTCGGAGTCGCGCGATTGCAGCCTGTGATTTCTTCTTTTCGGTCAGACTCGTCCATCCCCAAGTCGTCGACCGGAGTAAGCAGTCCCCTTCTTACCGACAATAAAGATGACTCTTCGGAGCGCTGTTATGGCGCACAAATAACCGTCAATGGCTCAGCCTCGACAAAAGACTCTGGAAGAGGGATGAGGTGTCGTTGTGGTTGTATTCTGGCATTGGAGAGCGGCAGAATCGGATTAGCAGCCCGTCTCGAAAAGAGTGGCCTAACCGACAAGGCATTCAATAAGCTAGCAGTGATTGGTTGGGACGATGGCCGCTTTCTATTGGCCAGGACACGGTAGCCTCTGATTGGCTTTTCTAGTCTTACTATTGTGGAGCCCACGACTGCTCTCTCAATAACCATTGTTAGCTAATAATAGCAGCCAAAGGAGCAGCGCTTGTCTTTCTCGTCAAGGACGATTCCGGCTCTTTTCCCCCTTGCTCTGTCTCCCGGCCGCATCAGATTTCCAGCAACCTTTTTATTTTTGCCAGGTCAGACCGTTGAGAATGTGCTGCTTACCGCGCGCTTTAGGAGCGACCTGGTGATTTTGCCCTATTCTTGCCTTCAAACTCTCCTGTCGCAAACATTTTATCACGAAACTCTGCCTTTGCCGCATCGACGCGGGACTGGCCGACGAAACGGGCCCGGAATCAAAGGCCGACGAAGAAGGGCGCGTTCCAGCCAGCAGCAGCAGCAGCAGAGATGGACCCTCCGTCGCCGCGGACCTTTGCGCAAGAGCACATCCGGTCGTCGGCGAGCTATCAGGGATGCTCGAGCATTCGCGACTATGAGCTTCTCGGGAAGCTGGGCGAGGGCACGTTTGGGTGAGCAGCGGGTGTGGGAACAAGACCAACGGAGACACCCGTGACTGACAATCGCAGCGAGGTCCACAAGGCGAGATCACGAACGACAGGATCCATGGTGGCCATGAAGAAGATTATCATGCACAATGAAAAGGACGGCGTATGTTTCTGCTGACGCCCTTGTTTTGTCTGCGATTTTGGCTGACGACTGGCTCGGCAGTTCCCCATTACAGCCCTGCGAGAGATCAAGCTGCTCAAGCTGCTGTCTCACAAGAACGTATTGAAGCTCGAGGACATGGCGGTAGAGCGTCCGCAAAAGACGGGTAGGTCTCGTGCCGAGCGAGAGCTGTGAGTTGTGCTGACCAGACCAGACAAACGCAAACGGCCAACCATGTACATGGTGACGCCGTACATGGACCACGACCTGTCGGGACTGCTGGACAACCCGGCGGTGCGATTTACAGAGCCGCAGATCAAGTGCTACCTCTACCAGCTGCTCGAGGGCCTCAAGTATTTGCACGAGAACCACATCCTACACCGCGATATGAAGGCGGCCAACCTGCTCATCAACAACCGCGGCATCCTGCAGATTGCCGACTTTGGTCTGGCGCGCCACTACGAAGGCGACGTTCCGCTGCCGGGCCACGGCGGCGGCGAGGGCAAACGCGACTACACCAGCCTGGTCGTCACGCGCTGGTACCGGCCGCCGGAGCTCTTGCTGCAGCTGAAACGCTACACCTGTGCTATTGATGTCTGGGGCGTTGGGTACGTCACCTTTGGTGCCCGTGTGTGTGTGTGTGCGTGTGCTAATCCTCAGCTGCGTCTTTGGCGAGATGCTGACAGGAAAGCCGATTCTGGCCGGCGCGAGCGATGCCCACCAGCTGGAAATCATTTGGGATCTGTGCGGGGCGCCGACTGAGGACAATATGCCCGGCTGGAAGAGCCTGCCGGGCGCGGCGGAGCTTAAACCGCCGGCACGGCCGGGCAACCTGTCGACGCGGTTCGGCAAGTTTGGGCCCACGGCGGTGTCGCTGCTGAGCCAGCTGCTGATGCTCGACTGGCGCATGCGCATCAACGCCATGGACGCGTTGCAGCACCCCTACTTCCGCACGGCGCCGCTGCCGGCCAAGCCCGAGGACATTCCCATGTTTGAAGACTCGCACGAGCTTGACCGCCGCAAGTTTGACGACCGCAAGGCCGCCCTGCCCCCGGCACCCAAGGGCGGCACGGTAGGACGCGGCCATGTCGAGGGTGGCGGCGCTCACGGGCCTCATGGGTCTCACGGACCTCATGGGCCGTCGCATGGGCCGTACGGAGCCCATGGAACACACGGTCCGCAAGCCGGTTTCGACGGTGACGGTTATGGACGTAACGGAAATCACCACGCTCACCACGGCGGCGGCGGCCGGCATCCACCGGCGGGTTATCCCATGGAGCGCATGCCCCGAGGTGGAGGGCCGGGAGTGGGAGCCAACGGCGGTGGTGCGCCGCCTGCCGCCGGGTCGAATGGCGGCGACTATGGCCGACGTCCCGCATGGTCACGTGACCGGCAGCCACACGGGTTGCCGCCGCGGCCACCGGCGCCAGCAAACGACGTGGCCAGCAATGGAAACGCGCATCACGGCGAGGCTGGCTACCGAGACCGAGACCGAGACTACCGCGATCGAGATCGAGACCGAGACCGAGACCGCGACAGAGACTACCGAGATCGCAGCGACCGGCTTGTGCCGCCGCGGAGTCGCGGACGCGGCAGCGACAATATAGACACCTATGTGCCGCCGAACGGAGGACCGCTGCTGGCGGCGGGCGCAGGCAGCGTCGGTAGTGTCGGCAGCCTGGGCAGCGGACGCGATGCGGCGGCTCCGTGGGACCGAGACCGAGACCGAGACCGTCGACGGCACGACGATCGCGATGAGGCACCGCCGGGCTGGTACGGGCGGGCGCCGCGCACCAGCCGCAGCCGGTCGCCGGTGCGGGACAGTCGAGATCGGGACCGAGACAGAGACGTGTACCGCCGCTAGGGAGACGACGACACGCGGCGTTGCATCACGCCGCCTCTGTGGCTGTTTGGAGAGGTCGACACGTACAAGCCTTTGCCTCGGAGACACTCGCCTTGGAGAGGGAGCCCTGGGTGGAACGCTTGGATAGACTCGCCTCGCAGAGGGAGGTAGGGATGGACGGGTGGTGGTAAACGCTGTATTACCCTACATGTTTATAACGTTACTTTTTTGGAATAGTGATATCGGCTCAGCAAAGGCAAGGGCAAACAGACAGCTGGCACGGCATATGGGAACGGCGCACGGCTTGGAATGGGCATTAGAATTATTTAGAGGCGCTCTACCGTCGTGGTAGAATGCAATATGGCTTTGAGCCTCGTCATATAGTATTATTTTACAAACGCCAGATTTAAGACCCGTTGCATTCTTTTGATTCGTTTCCTTTTTTAGCCTTTACTCTGTCGAGGACTCTTCCAGGATGGCGGTGGCGAGCAAATGGCTTGGCCGGTACGGCGGCTGGGCAGACGACGCGTAATTTTGCCAGGCAGAGTCGAGCGTGGCGGCGTCGTGCTCGTCGTTCAAGGGGACGGCAGACGAGCGCTGGCGCGGGTCGAATTCGTCGTTCAATGGGACGGCAGACGAGCGCTGACGCGAGTCAAACTCGTCGCGCCACTGCCGGGTGTTGTCTTCGGGATCGGAGACGGTGGGCGGGCCCGGAACAGCGGGACGCAAAGAGGCGCCGTAGCTCTGGTCGTAGTAGTCGGTGCTGCCCCTGCTTTGACTGCTGCTGTCGCTGCTGCTGCCTTTGACGGTCTCGTCCTCGCGACGGAGGCCAAGGGCCATGACAGCGTAGCCCGAGACGAACTTGACGGCGAGGCCGATGACAAGGCCGATAAAGGCGGCCGAGCCGAGCTAAAGGGTCAGTAGCAGCATCAAAAGGCGCTCGTAACGCACAAGCTACAACGCACAAAGGTATACAGAGGCTGACGAGGTTAGCAGAAGGTCAGAGGCGCAAAAGGAGGTCAGAGGCGCAAGAGAACATACCAGAAACTGGGCCAGGAATCGGGTCACGGCGACAAAGGGCGCCACCATGTAGGCCAGCGTGCAGGTGACGGGCGAGAGCAGAAAGCGGCCGAGGCTAAAGAGCCGTGTGAGCGGCCAGGCGGCGACAACATAGAGACGCGTAGCGGCCCAGACGGCGAAACGCGCCACGATCTGGACGACCCAGAGCAGCACGGCGACGACCACGGCGGCCAGGCCAATCAGGGCCCCCAGCAGAGCGCGGAGGACGTCGGGCCAAGAGAGCGGGGGGGGAATCGGCAGAGAGGAGGGAGGCGGAAGCGAAGTGGTTGTCAAGGAAAGTGGTGATGGCGAAGACGACGGCGGCGGCGAGGCCCGAAGCAGAGCGGACGGCGTCGCCATGGCTGGAACAGGTAACAATATCAAGCAAGGACTCGTCTCAAAGCTCACATGGTGCGGCGAGGCTGCGTGTCATGGCAGGACGGACGACCGACTCTTTGGTGATCTTTACGGCCGACGTCACAGCTGAGCTAAAAGTACCTGGTACCTGTGGAGCGCACTACGCGCTAGTGCACCACACTGCAGCTGCATAAAAGAGGGGCATGACTAAGACGCACGGACCATGTAACCGCTTCTTCAGACTGTTATCGAGGGCGGCTCCCCAGGCAAACGGGCCAGAACTGTTCCTTCCCCTCGCGTCCGTCTTGTTCCCCTCCTCTTTTTCATGTTGCCTGCATCGTCGGTGCCGCCGCTGCAACTCTACCCTAGTATTTTTTGGCTTCATCTCTGTGCCCTCTTCCCGTATCTCGTGTGTTTCCTGGCTTCATCACTGTGCCCTCTTTTCCGTATTTATCAATCGTTTTTCTGGGATTCATTGGCCGTTTTTTTGTTCAACATTGCTCAACAATTCGACTTTTTCCTCTTCTCTCCCCCTCCTGCCTCATCCTTCCGACCCCCCTTCTCCGTTTGACGAGCTCTGCCTGGACCCTGAGCCTAGCCTACCATCAGACCGACGGGAGAGCAGCCACGGTTGCAGCAGGCACACGCCATCAGCCGACCGGTGTGGACAATTCAAAGCCCCCCCCTCTTTTCTTTGAACGGCCACAGCCCCCAGCCACAGCACAGGGTTCTCTTTCTCGTTACTGCAGTAGTTTTTGCACTATTATTGTCACTGCTCTATCCTCGGCAGGCGGTCCTCCTCTGCCCACCTCCACCGATAAAGACGGGCGGGCAAGCCAGCCTTTTTTTTGTTGTTTGCTATGGGCAACAACGCCTCCTCGCCCAAGGCTTCGGGCCCCGACAGCGGCGCAAGGACACACCACCGCCACTTTTCACAGCAGCAGCAGCAGCAGCAGCAGCCAAATACACAGTCGGAAAACACGCCCAAGAGCAGAAACCCGCCGCTGGCACCGACATCGCGCGTGGTCCCCGTCCCTCCGGAGCATTCCAAGACGCACGCACAGGGCTCGACCGTGTCGGCCACGCCGCCGCGGCCAGCAACGGATCTCAAGAACATCGCCACGCCTGCCTCGTCGCGACCGGTCGCCGTGCCGGGTTCCGGGGCAGCGTCCTCGTCCACCAACACCGCCTCGGCCGGTCCGCCCCCCCTGGTCGACATGGCGGTCAACACTGCGGCGCAACACGTGCCCGGTCCCGAGTCGGAACCGCCGCTGAGCCCCTACTACGCCGACAGCATCGACGTGCCGCTCCTGGGTCACAACAGCATGCAGGAGATCTCGTACCTGACGCGACCGCCGCGGCTGCCGCTGCCCATTGAGGAGGAGGTGCACACGCCGGGGTCGCCCATCATGGGCCCGCGGCGGGACGGCGAGCCTGTCGAGTACATGGAGCCGCTGGACGGAGGCAGCGGCAGTGGCGGCGACGGCGGTGTCAGCAACGGTGGCGGTGATGCGGACGGCGACGGCGACAGCCGCCTGACACACCGCTCCTCGACGCTGAGCTCGACCATGGACGAGGAGGACATGGAAGAGCTGCGGGTCGACAAGACGCGACCGACGGTGCCGACGCGGCTCGAGTGGCTGCGCGGCGGCGAAAAGGTGTACGTGACGGGCACCATCTTTCAGTGGAACAAGAAACAGCGCATGCACCCGGTCGAGGGCCGCCCCGGCGTCTTTGCCACCACGGTCAACGTCCTGCCCGGCACCCACCACGTGCGCTTCCTGGTCGACGGCCAAATGGTGACGTCGCGCGACCTGCCGACAACGGTAGACTTTGGCAACAACCTGGTCAACTACATTGAGGTCGAGCCGGAAAATAGTCCTCCGGCGGCCCCGGTTTCGGCTCCGGTCTCGGCTTCGGGCGGCTCGTCTGCCGGCGCCAAAACTCCGGGCGTATCGGTGCTGGCCCAGCAGATGGAGGCGCAGCGACAGCTGGAGAAGCAGCAGCAACTCGACAAGGAGAAGCAACAAAAGCAGGAACAGCAGCACGAAGCCACCTCGGTCGTCCGGCCGCTCTCGGCCATGGAGCTCGCCAACAAGGCCCCCCGGTGGAAGAACTTGCCCGGCCAGGAGACGTTCCGGGACGAGCTGCCAAAGTACCTAAAGGACTACGATCAGCCGGACGAGTCGCCCGAGTTCCAGTCGGCGTCGGCCGTGACGGAACTGCTGCCGCCGCCGCCGAGCCTGCCGGGTTTCCTGGCCAAGCCGATCCTTAACGCGGCGACGCTGATGAAGGACGACAACAGCGTGCTCAACATGCCCAACTATACCATTCTGAACCATTTGGCCACTAGTAGTATTAAGAGTAACATTCTGGCGGTTTCGGCGACGACACGCTACAAGGACAAGGTGACTTTTTTTCTTCCTCCTTTCTTCCCTCCTTGTCCTCCTTTTCTCAACCTAACGTCCAGTTTGTCACCATTATCATTTACAAGCCCACGGGCGGCGACGACAAGCACCCTGAAAAGTAGCCAGCGGAAGGCTTGGTTTTGTTTGCGTTTTCTTGTTTCGGACGCAGTGTATTAATGGTCAATAAAGGAAGCAAATGCAAGCAAGTAAAGGCACTGTAATGACTCCAAACTCCATCCCTCGACTCCTAATCCTTGCGCCATGTCACCAAGACCTCGTCGGTGCGGAAACGCTGCGTGCACGAGCTGTCAGCCAGAGGCGTCTCGAAGCCGGTCTCGTGCGCCAGCAGGCCGGCGTGTGCAATCATGATACCGTTGTCGATGCAGAAGCGCTCGTCTGTGGCAAAGACGCTGCCGCCGCGCTCCGCCGCCATTTGGCCCATCATTTGCTGCAGGCGCTCGTTGCAGCCGACGCCGCCGACAATGAGCACCTGGTTGCTGCCCACGTGGGCCATGGCGCGCTCAGTGATCTCGACGAGCATGGCGAAGACGGTCTCCTGCAGGCTGAAGCAGAGGTCTGCGGGCGTGATGGCGACAGTGGCCGAGCTGCCGTCGCCGGCCGGCACGCGTTTGCCGGCGCGCATCTGGGCCGCCCACTCGTCGGCGCGCGTGAGCACACCGGAAAAGGAGCAGTCCATGCCCTTGACGGCATAGGGCAGGTCGAGCAGCAGCGGCGGTCGGGGGCCGTCCGGGTCGTCGGCGCCAAAGGGTCCCTTGGCCAGCTGCTCGATATTGTACCCCGGGGCCGGGTCATTGGACAGCCGCAGCGTGCGCGCAAAGCGGTCGAGGCAGTTGCCGACGGCGACATCGAGCGTCTCGCCAAAGATGCGGTAGCGCTGCCCGGCATAGGCAATGACCTGCGAGTTGCCGCCGGACACGTAGAGCACGACGGGGTGGCGCGCGCCCGTGACGGCGCGGCCCATTTCAATGTGGCCGACGCAGTGGTTAACGCCCACGAGCGGTTTGCGCCAGAGCAGGGCCAGCGTGCGCGCGCCCACAGCGACAGCGGCCAGCGGCGCGCCCATGCCGGGGCCGCGCGTGTAGCAGACGCAGGCGAGCTGGGCCGGGCGGACGCCGGCAGCGGCGAGCGCGCGGCGGGCGACGGCGACAAAGAGCGCGCGGTGGTGGGCGGCCGTCTCGCGCGGCAAGAAGCCCGTGCCAGGCGGACTGACAAAGGTGTCGCGAATGTTGCTGAGCACAATGGCCGTTTCGGCCGCGTCGTCGGCCTCGTCGTCGGCCTCGCGCACCAGGTGTGCAATCACGCCGATGCCCAGCTTGTTGGCCGAGCCCTCGCAGCCGAGAGCGAGCCGGTACTTTCGAGACGGATCCATGGCGTGTGAAGAGAGAGAAAGGAGGAGAGAAGAGGAAAGAGAGAAAAAGAGAAGAGAAAGAAGAGAAGAAAGAGGAGAGAAAGGAAGAGAGAAAGAAGAGAGAAAAGAGGATGAATAAACGCTTCCGTTCAGCTGCCGCCGGCCACTTCTGTTTCCTTGCCTGACGCTCGCAGTGACCCTGGCCGTCCAAGTTATCTTTGTCGCCAGTCGCCAAAGCAGTGCTTGCTGCTCCCGCTTCTTCGTCCAGAGATATCGACGTCCGAGTTGGGATGATTGGGACGGAGAAAAAAACAGAGGGGCATTCTGCAAGTACCGGTACCTACATCCTGCCGTCTGCTTTCCCCTTGGAAAAGTACCGCTACGCGTGCCCTACACACGGCTCTGCTTCGTCACTGGACCGCATTCCCCACAACCCACCACCAGACGCCGCCTGCTAGTCTGAGCAAATCATTTCATAATAATTCATGTGCCCTGGTTCACTTATTTTCTTTCTTTCCCGCCCTCCTCCTCTCTCTCCTCTCGTTGCCTGCCTCGCCCACACCCTACGGAAACACTGCAGAACCGGCTCTCTCATTGCTCTTATTCTTCTTTTCTTTCCTCTTGTTTGTCTGAAACTGCAGCTGGCTTTGAACAAGGCCTGCAGTCCAAAGGCTTTCCCCTCTTTTTTGCGCCTTCTTTTTGCGATTCTCGCTTTCCTCCTTTTTTCTCTTCTTGTTTTCTCTTCTTTTTTTCTCTTCTTTTTTTCTCTTCTTTTTTTCTTTTTCCTCCCCCCTCCCCCCTCGTCTCTCACTTTTCTCCTGTTCCCTGCTTCTTCTTGTTCTTGCCATTCCTTCTCGGGTTGCGCTCAGGAAACGTATGTGCAACATGGCCGTCATAAACGGCCTTGGAATTTGTAAGTTCCTCCTCTTCCTTGTCCTCCTCTTCCTCCGTTCTTCCTCTCCTCTTCCTTGTCCTCCTTCTCCTCCTTTCCTCTTCCTCCCACCGGCTTCTCTCCCTCTTCCTCCCATCTGCTTCTCTCCTCCTTCCGTCACTCCACCTCAAGCTGCAACGGTTTTCGCAAACTTGGAGTCTTTGTTCGTTTTGTATTTTTTTCTTTGATTTTGGCTTTTTTCGCCCGCTCGCGCTGGCCTCCAACTCTCGCCCGTTTCTGTTCTACAAAAACACTGCCTGTGCTGTATATGGGCATACACAAGACAGCGCTTCTCTATACCTCTCTCCGGCTCTTCCAATCCTCCCCTCTATCAAACCCCTATCCCGTCGTTACCATAAACGTGTAGTAAACTTTGCTGACTAGTTATACAAGAATAACAAAACGATAAACAAAAAGCAAAGTCCTCGTCCCTTCCGGAAACGCCATGCAAATGAAATCAAACAGGCCTCCCGAATGCCCGACTGCGAAAAGAAAGGGGGAGCAAAAATTACACCAATTTGAGAGTCCAAATGACCAACAATTATGACGGGAGGAGAGATGGATGAGCAAAAACACCGGCATCTTTCATGCCGAAGATGCTGCCGGGGCGGCCGCGGAAGCAGCCGACAACCGCTGTTGTTGCTGTTGCGACTGTTGCTGCAATTGATGTGACGGCGGCGGCGGCGCTGGCAGCGGTGCTTGCAATGCTTGCCTCCCCGGCAGTTGTTGCATCCCACTGGCCCGCACAACGTTATTGACGCCAGACGGGTCAGTCCGGCGCAGAGCAAACGGCAGAGTCAGCGGTATCGAAGCGCGGAACTTTAGCGCTTCAACGTCGCACGGGTCATATACAAACGGTTCCGGCTCACCGTCGCTCTCGTCGTCGTCGTGGTCGTACTTCCAGCGGTCCGACGATCCTGCGTCAATGTCCATCGCGCTGTTGGTCGTCTCCGCCAACGTCAGTATCGGCGACGTCTCGCGCGGCGGACTCATTGGCATTCTCCGCCGGTCAATCCACAGCCGGTTGAGCCGCCCGATCCGCCTCCGGAATCGGTGTCGAGGCGCCTGCTGCTGTGTCGCCGTCCTGCTGTCCAACACCAGGCCGCGGAACTGGAACACGGCCGATGACGGCGCTGGCTCGTCAACGTCCATGGGTACAGCCTCGTCCTCGTGTGAGGTCTCCGACGCTGGCGGCGTCATCAAATACTGCGTCTTTGCTGGCCGGAAGCCTGCACCTGCGCTCTGGTCCTTGATCGGTCGCAACGGCTCGCACGTGAGGTCAATGTGGTTCTCGTTCCACCGCCGGTGCTTCTCGATGCTCTTAATCACCTCAGCACGCAGCTCCTTCTCCCGCTCCACAAGAGAGTCCAGCAGTTGCACCAGATCCAACTCGGTCGACCGGCCGTCATTACGTGGCGGCGCCCGCACCTGTGCGTTCTGCGCGCGCTGGGCAACGGACATGTCCACGGCCCTCTTCTTTTGAGCCTGAGAAAACTGGTTAGCACAGTCATCTCCGCACGACCCGACGAGTGGACTCCTACCTTTTGGTTGATGAGATCTTCGTCGTTCTCCTTGATGCCAAGGCGAATCTTCATCTCCTTCAACCGTGACCGCTGCTCGAAAATGGCACGGTCGGCGCGCAAAAGATCGCGCTTAAGATGTTCGCGCTCGTGCGCCAGCAGCACCAGCTGCCGCCCCTCCTCGAGTTCGCGCCGCAGCTTCTTGAGCTTGTCGGCACTCTGCATATCGCGCGCGCGCGTCTTGCGTGTTTGCCGCACTTCGCGCCGCCGGAAACACACAAACGGATCCATCTCGTCCGACTCCTGGTGTGTCTCGAACTTGAGGCTCGGGTGCAGCGCGCCGCCCACTACGCCGCGCCGTGACTTCCAGTACTCATAGAGCTCCTTGGCGTGCACCATCACCTTGGGCACCTGCAGGCTGGTCAGCCCGCCGACCATGTGGTCGTAGGGCACAATGGTCTTGTCGACCGAGGCATAGGGCGTTGCGATAAAGGCCGTGTCTTCAAACACTTCCATAATCTGCTCAAAGTCGTCTTCCGACAGCCGCGTCGCCGCCGACCGCTTCTGGTTGTACTGCTTGAGGAACTCATCGTCCTCCTCGGTCATGTCATACTGGCAGCTGATGCATTCTTCTACCGTCTGCGAGAAGCGGATGTAGTTGGTCGGCTCGCGGAATTTCCGCGCGTAGAGCTCGTCATAGTTGATGTCGCTCTCTTCTGGCGGCGGCACGGGGATCTCTTTTTCCGAACTCGCTGCCGCCTGCAGCACTACTTGCAAATGGTACTCCTACCAAAAATTAGCATGAAAAAGGTAGTAGAGGTGAGTGGTGGTGAGTGGTGGTGAAGGTGAGTGGTGGGTGCACGTGATGCCGACACGTGAAGACACGTGATATCACGACACGATTTCTCCCGAAGGGAAAAACAAAACATCAAAACACGCATAACAACAACGACAATTTGATAATATTTTATCAGAATCCAAATACTCACATTTTCCTCTGCCTGTTCCACGCCCGTAGCGATTTGCGTCTCGGTGGTGAGGGCTTCATATTCGTTGGGGTCGACCTGGTCTTCGCGCAAAACAGGCAGGGCTGTTTTTATGCTGAGTTTTTTGTAGCGGACCTTACGTGTTGCCATGGCTGCAGGCGAGTGACAAAAAAGGGGAGGGGGGTCAGGAGGGCCAAAATGGGCGTCAAGCCCGCGGAAAATCCGCTTCAAATTTGATCAGTGAAATAAGGGGCCATGCGACACTGTTTTGTCGACTTTTTCTCGATAGAAACGATGATTTTGAGGGTGGTTTGGGGGTATCGAAAAAACGAGGCAAAAATAAAAAAACCACGGGAAAAAATGCGTGCTTTTCCTCAGTGGCTTATTTTCGGGGGTGGTCGCCGCAAAAAGTTAGGGAAAATTTTGCACTATGGCGGGATGAAAGGGGGGGAAAGGGGGGGTGGAGGGCAACGACGGCGGCGCGATGGAATACCAGTAAGCAAGGAGGCAAAGAGGAAAAAGGCTTGTTGAAGCGAAAACAAGAAAGACGCCCGAGGGATAGAGGATAAGGCGGAGTTGTAGCGCTGCAGGCGCTATAACTGGTGCTGCTTATAGGGCACAGTGCACGCAACTACCTCTAAAATAGTCACAGTGCCCCTAGAACGTGCCTAGAGAGACACCTATAAAGTGCTGCGAGATGCAATAAAATACAGTGCGTATCAGGCTTTAGCGGTGCTGTTTCCTGACTAAGTAGCCCCATTTTGCCAGATGTCAGTCAAGGCGGTGAAAGTGCTGAGCACATAAAGTCGTAGAAATCATGTCGCTGTCGAAGAATACGGGTGTTTGAGTACTGTATTGACTGTCGTTCGAGTCAAACAATAGTGATATCGAGCATTAGACCGGCTAGCCGGGCATCATTGAGATCGATCTTGGCTATAGAATAGATACCTGGCCCCAGCTTGAGTCGGTGGCTCAAATGGGTCCCAGTATGTCGGAATCTGAGCGAAAAGTTCGCATTCTCATAAATTCAACCTGTCCCTTCAGGGCACAATTTCTTAGTACTAACTCTACCAAACATTCCAATTCGGTGAGAATATGCAACTCCATTTACAAAGACGAATACAAGATCCGATTTTCGCTGTTCTCGCAATTTCCTCCATAGAATCAAACATGGCTTTTCGATACTGCCGTATGTTTCGTCCCTTTGAATGTTGACACTCATACGACAACAAAGCATCGATTGCATTGTTAGTGAAGAGTATTTTATGTCTAAGCCATGGGCGCTTCCAATCCACATCGCAATCGCTCGCACTTTTAGCTTGCCTAAGTTAACGCTGTGCAATTGAAATGGAGCCTCCGAGACCGAATCCTTAGTATCTCAATGAAAGTTCACCTAATCATCTAAATAGGTCGAGTCCAATGAGGCTGAGCCATTGAGGCGCACCCACGACCATGAGGGAGCAATATAGTCTAGTACTAACACGAGTTCAAGTTGAGACGCCATTTGGAAATTGATCAGAAGCCACGAGTTCTGGATTTCCAGTATACCTGACGTCTGGTAAAGCTGAGCGTTTCTGAGATAGATATCGTTCTTGCACAACCCAGCCGCGTAAGTTGAGAGGAGCGGTATCGATTTCCTTATTGGTTGTATCCCAAGTGTAGATTTGATATTCTGCAGAGTTCTCAAGCTTAGATTCAAAACGATTGTCGTAGGCGTTACAAGAGAGGGATCTCTTTTATGGAAGCAGCCTCGCTGCCATCAAAAGCCCATGTGGAGGCGATATTGCAGCGAACTGTATATTTCCCCCATCAGCACAAATTATTCCTGCCAGTCTTTCTTGTCTTGAATGATACAGAGGGAGTCAATCCAGAGGTGCTTAAAGCCCAAAACTAGTATTGTGCAGTGCTTGTTGATATGTCTTGGATAGAAGGATACTTTGGCGCCTGTTAGAAAGACAGAATAATTCTCTCTCACCAATTTAGATGAGCAGGGGAGCCCCAGCAATGGCTTAACGTCAAGGGACGGGCTTGTTGTCGTGTTGTCGTCGCATCTAGTTGGGGATACTCGCGATGCTAATGAAGATTAATCACATGATGACTGGTTATGTAATGGTTGGAGAGTTGGTCGGCAAAACTACGAAAGGCGGTCGTCTTAATTTGGACTAGTTAAGTCAACCCAACTACAACGGAAGTTCGCCTAGACCCCCCAAAAGACCCCACCATCAGAGGTGGTAGTGTACTTTGTACTCTGTAGGCTACGTTGGAACTTGATATTCGCGAAAGCAAACAAATCCTCCTCCCCCCTATTCCTCTTCCTCTCCCGCCTTTCCTTCAGCCTTACCAGCAGCTTCCCCGCCGTACGAAAAGAAAACGGTTTTCGAGCCACGGCCACCGCGGGCGGTCGACACAATACCTTTTTGTTCGACGAAAAAAGAAACCATCCATCCTTTGCGTAATTTCGACGTGCCTCCCAAACAAGAGCAACTTCAACCCAGATAAGATAAAGAGGCTGACGAGCGAACCCGTCTCAGGCGAAGCAAGATAAGAAGACAATTGCCCGACGAAAAAAGCACTCGGCTGTCACTTTGCTCTGACGCAAGCGAGTGTCGATTGCACGACACGAGCCTTTTCGTACACACACGGCCTCTACAACGAGGAGAGAAGCCAAGGCAGACATCTACTACTGTCGAGCAGGTGCCGGAGGACTTGAAGACGAGAGCGCTGCTGCTCTGGAAGACAAGGCGATACTGAGAAAGAACAAAAAAAGAGGACAAACGGCATCATGGGCAACACTACCAGTGCTGTCCTGGACAACATTGTCCAAGGGTCCAACTGTGAGATCTGGCCTGGCATACCCTTTGAGAAAAGAGTCTGCAAAGTAGCTAATGCGTGTGTTGGTATGCAGTCGACCGCGAGGAAGTGGACCGCATCAAGAAGCGGTTCATGAAGCTTGACAAGGTTAGCTTTCTCTCTGAGAGGAGGTCTCGGACTATTTTGTTTCTTTGCTGACGCTCCTTTCTGCTCGCAGGATGGCTCTGGCACCATTGAGCGTGACGAGTTTCTCAGTCTGCCACAGATAGCATCCAACCCTCTGGCAACAAGGTAAGAGTCGGTCACTCCCTGGGGGGTATTGTTTGGCCATTTAGCTAATGCACAAACAGAATGATTGCCATCTTTGATGAAGACGGTGGCGGCTCTGTCGACTTCCAGGAGTTTGTGGCCGGCCTGAGCGCCTTTTCGTCCAAGGGAAACAAGCTGCAGAAGCTGCAGTTTGCCTTCAAGGTCTACGACATTGACCGCGACGGCTACATTAGCAACGGCGAGCTCTTCATCGTGCTCAAAATGATGGTGGGCAACAA
Source organism: Graphilbum ipis-grandicollis (assembly GCA_019925625.1). Classification (NCBI taxonomy): domain Eukaryota; kingdom Fungi; phylum Ascomycota; class Sordariomycetes; order Ophiostomatales; family Ophiostomataceae; genus Graphilbum; species Graphilbum ipis-grandicollis. The sequence goes on from JADHKH010000026.1 coordinate 67,896, forward strand.
CCTCAAGGACCAGCAGCTGCAGCAGATTGTGGACAAGACCATCATGGAGGCCGACCTGGACCAGGACGGCAAGATCAGCTTTGAGGAGTTTACCAAGATGGTGGAGAACACGGACGTGAGCATCAGCATGACGCTGGGTAAGTTTGTCCATCCCGATCCCAATGTTCCTTTTAACGCCGGCTCCAGTAAGAATCTCGCTAACACATGCATTAGACCAGTTCTAGACTCTCGGGAATGGGAAGGCGGGCGAGTGCTGGATCTGTTCTCCTGTCTGATTATCTTCTTTTTATATTTGCCTCGTCTGGAAGGAGACAGACTCATTGATAAAAAGTCCTTGAGGCGTGTCAGCGAGTTTACAATTGAGCCGATAAGAGTACCGTTTGTAAATGTTGCTGCACATGTGTTGACTCCATCTTGCATTGGTAGGACTGGCATTGGCTTTTCTATTATCATGCCTTGGTTCTTTGTTTTTTTCCTTGGCTTGTAGTTTTCTCGGTTGATGTCTTTTCCCGGCATTTTAGGGTCAAAGCCGTTGTATCAGCTCTCCCTTTCTTTTTAAATACCACCGCGGAATTTGTTGATACCATCAGCTTCTTTTCGAAAAGAGAAACCCGGAAAATCCTCGTAGAGGCGCAAGAATCTTGTAAACTCTTCTCCATTCGGGAGTTCAGCCGGTCAGCTGCCTTGTCCCCTTTTTTGTTTCGAATCAAGGTGACAGCTGCACTATCCCTTATTGCATCCTGAAGAGCCGATTTTTTCGTATATGCTATTTGCCGAAAGGGAGAGAAGACAGTAAAAGTGGGAGAGGAAAAGGCGAACGGCGAAGGAATTGCTAAAAAACAGAATAGTAACTGTTTTCATATCACCCATTCAAAAGGCTTCTTCCCAGACCCCGGGAACTCGAATTTGCGTCCGTTTCTTTTTTTTCTTTTTTTTCTGTCATCTATTAGCCCCCTTTTTTCTTTCCTTTTCGCCCTCTTCGTCGTTTAGATCTCCGATCCTGGCCAGTGGGCGCAGCCGCTTCCCGTCCGACGTGCAGCTGCTGTTTCTGACCCGCCCATCATGTCTCATTCAACAGGGCCCAAGAACGGTTTCCATTCGCCTGGCTCTCGTTGCCGCTTCCCCCATGCCGATAATGGGGGCCAATTCAGCTGGGAAAGCAAAATATGATGATTTGTCGTCTGCAATATCTGCCATGCGGCCTCGTCTTCTTCCCCAATGGTGAGTAGTTGTACACACCGAAATTATCAAGACAAGTCGATTTTTCGACTTGCAGCCATTGCCGGAGGTAACCAGTGGACAAGTGGTAACACCTTTTGTCCCAGTAGCCACGATAGCTTTTGATGCCGTGAAAGGAAAACAAGACAATGATAGCCCGTCGCCCTATATTACCTTTTATCTCCCCCCCATCTGTCAAGATAGGCATGAAATATAAGCCGAGACATGGCAATGCCGAACCTTTACAAAAAGATGAAAAGACACCCGCGGGGGTCATGAAAGGCCGATAATAGCAGCTGAACCATGGACGGGGCAAAAGGCCTTTTCACGTTTGTACAGCAGGTAAATAAAGGGGCTCCACTTGGAGCCCCAGAAGCACTAAGGGGAAGGTGCATAGCCCTACGGCCCTACCCCTTGTAATGAACAGAGTATGTGGGGGCTCTACTTTAACCGTTGACTCTGTAGATAGTTTGCATAGGCGGCTTTGTATCTTGCCAACCAATTTAGTAAAAGGATGTAATCTCGCTATATTATGACACCATTTTAAACCTAGAAACTCAGTTAGATGGCAAAATTCATACCAGACATACAATCTATTAGATCTGCCTGCTCCCTTTCTTTCAGAGGATTTCTCAATGCGCAAAATCATCAATAAGAACATATCAGAGTATTTCCTTCAAGACTTTTACCAATGTCTTAAGCCTCCCATGTGTTGTTTGAAATGGTATCAATCTACCAGGTGACCCAGCAAAGGAAAAAAGCCAATTTAATAGCTACCAATGAATATATTGGAATCATACAACCAGCTTTCCGGAAATCTAATGAGTACAGCATAGTAGCCTTATATGAGAACACACAGAACTGATAGAGCGTACAAAAGGTAAAAGAAAACTAAAGATATGTGATGAAATTTGGACATGTCCAAGCAATTATTAGAAGTAGAACCGCTGATTCTACACTATATCAATAAATGAGAAGCTCTCATCTTATTGCGAACTAGGCCCTATGCGGCCTCGCTCGCCCCTGCTTCTCGGTCGTCGTGAGCATAAATGCAATCCGTGAGAACTAGTCGGCCATGGTCAGCAAAGGAACGCAAGAAAGACAGCCCAGGAAGGCAAAATCAAGAAAAACACCGTCAAAATGACGCTCACCTTTCATGATGCGTTCCTCCCAAATCCCGTAATCATAATCAACAAGGCCAAAGCGCTCCACGTCATCGCACAGACGGACGAGCTCGCGCGCCATGTGCTGTAGGTACTCGGACGAAACCAAGCTCTGGTGCCCGGCTGCCAAGCTCGTGCTCGAGCCCGTCATCTGCAGCTGCTTTTCCAGCAGCCCCAGCCACGCATAGTTGAATCGGGACCACATGCTGGCCCGCACATTGTACTGCTCTTCGTCGTCCAGCGTGAGGCCTGTCCGTCAGTACCGTGAAAAGACAACAAGACAAGATAGGACAAACCCAGTGGCTCAACCCGGCTCAACAGCCAGTCGGTCAGGCCTAGCAAGGACTCGGCGGCCGGCGCCAGAACGCCACGCTGTACGTTTCGGAGCACGTCCTCCAAGGAGGCAAAGAACGGCGCGAATGTCTCGTCAAAGCTGGGCGTGGCTCCTCCTCCCTGCGTCGTCGTCGAGGCCGAGTGTCCTGGCAGTGTGGCGTCCGCGGCGGCATGCGAGGCCAGCGTGAGATCAGCCGGCAGAGGCGCTGAACCGGGGTACTGCATGGCCGTCGTGGCGGCGGCGGCGGCGGAGCTGGCCGGCTCGCCAGTAAAATATGGGCCGTTCATTATATGCATCGGGCCAGACGGCGGCCGAGAGGGAAACGGGTGCTGGCTAGGGTCAAAGACGGGCCCTTGTCCACTGCCGCTCCCACCAGGGATGTTGTACACCATGCCGGCAGCAGGATGGTAGGGGCCGCCGGAAAATCCATGTGTCGGCCTGGTGGCACTTTGCCCGTAGTCGCCGCCGGGAGGTTGGGCATAGCCCAATGCGCCCTGGGCGGCGGCGATGTCGGCGGAGGAGGAAAAGGCATGGGGCGGCGCTGCTGCGTCCTGGTGGTAATAGGTGCCGTACGCGGGGGGGCCGCCAGGAACCACGTGTTGGGGTCTGTTGTGTTGGTGTGCCGGATCTTGGCCTTGTTGCTGGTATCGAGGGTTTGCATTGGAACGCATTGGTGTCTCAGCCTGCCTCTGTTGGCGGTATGAACTGTCCATCCCTCCGGAAGTCGATCTTGACGTAGAAGAGGCTTTGCAGACCGGAAACCATAGAATGCCACTCAAGACAACCGTGGGAAATGGTTCCGGGATTCAGTCTGGCTCGCGGTGTGTAAGGGATAGCAATTATAAGTGATATCACGGCTAGGCCGAAGAAATACCTGCCGTTATCGAAAGTAATACCCCGGGCTGTTCAGGATACCGTATTCAAGGACAAAATTTGAGCGATGATCCGTATTCCTAGACACTTGCAACCAAGGGCTTGCAGTTAGACAAGGAATTTGAGTCTAGTGATACCAAAGAGAACAGGAAACATGTGCTCGTTTCCTGGCTATTGTGGCTTCTTTCCTTTCAAAGACTGAGGGGGGATGCGTTTGGCTCTTATCCATCTCGACGATGAAGGCAAGAAAGAGGTACAGCAGAAACAGCATGGAAAGCAAATGGGTTTGTAACAATGCAAGAAGAGAAAAAAGAAACAAAGGAAAGAATGGAGAAGAAAAAGAATAACAAGAAGAAACAGCAGAAAAAAGAAACCAAATATTGATAACAAAGTGTCTAGCAAATATCGTTGGAAGCCAGCTATACATCATGCCTTGAAGGCCATTGGAGCAGACAGGGAGGAGGGCAGTGGATCGCCAAGTAAAGCCAGCTGTGACGAGAGACATGTCGGCGGGATGGCGGAATGAGATGAAGCAAGGATGCATAGAGTTGGTGCCAGACAATGCGCAATGGATAAAATGTTTGAATATCGAGCGCGGCAATAACAGCACAAAAAGGCAGGGATACGTGGTGTGGATGACTTCACGGCGGCAACGGCGTTCAGGAAAAGCAAGGAAAACAGGGGAAAGATAGACAATCATGTGGCCTTTGAAAGCGAGAATAGAAAGCAAAGTAGGCACGCAGAACAACAAAGAAAGATATACAGAAAAACTTACAGATTCTCTCCGGAAGAAGCTTACAAGATGAATCGTGATGAAAGACCAGCTTTCTCAAGATTGATCCCCTGCCAGCAGGGAAAAGTGATAGACGATGCCAAAACGAGTGTATGAGCCGATAGCATTCAGGCAAAATCAAAAGGCTATGAGCGAAGAGGTCCGATTTGCCGAGAAAGCACTGCGGTATGGCTGAAAGCGCACGGCTGAGGCTAGACAGAAAAGAGAGATCGCGAGTTGGCCTTGGAAGGCGAAGGCAAAAGGCGGACGTGAGACAAGGGAAAGGGGTGACATACAAGCCGTGTCTGGGTCTGTTGCTGCTGTTCGGTGTATGGACGGGCATTCAAAGTGGCCGTGCCAGCCACTTCCAGTCGAGGCTGCGGACTTGGGGGGGAGAGGGGGGGTTTTGAGACCAGGAGAGGAAGCCGATGGGTTAAAAGTGCCGAAATGAACGAGGCGAACAACGAGCGACGAGATAGACAGATGGCCGAGAGCGGCCGAGAGAAAATGAAGAAACACTCCCGGGCAGCCAAAGGGTGTGGATGTACGAGGCTTCTAAAGGATGCGCAATAGGAAGCGTGTTCTGTCTTGTCGGTTCTGCGGAGTCTGCATCCTGCATGGAGATTGCGGAGGATATAGCCCAAAGGGGGGGAGGGGAGAGCCGGAAAAGAGCCCAGGGTATAGAGCCCGGGAGTTGCTGCAGAGGAGCAGACGGTGAGGGTTTGTGCCTACTCGTATTAGTGCGGTGGAGGCTGCCATGACGGACAGCTCATAAGTCTGAACCACTTGCTGGTGCGGTTGCTGGCGCGGTTCTGTGCTAGCGGCGCCGTTGGAGGTGCCGAGTGTGGGCTGTCGGGATTAATAGTTGCTGTGGTCCTGGCACTGCTATTGGGGAGATTTCGGTGTACTTGGCTGATTCTGGGTTTGGTTCTTGGCTCAGATTCTGGGTTGGTTTTCGAGCCAGACACCCCCCTTTACCCCCCTTCCCTCTCCCCCTCTTGTGAGAACCAACTCGTCCAGGCAAGTGTGGACAAGTCTGGTGTCTCTGCGTGAGATCCAGCTCTGCTTGGCGCCTTTTGTCTGCTGCTGTTGATAAGTCGTTGGCTTCCTTCTTCTATCGGCCTGCCCCTATACCGAGCAAAACGAGGCCTGGCGGCTTAAGTCAGTGACCAGTGGCGTAATAGACCGTGGCGGCGGAGCCATTGCTTCGTACAGCTGGACACTAGCACATGCGTTTCTGCTTTGTTCTCTTTTCTTTCTTCTTTCTTGTCTTTATTGCCATGCTAATGTCTGCTTCTGTGATGCTGTTGGGCTAGGCCGAAGCGAAGCAATCTTGCAGAGCAGGTGGCAAATCGGCTGTCTACAAACCGGGCATAGACGGCGGACAGCGGGTAGCTGGAGGCTGCAGATACCGCGAGACATAAGAGTAATAATCTAAACAGATACAAAAAGAAGGAAAAAAGCTTTCCAGACTAAGAAAACGAAGATGAATTATTCCCAAAGGAGTCGAGATAGGAGGCTATGGCGGGGAAAGAAGATAGCCTAAAGCAGTAGTGCACAAGGCTAGAGAGGAAATGTATCGTAACAAAGGAAGTAACGAACGGCTATGAACGCCGCGTGTGAAGGGCAGTTGCGAGCAGGGCCGGCTTTTGCACAGAAAAAGGAAAGACACTAGAAGATGGACAGCCGTTTTTGCCTGCCACAGGAAACAGCGTTGATTGGCAAAGACGCGGTTTCCCCTGCTAGTTCCGTTCCGTGGTTTCCGTCTTCTCTTGTCGCCCTTGTCAGGGTCGTGATACTACGGGCAGCATTACCAGAAAGCATCAGCTACATCACTTACACCAGTAGGCAAATTGAGGCTGTGGCCTGCTTTGGACGCAGACTGGCACTCTGTTTTGTGCACTTTCGGCAATAAAATAGATGAGAAAAGGAAAGAAAAAAAAGAAAAGAAAGGAAAAAAGAAGAAAAAAAGAAAAGAAAGGAAAAGGGAAGAGGAAAAAAAGAAAGAGAAAAAGAAAGAGGAAGAAACGAGAGACACTGATGGGAGATTCCGAGCAGATTTTGAAAAAAGGGGACGGCCGGGACAAGAATCCATTTAGAGAAGCCAGTGTTTCAGTGCCAAGTAGTAGGAAATCGCGCAATAGGCAGAGAAAAAGAACGACAACGAATGAGAGGCGAGGAAAGAAAGTAGCGGAGGAAAAAACGTGCAATACAAGGACTAAGGAGAGGGAAAAAAGTAAAAAAAGAAGAAAAAATAGCCCGAGAGATAGGGCACAACCATTGAGCCTTTTGCGCTGCACTAACAAGGCGTCCAGCAGCCAATAGAAGCGGGATACGTAATGTCTAATTTGGGACATCTGCTCGTGCGTCCTGCAGGGAGAAGACGGGGCGCTCGCCCTGGCAGAGCCACGAGGACTAGTGGGATCGATGCACTCTGGGCCAATATGCAAGCAGATCACCGATCACTAACCTTAGACATGCCGTGGGAGGGGGCTTCTGGGAGCCGTGGCCAGCCAGGTCGGCGTCCAATCCCAGGAGAGAGTCGGCATCATCAAGAAATGCCAAATGAGCTGGCTGGCCCCCAAGCCCACAGGAAAGAGAAGACAGGAGAGAGGGGGCAGGTAGAACAATGGACCTTGTGGACACTGGCCACTTGTCCCAAAGAAGGTACACGTACACTAGAGAGTAGATCGTCAAAGTGCTGTGGCCGTGGCAAAAGCGGTTTTTTTGTTCTCCTGATTAGCGCGTCTTGGATGGAACTGGTGCCGGCGACTGTCGGCTTAATGCTTTATCGGGAGCGACTGGCCGTCTACCAGAGACTCCAAACGGAAAAGACACAAAAAAGAGGCCGAGTATGGGGGAGAGAGCAGAATGAAAGGCCTGGTGTACGGCGTGTCTGATTGTGATCCTTGAACCATGTTGTCGGAGACGAAGAAGGAAAGTGGATTTGCAGAGGCTGAAGTTGCCATAAAAAGTGGGCCCGAATGACCCCCTGTCGAGCTTGGCCCACAAATGGCGCCCAGAAGCCGAAGAACAGTTCTGGGGCTCCTGGGAGCTTCTTCCCGCTCTGCGCTGCAGGGCCAAAATACGACGCAGGGTACGGAGTATCGGCCAGAGGCGTTCCAGTGCAAAGAGTTTATCTGAGAATATTGAAATATGGTTAAAACTCTACGCCGTACGTCATGCGGCTGGGAAAGGTGGGACTGCCCGCAGCCAATAGGAGCGCTGGCCCACTGCGCCGGTCACGGGACCGACAGTCGTATTGAGCAGCCTTGATGAACTTTTTGCTGCCCTCGACACACAACCTGTCCGCTTATACACAGATGGACGCCGGTATATATACGCCACCCTGTTGAGTAAGTGAATATGCAAACTGAGGCGCCCTGTATAGTCGTAACGGTTGAGGGGGTTTCAACGTGCCGTTTACACAACATGAAAAGTACAGCCTCGGAAATGCTGACTAATACACTCATCCCTTACACTGTGCCAACATCCCCACTGGTTTTCCTTCTGGATATCCCCTTTTGTAGTCGTCGTTGGGTTCGTCTGTGCCGCCTGAGCACCACACAGACGGTGGTTTCCCCTGACATTAGCGGGCTTTATAGCGGCGTTGGCTACTTTAGCCTACTAGTAGTGCCAGCTTTCTGTGCTAAATACGAAGACAGAAAGCCACACTTTAATAGTTCCTTGCTTTGGGCATTTTCTAATGTGAGTTATCTAGAGTTTTGGCGCTGCGCTTCACTAGCACAAGCTTCTTTTTCCAGAAGGAGATAGATTTCCAGTCCAATGCAAAGGAGACAAAAGACTTGTCTGAGCCATAGCAACGACGAAAAGGGAAAATCCCGATGGAGTTGTCTCTTTACCCGCCCTGCATCGTATATAGTATACTACACCAGAACTATCAATGCCCGGTAGTTGATGCTGTGGGGAAGTATTTTTACACTCGAGAACGCGTCTACACGCCAACGGTTCCCTTTGGCTGTTCTACCATCTTCCTGTGGCGACAAAAACGGCTTCTCGTAGTCATTTCCCATGTTGTTTTTCTCTTTCAAAAGGGCTTGGCTTTGCTAATTTGACGCTATGCCAATCTTTGGTGTGTAAATTTGCCTTGGAAGAACGCTTTTCCCAGGACTGGTACCTTCCTGCGGTGTTCTCTGTGATAAGAATGCTCTAGATTATGGATGTATCGATGTACAAACATCGTGGCAATTCCTCCAAAGCAACCATATCTATAGGCAACACTTTCTGTCTTACATGCTTAGATCCAAAAAGGATATACAGCTTATCCGTCGGCGAACCCCTTGTGGTTGCACTGTTAAGCTCTCCCATCCTTTTTTCTTTCACTGGATTCTTCCATTTACCATCGAATGTAGCATGAACCACAATAAACTTTGGTTTGATTGGCACAAGGAGAATACGTGCACATACCTGCGTATCGGATGATCTGGCCATTTGTTGTCCTATGCTCGAACAAAAATGGGTCGAGTGTGGTTGTTATTGTTTCCCACGCGAGATAGGTCTGTCTGTTCTTAGCCGATCATATGGCAAGATGCTTTTGGCACCAAATTATCAAAAATATGATGCTTTGCTTGGATTGCCCAATTTCTGAAACTATTTCGTACTACTTTGCAATTTGGTATTTTGACCTGTAAAAGCTAATACGGTGAACCGTTCAACAGTACTCGATAATCATATTTGTTAGTCCTTCAGACGTACTCGCTTGGCTTGCTATAGCTGGAATCCCAAATATGGTCCTGGTGTTTACTTTCGAGATTGTATAAGAGGGCACTTAAAAAGGCACTTTAATAAATCATTTAAACAATAATGGGCAAGTCATGAAGTTGCCGTATGTCATCGTCACTTGTTTTCAATTGAGTTCCAGCTCTCTTTAACAAGCAAGGACGGTTGTTGACTCGGACTCGGCCACTCTTGAGTTATCATTTTCAGACTATGCATGGAAGTTATCGAATATACCAGCTAGAAAAGACAGCTGTAATAAAATACAATAGACTTTGTTGTACCAATATCAATGACCATAGGCCAGACATGATGCAAACAGCCTTGGCTCGAGTTTGCTCAGCTTCTCGTCGGTTGCAGTTTTGCTAAACTGCATAGATTACAATCAACCTCAAAGAAACTGTGCATCATCTAATACTCAAAAAATCCCCTCTTCCTGTAGATTGACAATGTCCAAGAATTGACATGAATGTCCTGAACTTGACCATAAGCCTCGCGCAGGCTAATCAACCTTTTGAGCATGGATTTGTTAAAGCTGAAGTACAAATAACTTTGAAGAATGATACAGTCCCAATACCCCATTGATGTGTTTCTTGACTTAAGCGAAACTGCTCAGAAAAACTTAACACGACTCGGCAATGGTTTCCGCTTTACCATAATAGTCAGACCTGTTGTATTGCCACTTTTGCAAGTTTATTTTGCTGTATTTTATACAATACTGTAACCTGTCTTATCCTCATAATTCGATGATTGGCCTGTTTTAGATACATGGTCATTTCTCGCAATCGTACACTACTCAACGCCCATACATTGCAAGCATATGCAGCTGTGATATATATATACAGGCCAGCAAGTTTACCACCAGATGGAAGCGGTAGTACCCACATGCAACATGTTTTGCCGTTGCACACCGTCTGCCAGGTCGGACTTTTTCGGCAATGTCGACACAGCGCTCTCTATCTCTTGACCCAGGTAGGACTCTTTCTGGCCTTGAGGTGGCCGTGCTTCTTGCGTTCCACCATTCTGGGATCGCGCGAGATACAGCCAGCTGTAAAGTTAGCAACGAAAGAGAGATGAGAACAAGAGCATGATAGCAAGCATGATAGCAACGAAAGAGAGATGAGAACAAGAGCATGATAGCAAGCATGATAGCAACGAAAGAGAGATGAGAACAAAGAGCAAAAAGAAAACAAATTACCCTTCCGCAGCGCCGTCTTCAGTGCCGGCTCGTGGGCCGCCAGCCCCTTGGCCACGGCCATGGTCAGCGCCTCCGCCTGGCCCGTGGTGCCGCCGCCGTCGACCAGTGCCCAGACGTTGTACTTGTCAATGCGGTCAGTCGCCCGCAGCGCCCAGGTGGCGCTCTCGCGGTCGTGCACGCGTCCAAAGGCGGCGCTCAGGCTCTTGCCGTTGACGAGCACCTCGCCGGTGCCCTCGACGACCCAGGCCCGCGCGACAGAGGTCTTGCGGCGGCCGACGCCGAGGGCGCGGCCAAAGCGGTCAATGGGGATCGGCTTGGCCACGTTGTCGTAGGGATTGATCTCGCGGCGGAACTCGGCCAGAATCTCCTCGATAATGGGCGGGCGCACGGCCGGATGGATCTTATGCAGGTGCTTGACAATGGTGATGCAGTGCGAGTACTGCGGCGCCTTGACCTGCTCGCCGTGGCCCATGCGGTAGTCGCGCAGGCTGCGCCAGGCGACGCGCTCGACCTGGTCGGGCGGCAGCACGGGCAGGTGGCCGTATTTGCGCAGCAGCTCCTGCAGGCGCAGGTAGCTGTCGCTGAAACGCGGATGGCGGGCAAAGTAGGACGGCGACGCGGGGATGGCGCGCGCGAAACCGAGCATGGTTCCGCTCTGCTTGCTTCCGCTGCTGCTGTCGTTGTCGCCGCCGGCCATGCCGGCGCTGTCGCCAAAAGAGCCCATGCCGGCCGTGTCGAGCGTCGCCAGAATCGAACCCGAGCCGGCCAGGCCAAAGTCGCTGTCGCTGCCGCCGAGGGACGAGCTCCTCCGCACCTGGCTCTGGCGGCAGCCGCTGGCGCTGGCTGCAGGTGTGCTCAGCCGCAGCGAGGCGAACTGCTTCTCAAGCTGCGTCCATGGCCGTGGGCCAAGGGTCCCCCGGGACAGGAAGCCGGGCCGAAAGCTGGCCATTGATTGGGATGGCGGGGGGGGGCGATGGGAGGTGGAGAGCGGCGGCGGAGACGGCACAGCAAATTCCGTAAATCTGCCGGATGAGTCTTGCCGGCTTCGGGGCGTCGAGGTGCGCAGTTGCGTGCGCTGGTGGTGACGGAACGGGCGTTGCAAAGAGCTTCCCATTGAAACGTCAAAATTCACATCGCTAGTTGGGACAAGTGCGGTCTATAGATCACGTGAGCTTTCTAAAGAAGCAAAAACGCCAGGCTAGAAAGTAAAGTGCACGTCCTTTTTCTGTTGGTTTCTCCACCAACCGCCCACTGCCCCTCCTTAAAAAAAAGCTGCTACCCATTCGAAACTTTTTTCCTGGACTAGAAAATCCTGTCTTCTCCCCAATTTAAAGCAGCCCCTCCTTCGTTTTCTCTCCTTCCATCACCACCTCTTCTCATCACTCCTGTAGCCTGCCTTGCAAATCAGTCGCCATGGCTTTCGGAAAGCTTTACACCTACGAGGTAAGCTTTGATTTGTTTGATCTGTTCTTTTGGGCCTGCGCATCGATTTGGTGTCGCGCCGCTTTTCGTCCCTTTTTCATCACAAGATGATATAAAGGGGGAGAATACGGAAAACAAGCGGCATTCAAACTGACTGTTTTTTATAGAAGAACCCTCGCTCGACGGGTATCTTGGCCATTGCCAAGGCCAACAACCTCGAGATCGAGTTTGTTGAGGCCAACCCTGCCGATGCCTCCACCGAGTACCTGAAGCTGAACCCTCAGGGAAAGGTGCCGACCTTTGTTGGCGCTGATGGCTTTGTTCTCACTGAGTGCATTGCCATTGCCATTTACGGTATGTGATATTGCTTGCGTTGCGTTTGATGTGCTGCTATTTCTGCTCGGCCGATGGCGTTGTCGGGGCTTTGGCCCATGATAAAATGATGAGATAGACATTTTTTAACAGTTATCCCTATCTGAATAACTTTTGTGTTGACTTTGATCTAACTTCTGATTTCTCTTGCTATTTTTCTATTATTGTGCTTGCTTGGATTGCCTCTTGCCTGCTGTTTGTGCGAGATTCGTGGCTAATCAGACGCAATATAGTGGCTTCGCAGAACGAGAAGACGACTCTTCTCGGCAAGACCAAGCAGGAGTGAGTACAAGTCTTCCGCGGGTTCTCTCGTCGCTTTGCTGACACGGGCAGCTATGCTCTCATCCTGAAGTGGGCATCTTTCTTCAACATGGAGGTCCTGCCGAAGCTGGGCGGTTGGTACAACCCCCTTCTGGGCAAGGGCGTGTACAACAAGAAGGCCATTGACGACTCGTCCAAGGCGGCCATCAAGGCCTTTGAGATTGTCGAGGAGCACCTCAAGCACAACACCTTTTTGGTGGGCGAGCGCATCACGCTGGCCGACCTGTTTGCCGCCGGCGTCACGGCCCGTGGCTTCCAGTTCTTCTTCGACAAGGAGTGGCGCGAGCAGTTCCCCAACGTGACGCGTTGGTTCCTGACCGTGTACAACCAGCCGATCTACAACGCGGTGGCGCCCACGCTGGAGCTGCTGGAGAAGCCGGCTCTGGTCAACCAGCCGCCCAAGAAGGCCGAGGCAAAGAAGGAGGCGGCGCCCAAGGCCAAGGCGGCGCCCAAGGCCAAGGAGGTCGATGAGGAGGAGGACAAGCCGGTGGAGGAGGAGAAGAAGAAGCACCCGCTGGAGCTGCTGCCGCGGGCGACGTTTGTGCTGGACGAGTGGAAGCGGTTCTACTCGAACAACGACACGCCGGTTGCGCTCAAGTGGTTCTGGGAGAACTGCAAGTTTGACGAGTACTCCATCTGGAAGGTGGTGTACAAGTACAACGACGAGCTGACGCTGACGTTTATGTCGAACAACCTGGTGGGCGGCTTCAACACGCGTCTGGAGGCCTCGCGCAAGTACATTTTTGGCTGCGCGTCGGTGTACGGCGAGAACAACGACTCGGTGATTGAGGGTGCGTTTGTCATCCGCGGCTCCGAGTACCTGCCGGCGTTTGACGTTGCTCCCGACTACGAGAGCTACAGCTTCACCAAGCTGGACCCCACCAAGGCTGAGGACCGGGAGTACGTCGAGGCCCAGTGGTCGTGGGACCGCCCCGTGATTGTCAACGGCAAGGAGTACAAGCACGCGGCCGGCAAGGTCTTCAAATAGATGATGCGGCACGGGCAGTGATGGGCAAGAGGGTAAATCGGGTACAGGGGAGCTAAGAGAAGGGCTGGTGGGGGTGTTTATTTTTATGTGATCCCTTTGCTTTGGGAAACGGGGCGAGAGGGAGTGATGACGCGACAACGATCTTGGGGGTTGGGGGGTATATCCCATCCGGTTTTAGTTCAGGAGGTAGAACCGGACAAGAAACAAGCATAAACATGACGATATGATGATTATTTGGGATATATAAATGGGACATGGTTGATACCGTCATTAAACTTCAAGTATCAGAGCAAGCGAACAGGTTCATCTCTGAGAGACGAGTTTATTGATTCTGTGTAGCGATGCTGGCGCTGTCAATGTCGCCGCCGTCGGGAAGCGGCACAGAGCCTGCGGCACGAAAAGGGTGGGCGCGCATGTAGGCGCTGACGTCTTGCTGGAAGCACAGCTCGTTGAGGTAGTTGTGGACCTGGGGCAAGACGGGGGGGGATTGGTGGTTGCTGGGCTCGTTGCCGGTGAACTCGGGGATTTCCAGCAGGTTGTAGGGCTCGCTGCGGGCCTTTTCGGAGGAGTCGTCGATGAGGACGGTGTTGGCCTGGGACCAGGGACGGGGGGTGGAGGAGGTGGTGGTATTGGGAGAAGGGGCGTCGTCGGCATAGCCCGGATAGGCGCGGGCAATCTCGTCGCTCTGCCAGAGCAGCGAGAGGCGCTTGTAGCACTGCACGCGGCTGTCGTAGTCGGCCCGAGTCAGGCCGAAGCGGTCGCGCCCCCAGACGGCGACGACGCGGCGGCGCTGCTTGGGCGTGAGCAGCTGGCGGCAGATGCTGTCGACGGTGTCGGGCCGGGCCGAGGACCAGATGACGACCCAAAAGGTGTCGATGCAGTAGCGCAAAAACTGGGCCGTATGCGGGCGCACGACAATATGGCGCGGCGCGGCGCGGCGGTTCGGCCGGTGCAGCAACGTGCCGTTGAGGTCCATGACGACCAACAGGGGCTGTGGCTTGGAGCGACGAGGGGCGGACAGCAGCTGCGGCCGTCTGGCCTGCTCGAGGTAGGCGGCCGAGGGCTCGGGGATGCCGCCAGACTCCGCCGAGGGGGCCTGCACGGGCGGACGGGACTCTTGAGGCGGTGGTGTTGACGATGGCGAAGCTGGTGCTGCCGCCCGCTTCTTCTTGCCTTTGTACGTTGATATCGCCGGGTGTTTTCTTTCATTGTCTCTTGGCTCCTTCTCTCCGGCCTTGCCGGCTGCTTCTTGCTGTGCAGCCAGATTGCCCGCCCGCGCCCGCGACGACCGCGTGCCCTTGGGCTTGTCCGGCTTCTCTCGGCCGCGTTGCCGCTTTGCAGCCTCGCCGTTGTCGGTGCCGGTCGGCGCGGGCTTGTCGCTCCCGCCGCCGGACTGGCCGCCGCCGGACTGGCCTAGGCCCGCGGGCTGCAACGACACAGCCGCCGGGAGGACGAGCTCCATCTTTTGGCTCTTTTGACTCTTTTTCTCTTGTTTCTTTGAGCCAAAAGACGCAGAGGCAGCAAACAGGGCGCGATGATGCAAAGCAGCCGTGACACGACACCGGAAGAGGCCCCCGTATCCCTGTGCGTTCAGCGCGCTCCTGAAAGAAACCGCAAAGACTCGGGAGTGCCGCAGCATAGATTCAAGTATGCGGCTTGGCAAGGCCGATGCCAAAAGGCCAAAAGCACAACCGATTTCAACGTTTTTGCTCAGTTGGGCATCGATTTATCTTGAACGCTTTTGCTCAGAGTTGCGTATCGATTTATGAAAGAAAACTAGATTCAAAACCTTTTATAGACGGAAAGATTTTCAAGCCCAAGAACAAAAAAGTCGGTTGTATTAGGTATTGAAGTCTTAAATATGGATATAACAGGTATTGAAGTTGAAAACGGAAACTGAGGTCCAAGTAAGGCTTTGTTTTTTAGCCTGACAGGGAAGGTTCACGCTGCCCAATCAAATAGTAGCATTCGCCAGGCTTTTAATACCCCTGGCGCTTGATTATATAAGGCTTTGACTGGGGTGTATTTTTTTCACCCAACGTCATGTCTTGCACTTTTTAGTCCCAGACTTTATACCCAGCTTTCTACGACGAGAGGAGCTTTCCATTGTACGACCAGAGGCTGCTGTGGAAAGACGAGTGGAAAAAGACAATCATACATTCTCGAAAAAAAACCTTGCTCAGCATGGCTGCCGAGAAACGGAAACTCGGGCAGAGAGCGGCCAAGCATGGGGGCTCTCGTCCTCGCCAGCGAATGCCACCGCGACGGATAATAGAGGTGGAGGACGACGACGAGGCGATGGAAGAGTCGGATGGGGCAGAGTACCAGCCGATACGGAAAGCCAGCTTGAAAAAGGTTAGTTTTTATTGAAGCAGTGCGGCTAGAGTGAAGTAGCTGACTCTAGCAAAGGCACGGCGAGACGAGAGCGAGGACGAGGAGGTGGAGGCGGAAGAGGAAGAAGAAGAAGAAGAAGAAGAAGAAGCCGTTCCGTCGAGACGGGCGGCCAAAGAGCGGACGATTGGCGAGCGCGTGCGGGAGATGGAGAAGCGCAAACGGCAGGCCGAGCGGGAGGAGGAGGCACGGAAGACGCCCGGCGATGCGCGGCAGAGGCGCAGGCAAGAGGCAGCACAGACGGCGCTGCCGCCGTCACAGCAAAAGGACCAGGGCGGCGCCAAAGCGGGCAAGTTTGCGTCGCGGGCGAACAAGGACGCGCCCGTGGCGATGCCGATCAAGTCTGCGACCAAGTACGTGGAGGCGTGGACGCAGAAGCGGACGACGCTGCTGCGGGAGCCGGTGCAGCGACGTCTGGGCAGCAGCGGGCGCAGCGGGGCGGCGACACAGCTGAGCGAGGTGTACCTGGCCAACCATCCACCGACGCTGGAGGACCGGCGGCGCCGGGTGCGCGACTATGCGTTTGAAAAGGACCAGGACCGAGCCGAGCTGGGACGGCTGCGCGAGCAGCTGGCGCCGATCGAGGCCGTGGTCAAGGACGCGGCGCAAAAGGTGGCGCGACTCGAGGGCCAGCGGGACGCGCGCAGCCTGCAGTTTCACCAGGCGCGGCAGGAAGCGGCGGCCGAAGAGGCGGCCGAGCTGCGGCGCAAGATACAAGTGGTCAAGACGCACCTGCAGGCGTTTGAAAAGGAGGAAAAGGCCATTGCACTGCTGGAGACGCAGCGGCAGCGCGAGCGCGAGCTGGTCAAGCAGGGCAAGACGCCGTACTTTTTGAAAAAGTCGGCCCTGAAACAGCTGGAGCTCAAGGAGCAGTTTGCTAGCATGACGGATCAGCAGGTGGACCGGGCCATTGACCGGCGGCGCAAGAAGCTGGCGTCGCGGGAGCGGCGGCAGATGCCCAAGTCGTGGAAGGGGTAGGGGGGGTAGGGGGGGAAGCAGACAGCAAAGGCGATATTATTATACAAGGGGATTTATATACAGCAATACAACACCAATTATAAATTGGATTTTTTCATACAAGGGGATTTGCAATACAACACCCACAATAAACTGGATTTTTAGCAGACACCAGCACAACCTACGCGTCCATGCCGCTCACACTCTCCTCAAACAGCGCCCGACAGGGCACGCGGCTGCCCAGACGGGCGCACAGCAGAAAAGCGCCGCTGAGCTTGCGGTGCAGACTATAAGTCTCCTCGGGCGGCGGTGTCAGGCGCTCGCGCACCATGACCGGGATAAAGGAGCGGACGCGGTCGGTAATGGTCTGGTCGGAAAAGTCGTAGACGGCGGGAGCGTCGGCGCAAAAAGGCTCGGCCAGCGTCAGCACAGACTGTGTGTGGGCGTCCAGCATGGCGCGGCTCTCGTGGCCCGTCAGGTAGCCGAGGCGGCGCGAGCAGGCGTGCACGTCGTCGAGGTCGGAGCGGGCGGCAGCGCGAAGCAGCGCCACGTATTCGGCCATGAAGGCGGCCGGGTACTCGCGCGAGGCGCCAAAGTCGAGCAGCTCGAGCCGGTGCCGCCGTTCATTGTACAAAAAGTTGGTCCAGTTGGGGTCGGTCTGCATGAAACGGAAGCGCGTAATCTCGAGCAGACAGAGCCGCAGGATTTGGGTGCCGATCCAGTCGCGCTGTGTCTGTGACAGCCGCGTCGCTGCCCGCGTCACGCCCTCGCCCTCCATAAAGGACATGGTCAGCACCTGTGGGCCGGAAGCTTCGGCAAAGACCTCGGGGACAGCGTACGCCGAGTAGGCCCCCTCGGCTCCGGCGGCTCCGGCGTCGGCCCCGAGCAGCTCCGCAAACCGCCGCAAACAGGCCGCCTCCCGCTCATAGTCGCACTCCCACGCCAGCTCCGTCCGCGCGTTGGCAATCGTCTTGTCCAGGTACAGCCCCCGCGGCAGCATCCGCGTCGCCGTCAGCAGCAGGCTCAGGTTGTCCAAGTCGGACCGGATCGACGCCGCCACGCCCGGAAACTGAATCTTGACCGCCACTGCCGCGCCCGTGGCTCGCAGCCGCGCCCGGTGCACCTGCCCAATCGACGCCGCCGCCAGCGGCTTCTCCTCAAACTCGCTAAAGAGCTCGCGCCACTCGCTGCCCAGGTTCGTCGCCAGCACCCGGTCGCGCTGCCACGCCGGCATGTAGTCTGCCCGGTCCTGCACCCGCTGCAGCACCTCGTGCAGCGGCGCCGGCAGCATCTTGGCGTCCTGGAAACTCATCATCTGACCCAGCTTGAGCGCTGCCCCGCGCATCTGCGACAGTTTGGCCACCAGCCGCTCCATGTTGGCCGAGCTGAGCATGACCGATCCGGCCGCTTCGTCGCCGGCGCCAAAACCGCGGCTGATTGTCTCGCTCACAGCTCCGCCCAGCATGCCGGCCGCCAGGCTGCTGTAGTTCCAGATGCGACCGAGCCGGGACGACGGCACTTTGGACTCGCGCAGCTCGTACCGGCCAGAGGACGTAGTCTGGGGCGTATCGGGAGACATGTCCTCCATCGCTTCTGTCCGGGCTTCCGTCGCCCGGGCTTCCGTCGTCTGGGCTTCCAAGGCGTCTCCTTGTATCGTCTCGGATGGGGTTTTTGCGTCTGATGCTTCCAAATCTGCCGCCGGATTCTCGTCTGCCGCCGGCTTCTCTGCCGCCGGTTTCTCCTCCGCCATGGCCGCCGCCTCCGCCACGGCCGCCTCTCGCAGAATGGCCACCCTCCCCATGGTCGACCGGAAAATGTCCGGCTTGGCCGCCGCAACGACTTTGGACTCCCCAGCAACAGGAGGCGGCCGCTGGTTCTGGTACCGGGGATCCAGCGGATGAGGCCGGGACTGGCCGTCCGAGGCGACGGCGGCGGCTGCGCGCGCTTGCCGGAGCTCATGGAGAACGCGCGGAGAAACGCCCGGCCGCCGCACGGGAGACCGCATGACAAAAGTCGGCAGTTCCGGCTCGGCTTCGGCCAATGGCTCAGAGGCTACGGCCGCTTCTGCTCCCTCATCGCCGTTTTTGATTGGCGTCGTCTGTGATTCGGCCGGGCCGGCCGCCTTGTCCGAGACCGGGCCCGGAGATGGGGCCGCCGCCACCTCTTCAGACTGTCCACTCCCCGGCTGTGAAGAGCCAGTCTGTGCCGCGCTCTTTGCCGAAGTATCGGCCAGCGCGATGCCCAACTGCCGTGTCCGCAGAACTGCATGTTTTGTCGCCACCGAACGAGACGCCGTCACGACCCCGGCCAGGTCGGCCGCCAAGTCGAGGAATCCCATCTGAAAAGGGCCGCGCTCAATCAGACGTTTCGAGTCTATACGCAATTATTCGCCGCCGTGTGGCTGCTGTCTCCATGGCTCGCCGTGCTGGAGCTTCCAGGGAAGAGCAATGCCGGAGCTGGAGCTTGAAAAATAAGGCTCTAAAAGTGGGGCCATTCAGCCACTATTTCCATTCACCAGTTACAATCCAATGTCTAATAGAGGTTGGTCTACAGTCCGCTATGGCTCAATGCAAAATTCGTAACGACTAACCATGTATTTCCTTTCCGAATCCTGTTCCGTCATAACGCCGTTGGGTATTCTCCAGAGCCGTCTGTCTCAAAAAACAGCTCTTTTCCATCATTTGTCCAATCTCGCTTTCTCGCTCCTTTGTCCAATCTCGTTTCTCCTCTACCCATATAGTCGTTGTTGTCGAAGCCTTGCCCGCCGGCTTCCCTTTTCGCTGCCGCCTGGCTTCTTTCTGTTGAAAGCAGACACCACATCGGGCTTTGTGCTGCCACCGCCGCCCAGTCGACTCAGCAGCCGCTGTCCGGCCGGCGTCAGATTTCCACGCACGCTGGGACTGGCCGGATACGGCGACCTCGACGTCAACGGCGTCTCGGCAATGCGCCCCGTCTGGCCGACGCGTGCCGCCGTCCGCTTCGACTGCGCAATGCGCTCCACCATGCGGCGGTGCAGGCCTTCGCGCGGACTCTGGGCTTGCAGTTGAAACGGATTCGGCGCCGCGTCCACGTTGCCAAAGGAAAGGACCGATTCGGCGTCTGCTGCGCTCTCGTCGTCGTCGTCCTCGTCGGCCACGTACGCGTACCCTTTGACCCGTGGCGTCTCGCCGCCCGTGACCGTCGATCCCGCCGTCGAGTCCCGGTCGGCTGGCCGCGGCCGTCCGGCAATGGCATCGCGCACCGCCGAAAGCGTCGGGGAGGAGGCTCTCGCGCGGGCGCCGGATTCCGAGCTGGACGACGACGACAGCGATTCCAAAAGCGTCGTGCCCGGCAGTCGCGTGTTGGCATACACAATGCTGGCCCCTCTGTCGGTAAACGTCTCGCCGCTCTTTCCATCGACGCCCTCGGGCGCAAACATGAGCGTGTTCTTGGCCGTAAACTTCCACAGCTCCGGCGCGGCCGGCCGGTCGTCGCGGTCCCGAATGGCCAGCCGGTCTTTGCGGTGTCCGTCGTCGGACAGGCTGCCTCGCGTCAGCAGCAGTCGCTCCTCGACTTCCTTTTGCCGGATCTGCATCTGGGACGGCAGCTTGTTGCCGTTCCACAACCACGCGTGCTTTTCGGCCCGCGCCTGGTTCTGCCGGTCCAGCAGCCGGTAGAAGCTCTCATTGTCTTCGCTCGTGTACTTGGCCTGGAAAGCGGCCAAGCCAATGCTGGTGTTGACGTGTCTTTTGCTTGTGTCGTCGCCGTCGTCGCCGCTGGTGCTAAACGACCGTACCGACACCGGTGTGTCGCCGGCAAAGCTGCGAGGCGTCTCACCCGGCCCAGACGCCACCGACGGCGAGGCCGACACCGAGCGCCGTCTCTGCTGCTTCTTCTCCTGCTGCCGCTTCTCCTGCCGCTTCTCCGGTGACGCCATCACCTCCCGCAGCCGCCGGCCCGCGCTGGCGATCCACGCCGCATCGTGCGAGGCCAGCGCGTCCAGGTAGTCGCTCTGCGCCTCAGACTCCAAGAGGCCCGGGAAAAAGTCGCGCGCGATAATCTTGGACAGCCCGTCGGCGTACGTGTCTTCGTCGAGCACCGTTTTCGGCCGCTGGATTCGCTTGGGCGGCGGCGGCGGCGGCATCAGCTCTGTATCGGCCCGCTTGCGCACCAGCACCGTGCTTCGTTCAGCAGCATCCTGGCCCGCCATGCTTGCAAATAAGAATGTAGGCGATGGCAGAGGTCGTTGGACAATGAGAAGGGCAGTCTTTGATCTGGGGCAAATGGCTTTGGGGCTCGCTTTGCAGCCTAGCGCCTGTAGTGGGGGCTGTCTTCTGCCAGTCATAACGACGCTACAGCCAGCCGGGTCACCTGCCCCGCCAGTAGTGTCTTTGTATGCATCTAAGCAGCATTTCACTCTACGGCTCTGCCGAGAAAAGAAGATTCCCCCGTCTTCGGTCCCTCTACAGTCGCCGCGACCAGCCTACCAGCGACGTCTCGAGCTTCGCCTTTGTCCTTGCGACTATATACGCACGGCGGCTCTTTCACTCTTTCCAGCTGCTCTTCCTCCTGCTTTTCTTTGCTCTGCGCCTCTAATTTAATCTATTTTTATTCTCTTTTCTCCCCTCTTTTTCCCTCTGCTTTCCTCCTCGCCGCCTCCCTCTTGTCTCCTCCTACCTCCCTCTTCCTTGTCTCCTAAACCCTCCTCCTCCCTCTTCCTTGTTTCCTCTCTCCATGGCTTCCGACAAGGACAAGGCGGTTGCCTTCAAAAACTTGGGCAACGAGGCCTTCCTCAAGCACGACTGGCCCACAGCCATAGACTTTTACTGCAAGGCCATTCAGCTGGACGAGTCTGAGCCGACATTTTATGCCAATCGGGCACAGGTAAGCCTCTTCTTTTGCTTCTTTTGCTCTGTTTCTTCTTCTGACGTCCCAGGCATACCTCAAAACAGAGGCCTTTGGCTATGCGATTGCCGATGCTACCAAGGCCATTGAGCTGAACCCTAAATTCGTCAAGGTATGTCCAACCATGCCGGCCGGACGGGCCTTTGGGGAATGACTTGCTCATGGGAACCTCGCAGGCCTACTACCGCCGAGCCCTGGCCAACGCTGCCATCCTCCACCCTGAAGATGCCCTGCAGGACTTTAAAGCCTGCGTCCGGCTCGACCCGAACAACCGAGACGCCAAGCTGAAGCTGGCCGACTGCCAAAAGGTGGTGCGCCAGCTCAAGTTTTTTGCCGCCATTGAGGTCGGCGAGGCCCCGTCCGCCGCCGAGGGCCTCGACGTCGACTCCCTGGTGGTCGATGCCGACTACGACGGCGTCAAGCTCGGCGACCACATGACCCAGGAGTTTATCGACGACATGACACAGCGCTTCAAGGACGGCAAGAAGCTGCCCAAAAAGTACGCCTACCAGATCATCCTGGCCGTCTCCCAGCTGCTGCGCCAAGAGCCCACCATGGTCGAGGTGGCCGTACCCGAGGGCGTCGAGCTCACCGTCTGCGGCGACACCCACGGCCAGTACTTTGACCTGATGGAGCTGTTCCGCCTCAACGGCCAGCCCTCGGACAAGCACTGGTACCTGTTCAACGGCGACTTTGTCGACCGTGGCTCGTGGTCTACCGAAATTGCCTTTTTGCTCTACGCCAACAAATGGCTGCGGCCCAATGCTTTTTTCCTCAACCGCGGCAACCACGAGACCGACGACATGAACCGTGCCTACGGCTTTGAGGGCGAGTGCAAGGCCAAGTACAACGAGCGGTAAGTGAGGGCGGCGGCGTGTGAGGAGTTGCCGATACTAACGAATAGCATGTTCCGCTTGTTCTCCGAGAGCTTCTCGGCCCTGCCGCTGGCCACGCTGATTGGCCAAAAGTTCTTTGTGCTGCACGGCGGCCTCTTCTCCGACGACAATGTCACCCTCGACGACATTCGCAAGCTGAACCGCCACGCGCAGCGCCAGCCCGGCCAGTCGGGCCTCATGATGGAGATGCTCTGGACCGATCCGCAGACAGAGCCGGGCCGCGGGCCCAGCAAGCGCGGCGTCGGCATGCAGTTTGGCCCCGACGTCACGGCTCGCTTCTGCGAGAGAAACAAGCTCGAGGCCATTATCCGGAGCCACGAAGTGCGCATGGACGGCTACGAGAAGGAGCACAATGGAAAGTGCATTACAGGTGTGTATTTGCTGCTTGGTTCTATTCTGCTGCCAAACCCTCTAACTCCAACCAGTCTTCTCGGCGCCCAAGTACTGTGACATGACAGAAAACAGGGGCGCGTACATCAACATTGGCCCTGACTACAAGCTCAAGTTTTGCCAATTTGACGCCGTCCCGCATCCCAACATTCGTCCCATGGTGAGTCGAGCATCTGTCGGCCTCTTTCTTGTTTGTGCGCATGCTGACTGACCCACCAGGCCTATGCAAACAACTCGATGATGTCGTCCTTGATATAGGGTACTTGACGATAGACTTGTTTCAAGTTTTTGCCGTCGGTTTTCTGTCCCCTTTGGTTTTGCCTAGACTGAAAGGGATTCGGAATGAGAAATGAATGCGCATAACCAAAAAGTCTCGCTGTGTTGTCTTCTTCGATTTTTCCCTGGTTCCGACCGGAGGCGTTTCGTTGCTGTCATGAGCGGAGTGGACGGGCATATGGAGGGTTTTGATATTTCTGGCTTCGGCTTCATCATGGGACACGGTTCGGGGGGGGCTGCTGGACTGGGCTCGTTTTGTGTTGCATCTTGGTATTATCATTCTGGGCTTTTCTGCTTTCGTTTTCGTTTGGGACCCTCTCCCGTACCATTAGCCAGCCGTCATGGCTCTGTGTTGTCGAATGGCACGTTGAGGCGCACGGTATACCATCTAGCGAGGAGCTTGATATCGGACACCACGTTTTTGACAGGTAGAAATGGCAATGCATGTTTGAACAGTTAGGGAGAGTGTGCGACTTGACGTCCTGTCCAGAGAGCGGGCAGCTCGTCGCGGCCCACAAGACTGCCCAGCCAGTTGCCCGACTGCCGCAGCCGCAGCGCCGTCGTGGCCACAGCGCCGTCCTGCGCGGTGGCGTAGGAGACGGGACACCAGGCCGCCAGCGCTCCGGCAAAGAGGCCCAAGTCTTCGCGCGGCAGTCGAACCCAAAATCGACGACCCTCGATGCAGAGCAGGTCGAGCGGCATGGCGGCGCCCGTGGCGCCGAGAAACTGCCGGAGCGCGGCGTCGCAGCACGCCCGGGCCTGGATGGCGTCCACCGGGTCGGAAGAAGACGGCCCCGAGGTCAGCATCTCGACCTGGGCATAGGCAAACGGCGGACGGCTAATGGTGCAGCTAAAGAGCTCGCGAGCCTTGCCGTGTTTGGGCAGGCGGGACTTGCTGCTCTGGACGGCGGCGGCAATGGACGGCGCCAAGGAGACGTCGGCCATGGACACGTCGGCCACGGCAGCGTCGGAAACTTGCATTTCGTGTTCTCTTGTGTTTTCCGCAATTTCAGTTTTCTATGCTTTCCAAAGCGGTCGTGAAAATGCGCTTGAATAGATTCGCTTACCTAATCATAGCCCAGCTAGCGCTTGCTATGAAAGCGGGCCACTTGATACTTCCCCTGCAGCCTCACCTTTTGTTTTGCTTCATCACCACTACGCGACCGCCATCATGTCGGAAAACTACGTCGCCCCCGGACAGCAGCGGTACCTGCGGGCCTGCATGGTCTGCTCCATTGTGATGACTTTTCAGGTGAGAGAGAGAGAGGTGCCACGGTGTGTTTGGGGGCTAATTTCAGCGTTTCCGTGACGAGGGCTGTCCCAACTGCGAAGAGTTCTTGCACCTGGCCGGGTCTGCCGACCAGATCGACATTTGCACCAGCCAGGTCTTTGAGGGTCTCATCACGCTCGCCAACCCGACCAAGTCGTGGGTGGCGCGCTGGCAGCGGCTCGACGGCTACGTTCGCGGCGTCTACGCCATCAAAGTGTCGGGACAGCTCCCCGACGATATTCGGACGCAGCTCGAAGAGGAGCACCGCATCCAATACATACCGTGAGCAGTCTTGGCAGAGTTTTTTCAGCTTCTTACTAACTACTCTAGCCGTGACGGAAGCGCCGCCAATGCGGACTGATGGGATTTGCGAGCGGAATGGACTACATCTTTGGCGTTGAAGCGGCGTTTTCAATTTGGACAATTCAGCGGGAAGGATCTGGGAATAAAGCGTTTTTTTGAATCTGGGACTGAAAAGTAGAAAGTGTGTTTGCGCCTGCGATTTGGTATTCAACAAATAAAACGCCCAATTGAAAGAAATATCCTCCGTGATAGACCCTGTAACGCCAAACCAAACTCCAGGACGACAAGAATGTAGCCTAAAACCTCGGCCGCTTACTCTGTCCACCAAACCCGCGCGATTGTTTCCGCTCCATCTCCTCCTTCATGATCCGCTCGGCCTCGCTCATCTTTTTGGGAATCTCAATCTTCTTCTTGCCGCTGCCGTCGCTGCCCGACAGAGCGTTCTTCTTCTTGGCTGCGGCAAAGACGTTTTTGGGCTGCGGCTTGGCTGACGCGCCAAGGCTGAGAGACAGAGGTTTGGCGGCCGCGGCTGTGGACGGTATCGATGCTGTTGTAGCCGTCTCGGGCTCGTTCTTGTCGCCCGTTTTGCTGTCGGCACCGGTGCCAGTAGCAGCAGCAGAAGAAGCAGCTGGTGGCGGCAGCCGTGCCTCTGGTTTGGTAAAGCCAAACGACAGCTGTAGGGCCGCGGGGTCGACAGGGGGACTCGGCTCCCTTTCGGCTCCGCTGCCGGCGTCGGCGTCGACATCTGCATCGCCGTCGGCCTCGCCATCGGCCCTCTTGCGCTTCTTCTCCTGCGCGGCGCGCTCGGCGCGCTCAATCTGCGCCTTGAGCAGCCGCCGCTCCCACTCCTCGTCGCCGCGGTCCTGGGCCTCCTTGCGACGCAGTGCCTCCTGGCGACGCAGCGCCTCGGGCGAGGTGTCGATCCAGGAAATGAAAATGCCCTTTTCGTTCTCCTCGACGCGGCAGATGCTCTCGCGGCCGAGGTACTTGGCCAGCTCCGTCAGCGACGACCAGCGCGTCGAGTTCATGTGGATGTGGTCGCGCCGGGCAATGTACTCCTGGTAAAAGTGGTTGATCTGCACCTGCTTCTCGCCGTGTCCGGTGCGCAGCAGCTGGATAAAGTCGCTGAGGAACTGCTTCGAGAACTCGTTAATGGCCTTGCGCGGGTCGGCGCCCACGGCCATCATGTTGCGCACATGGCTCTCGCTGAGCGTGTGCTGTTTAAAAGCGTTTTCATCGCGCATGGCGCGTTCACAGACCTGACAGTACCATCGCAAGCCTAACAGTTGCTTGTTAGCTGTTGATGAAAGAGAGAAATAGAAAAAGAGAAAAAGAGAAAAGGAGAAAAAGAGAAAAAGAGAAAAAGAGAAAAAGCAACACATCTACTCACGAGTCAGGCCTCGGGCCTTCATCTGCTTGTTCAGGTGCTTCACAGATCCGACTTCTGCTTTCCCCATTTTGCGTGTCCTGTGAGAGATGGGAAAACAAATGCAATGTTGACTCGGGCGTATTCAAGTGGCGATACCAGGCATCACCTCGAAGTGATTATGTAATCAGTCACAGCTGGCGGGGCGGCGTGGATTAACCATTGCCCCGCCCTTGTCAGCCCCAGGAGCCTTCCCCCTGTAGCGACCAGTTTAAGACATAGGGTGTTCAGAACCAAAGCCGCCATTTATCGTCAGCGAGCGAGTCCAGGCTTCCGCCCGATTTCACCAACGACAGCGAAACACGACAAGATATCAGAAGCGTGTTGTTTCCTTTTTTTAACTCTCTGATCCAGATCTGCGGCAGATTCCAAACAGGGTCGTCGCTCGCCTTTGCTGTTTGTTTCGTCGTCGGAGGCGTCCCAAAAGGGGCATTTTGATATCCGGTGAAAGGAGATGTCGTCACGTAAGGACGTTTGCTGCTGCTTTTTTCTCTTGTTTCCTGTGGCGGCTTCCGGGTCTAACAGAAGATACTGTGACCAGTCAAGCAATTCATACGAAATGTGCGCGCGGCCAAGACGATTGCAGACGAGAGGGCGGTGATCCAGAAGGAGAGCGCCGCGATCCGAGCAAGCTTTCGCGAAGAGAGTGCCGACCACAACGTGAGGTAGGAAGTGGCGTTGGTGCAGGAGCTGAAGTCTTTTCTTTCCTTGCCGTACAGTGCAGATGCTGTAGTCTTTCGAAGCGCTGACAGACAGACGAAACAATGTCGCCAAACTGCTCTACCTCTTCACCCTCGGCGAGCGCACACACTTTGGGCAGATTGAATGCATCAAGCTGCTGGCCTCGCCACGGTTTGCCGACAAGCGTCTAGGGCACCTGGCAACGAGTCTGCTGCTGGACGAGAACCAGGAGGTGCTGACGCTGGTGACCAACTCGGTGCAAAAGTGAGTTTTGCCAGAGATTTGTTGCCTCTGTCCTCTCTAATTTGCTGTCTCTGTCCTCTCTAATTTGCTGCCACTATTCCTCTCTTATCTACTGTCTCTGTTCCTCTAACTGTTCAGCGACCTTCAGCACTCCAACCAGTATGTGGTCGGCCTGGCGCTGTGCACGCTCGGCAACATTGCATCGGTGGAAATGTCGCGGGACCTGTTTGCCGATATCGAGAACCTGGTGTCGACGGCGAACCCGTACATTCGGAGAAAGGCGGCGCTCTGCGCCATGCGGATATGCCGCAAAGTGCCAGATCTGCAGGAGCACTTTGTGGACAAGGCGTCGCAGCTGCTGTCGGACCGCAACCACGGCGTGCTGCTGTGCGGGCTGACGCTGGTGACGAGCCTGTGTGAGGCGGCCGAGGACGACGAGGACGACAACGGCGAGGAAGAGGCGCAGATCATTGCCAAGTTTCGGCAGTTTGTGCCGGCGCTGGTGCGCACGCTCAAAGGCCTGGCCTCGTCGGGTTATGCGCCCGAGCACGACGTGACGGGCATTACGGACCCGTTCCTTCAGGTCAAGGTGCTGCGGCTGCTGCGGGTGCTGGCGCGCGGCGACGCGCACACGAGCGAGCAGATCAACGACATTTTGGCGCAGGTGGCGACCAACACAGACTCGTCCAAGAACGTGGGCAACTCGATCCTGTACGAGGCAGTGCGCACGATCCTGGACATTGAGGCGGACTCGGGCCTGCGCGTGCTGGGCGTCAACATCCTGGGCAAGTTTCTGGCGAACCGCGACAACAACATCCGCTACGTGGCGCTCAACACGCTGATCAAGGTGGTGGCCATTGAGCCGAACGCGGTGCAGCGACACCGCAACACGATCCTGGACTGCCTGCGCGACCCAGACATTAGCATCCGGCGACGGGCACTCGACCTGAGTTTCACGCTGATCAACGAGAGCAACGTGCGGGTGCTGATCCGCGAGTTGCTGGCTTTCCTGGAAGTGGCGGACAACGAGTTCAAGCCGACAATGACGAGCCAGATTGGCATTGCGGCCGACAAGTTTGCGCCCAACAAGCGGTGGCACGTCGACACGATGCTGCGGGTGCTGTCGCTGGCGGGCAACTACGTCAAGGAGCCGATCCTGTCGTCGTTTGTGCGGCTGATTGCGACGACGCCCGAGCTGCAGACGTACGCGGTGCAAAAGCTGTATGCGAATCTGAAAAAGGACATTACGCAGGAGAGCCTGACGCAGGCGGCGGCCTGGTGCATTGGCGAGTTTGGCGAGGCGCTGCTGCGCGGCGGCCAGTACGAGGAGGAGGAGCTGGTGCAGGTGGTGCGCGAGGTGGACATGGTGGACCTCTTCTCGACCATTCTCAACAGCAGCTACGCGACGCAGGTGACGACGGAGTACATTGTGACGGCGCTGGTCAAGCTGACGGTGCGGCTGACGGAGCCGGCGCAGATTGAGCGGCTGCGGCGCATGCTGCAGGCGCACGAGACCAGCCTGGACGTCGAGGTGCAGCAGCGGGCGGTCGAGTACACGAACCTGTTTGGCCACGCCGACATCCGCCGCGGTGTGCTGGAGAAGATGCCGCCGCCGCAGATCCAGGAGTCGTCACGCGTGCTGGGCGAGGCCTCGGCCACGAACAAGAAGACGAGCAAGGCCGCGTCGGCCGCTCACCGGAAGAGCAAGGTGGTCAAGCAGACGGACCAGGACCTGCTGCTCGACTTGATGGGCGACAGCGCGCCCTCGGCCCCAGTGGTCTCGCCGGCAAACGGAGCGCAGGCTCACAACAATGCGGACCTGCTGGCGGATATTCTGAGCGGTGGCGCCTCCATGACCTCGTCGCCGGTCCCCGGTGCCGCTGCCGCCGCGCCGGCATCGCACCAGTCGAGCGTGGCCGACATTATGGGTCTCTTTGGGTCCAGTGCACCGCCGACGGCTGCTGCTTCTCCGGCACCAGCATCCGGCATCCCTGTCGATCTCTTTGCGTCTTCCGCCTCCTCTGGCGCGGCCTCGACCAAGCCCATGTCGACGCCGACCCCCCCGGCTGCCGCTTCGGCGGCTGCGGCGCCGGCGGGCTTCCCCTGCTACAAGGGCAACGGGCTGGAGGTGACGATTGCGACGGCGCGCAACGCCGAGGGGGCGGTGCAGGCGACGGCGCGGTTCCGCAACGTGGGCAGCGAGGCCGTGTCCAACGTGGGTCTGCAGGCGGCGGTGCCCAAGTCGCAGAAGCTGCAGTTGCTGGCGATTTCGACGGCCAATCTGGCGCCGGGGCAAGAAGCCACACAGCTGATGCGGGTACTTGGCGTGAAAGGGGTGAGTTTTGTTTTGTTTTGTTTTTGTTTTTGTTTGTTTTTTGTTTTTTTGTTTGTTTTTTGTTTGTTTTTTGTTTTTTGTTTTTTGTTTTTGTTTCTTGTTTCTTGTTTTTTGTTTTTGTTTTTTTGTTTTGTTTTTTTGTTCTTTTCTTTTCTTCTTTTATTACTTGACTTACTAACTCGATAGCCTCTTCGTCTGCGGTTACGGATTGGGTTCACTCTTGCATCAGCTGGCCAGCTGACGGAGCAGGTGAACTGGATGGAGCCATCATGAGTGCCATGGCCATTTTGCATTCTGGGCTTAGTTCTGTTGTCTGAGGAGGGAACAGTTGGTTTCCTGTATATACGTATTAGAAATACGGACAAGTCAATATCTAAAACAGCACAGCGGGTGTAGACGAGGATCGCATGAGATTCGGGATAGAAGGGGAGCAGGAGCAACTGGGAATGGTGAGGGCAGGGATGTAGGAAAGGAAGAAAATCAGTGTAGAGGCAGTCACGAAGAAAACACATTACAGTTGAGTCTGTAGGCATGGCCGTCAACGCCCAATTCCTATTTACTATTAAGATCCAGTCCAGTTGTTCAAGGGAAGAATAAAACAAGGAGTTTTCTATATTAACATCAAGCCCAAGTTATGCAAGGGAAGAAAACAAAAAAACAAAACACCATGATCCATCAGACCAAGATACCCGACAAAAGAAACAACAAACAAAAGAAAGGTCGTAACAAAATAACAAAAGCGGTAGAAGGCTACCCCTGCCCCTCGACCTGGGTTCATGACGACGCCGCCTCGTAGAACCAGTACTGTGCGGCATACTGCACCTGGAAGGACGCTGGCATGCCGGCACAGGTTGCGGGCGCGCTTCCACCGGCCGTCTGGACGCGGTAGACCTCGCGGAGGCCGCCCGTTGAGGAGGCGGAGTCGTCTGCAGAGGCGGTGGCGGCCTTGATGAGCAGCCGCAGCCAGGGCACAGCGGCCTCGCCGGTTTGGCCGCGATTTGTGCCGGCAGTAGAGGCTGGTGTGCTGCTCGGCGCGGCCTGCGAGGCGTTCTTGGCAAAGGCGGCCTGGCCGAGCTGGGCGGCGGCGGTGTCGAGGTTGAAGTAGGGCGTGGTGGCAGAGGTGAAGAAATGGTGGCCGGAGACGGCGAGATTTGAGGGGAAGAGGGAGCGGTCGCTGCCGCTCATATTAAAGGGCAGCACGACGCTCGGCAGCAGATCGAGCAGGTCCGGGAAGGTGGCGGCGAGACAGCTGGCGTTGAAGAGGGTGGCGACGGCGCCGACGGCGGCCGGAGCAGCCGTGTCGTTGCCGGTGGCGCAGGTGTAGTTTTGGGTGCCGCGGCCAATGGCGACGTGCTTGAGGAGGAGACCGTCGGAGGGGGGGGGGAGCGCAGTAGCAGCGGCGGCTGGATGTCAGCAAGGGGGCAAGGCAAACGGTGACGAGACGGAAGCGATGAAGGGGGAGGGGGCAAAGAAGGGGGGGGCAAAGAAGGGGGGGACAAAGAAGGGGGCGAGGAAAACGGCGACAAGACGGAGCGATGAAGGGGGGGACGGCGACGGACTCACAATTGTTGGGCAGCTGCGCATTCGACAGATCGCAGACGAGCGTCGAGGCCGTCTCCCGGGAGTCTGCAATCTTTCGGGACAGCAGGCTAAAGTACTCGGAAACGGTGTCGACGTCGCTGGGCAACGCAGCGTTCTTGCCAAGCGTTGGCAGGTCGGGCGAGGCCGAGACGGCGACGGCGGCGACGAGCAGAAGAGAGGAACGCATAGTGAGGGAGCTAAGGAGAATAAGACTGAGAATAGACCGAGTATGGCGAAGAAGAACGGCAGAGTCGACAAGGGAACCAGCCCAGAGAAGAATGAAAAGACGGGAGGAAAAACAAAGACGAAAAGAAACAGACGAGAAAGAAAACAAGACGAGAAGAAACAAGACGAAACGAAACAAGGACAAGCACTATTTTCTTTTTTTTTTCTTTGATAATAGAATGTATTCTGGAAGAGTCAATCCATCCAGCCTTGGGGGGCCTTTCTATATGTAAAATCTTCAGGACGAGCCTCGCCCCCATCTCTATTTTGGGGGGGTCTCACGTTGTATGCTAAATTAAGCTTGCATCCCAGCTCGCCATATGGGACTGCGTCGTAATACACTACGCACTCCACGCGGATGCAGTTAGTGCTCTCCTATAAGCGCATCTACGCATTCGAGCCAAGCGTGGCTTCCGGCGGTCTTTGTCTAGGGCTTTGGGCTGTCAGCCACTCAGAGAAGCAGACGGGCCAGGGATTGCGGGGAGGGGGGGCTGGGGGCGGCTGCAGAGCTTGCCATCCGCGCGGACCAAGCGGAGCGGAAGAGAGGAAGAGGGGGGAGAAGAAAAAAGAAGCGCGGGAACGGACGAATGAGAAGACGGAGCCGCTGCCAGAGTCTCATTGGACGCGCTTGAAATCGCCGGAAGGACGGCCCCTGTCCGTGTTGCTTGGCGAAGGGAGTCTAGAGTAGAGGAGGGAGGGAGCGGAGGAGAGAGT
The DNA here is from genome assembly GCA_019925625.1 of Graphilbum ipis-grandicollis. Lineage (NCBI taxonomy): Eukaryota > Fungi > Ascomycota > Sordariomycetes > Ophiostomatales > Ophiostomataceae > Graphilbum > Graphilbum ipis-grandicollis. The sequence continues at coordinate 99,866 of JADHKH010000026.1, forward strand.
TTAGTGTGGAGGAGAGAGGAGGAGAGAGGAGAGAGAGGAGAGGAGAGGAGCGGAGGAGAGAACAGAGGTAAGAAAGAGGCTTTCTCAGACTCTACCGTACTTTACTGTCTTGTTCTGAATCCATCGACAGAGCCGATGATACACAGCCAAACCATGTATCCGGTGCTCAGCGGCCAGAGCGCTGTCATGGCTGGAGCGACAAGTTATCAAGGCAGACCCGATTTTGCGGGCGTTAGCGCCGGCGGCTATTTGTACACTAAAAGCCCCCACTGGATCCACTGTACAAAAATAGCTCTTCCCTAGGCCGGTACTTGTTTTTCCCTGCAAACGCACGCCTGCGCAGGTCACCCTCACGGCAGCCGCCTGGCCAAAACGGCGGCCGCGCTAACAGACGCTTGATTGGCTCTCATTGGCCGCCTGAAATGGCGCTTTGTACGTGTACACTACGTCGTATACTAGAGGACATCTCGATAGTGGCCGTATTACGACACTGGCGCCTACTTGAGTGAGAGCTTGTTTTCTTGTATTCCTTGTCTTGGTTTTTGTCATCAGTTGTCCATATTTCCATTATCTTTCAGCTTGTATCTTGATCGAGTTTATTTATCCTCCGCTTGTTTCATCTGTTGTCTTGCCGTTCCTATCATGTTCTGTCTCTATCTCCTTCTCTCCCCATCAGACTCTCGCCTCCTGCCAGAGAGCAGTGTTGCTCCCTTTGGCAAGATACTCTTACAGCCCAGCCCTCATATACCCAAGCGCGGACGGGAGGCCTTTTGTTTTGTTGCCTTTAAAACAAGTCGCGATGCAGTCCAGTCGACAAAATGTGAAAAGTAAAGTCCCAGTCGACAACGTGAAAAAAGCAAACATTATATACCGAAACTCCTCGAAACCCAAGACAAGCCGTCCTCAGTGCTAAAGCCCTCAGTGGCCAAACTTTTCTTCCCTCCATTCACCATGGGAGCTATCGCTGCTGCCTCCCGCAGCCGCGACACCGCCCACGTCTGCGACAGCGCCGCCACCGCCACCGGCTGCCGCGGCCGCCGCCATGGCCGCGCTCTGGCCAAAATGGCTCGCGTGCCGCTCCCCGTCGAGGCTACTGAGCCAGTAGAGCGACAGAAAGACGAGCAGGTGCAGGGCCACGCAGTAGGCGGCAAACAGGTTTCGGCTCGTGCGGCTCGACAGCACCATGCGCGTAATGGAGTAGACTATGCGCTCCGGAAACGACAACCGGCGGTAGGCGCGCGCCGACTCGCGGCCACGAAAGGCGGCAAACGGCGACAAATTGCTCTCGTAGGCTTGGCGGTACCGGTCCAGCGCTATGCCGCCGCCGCCGCCGCCGCTGCTGGTGCTGCCGGGCCCTGTGGCTGCGCTGCCGTCGCCGCTGCCGTTGCCGTACGCATAGGCCGTCGACGACGACGTCATGGCCGATGCTCCGCCGCTCCGGTTGTAACTCGAAACGTAGCGCGTCTTCTCGTACAGGTTCAAATTGTCCTTTTGCAGCGCCGCAATCTCCTGCCGCAACTGTGAAATGGTCCGCCGCTCGTCTGCCAGCTCCTGCTCTAGTTGCGCCATTCGCTTCTTGAACCGGTCCCGCTGTGCTGTGATCATGGGCAGAATGCCCGAGCCGCCGCCGACGCCGAGTCCGCCGCCGCTGCTGCCATCATCGGATGCAAAGCGCGGATTGAACCCGCTGATAATGGAAGACGTGGGCGACGTTGACCGCCCCCCCCCTCCGCCGCCCCGACGGCCTCCGCCGCCGACGGTCGGTGCATACCGGCTGACATAGGTGCCGGCCACCGAGGCCCCAGACGGAAAAGCGTTGGGCGCCTCGGCCTCGACCGTGGCCAAATCGTTTTCGAGCTTCTCCGTCAGTTTCTGCAGACGCTCAACGTCAGCATTGCGCTGCGACAACTCCTCTTCCAGGCCGGACAGCCGGGCCTGCAGGTCGTGGTGCGACACCCGCAAAATGGTCAGTTCGTCGCCCAGTTTCTTGTTGCGCGCCAGCAGCAGCTGCTCCAGCGAGTCGCTGCCGTCTGCCGTGGCCGCCGTGTCGTGAGCACTGGCGCTGCCCTCGTCGTCGTCGCCTGTGGAAAATTCAATGCTCTTGAGCACCTCGAGCTCCTGCTTCACCTCCTCGTAGTCGCTCCATTTCTGCACGCGGACACGCAGCGCATCACGCTCTTCCCGCAGCAGGCCAACCTCGCGCTGCAGCCCGCGCAACTTGGTGTCCAGATCGCGCCCCAGTCCCTCCTTTTCGACCCGCAGCGCGTCCAGTTTGCGCATCAGCGACGAGTTTTCCGACCGCACTCGCATGTAGCCCGGATCGTCCTCGAGCGACACGGCCGCTGCAGCTGCCTGGTCGGGCCGCGCCGACTTGGTCTGCGCCAGCTCCAGCAGCAACTGCTCGTTGCGCGCCTGCACTTCGGCCAGACGCGCGCTGGTCCGCTCGAGATCGGAATTGACCATTTCCAGCTCGGCACTCGTCACATAGGGCGCGCGGCGGCTGTCGTCGTCGGTGGCGGCGTCCTCGGCGCGGCCCAGCCGCTGGTTGACCTCGTAGCTGGCCTTGATCTCGCTCAGCAGCCGCTCCTGACTCTCCAGCTTGTCTTCCCACGCCTTCTCCTTGGCCTCCCAGTTTTCCCGCTTCTCCTCCACCAGGGCCGTCCAGGACTGCTCGACCTCGCGCACTTTGCTCTCGAGCGTGGCTTCCAGCTGCTGCCGGGCCGCCCGCTCCGTCTGCAGCCGGCTCTCAGTGTCTTCCAGCTGCGTCGTCAGCTTGGCCACCGACTGTTGCAGGTGGCTGTTCTCGTCTGTCAGCTTGGGCAGCGTGTCTTCGGCCACGAGCATCGCGTCCACCGAGGCCTCGAGCAGCGGGTATGGGTCCGGCGCATCCGATAGCGCGTTGTACGACTTGATAAAGGCCGAGTTGACCGACTTGGAATGGTTGGTGAGCAGGTCAATAAATGTCTGGTAAGCTGGCCGTGTTAGCTCTAGTCTCGAGACCCTTTTCTTCTCCTCCCACCTTTTAAGAGTCCCTTGATCTCGGACAGCTTTGCCGAGTCGTCGAGCTTGCGAAACTCCTTGGTCTTTTGGGCCAGCTCTTTGCGCTGGACGGTCGAGTCGCGTTGGTAGGTGACGATTTCAGACGCCGTGTTGTCCAAATGGGAAACGAGCGTCGAGAGATCAATGTCTGTCGGTTAGCATTGCCGACAACCCGTCCTCACTCGCGGACCACCTACTCCTCCATGCCAGGATGGCGCCCTGGAACTTGTTGCCTGCCTCGAAGCCTGCTGCGTCGTCCGACGCTGCACCGACGGGCAAGGAGGCAGTTGTGTCGACCATGGCTGCGGCTCATGCGACGAGACGAGAAACCAGGTCAAAGGAAGAAGAAAACAGCAGACACGAGTGGTCAAAGAAGAAGACAGCAGACACGAGTAGTTAAAGGAAGAAAACAGCAGACACGAAATGAAGAAACGAGCGTCGGGGTGCCGGTGTTTGAGCAGCAGCGAAGCAACAGCGTCGATAATAAGGAGAAGACAGAGAAGCAATGAGGGAGAATGCCAATAATGATGACCTAATCTGCGACTGTGGCAGGGGTTGCAGCCACCTCCGCTGGAGCCAGTGACGACGCCCGTGGTTCCTGAGCAAAACGCCAGTTGTGCACGTGATCGCCAGTATCCATCTTCGCGACAGGCAGACGTGACAAGGACCAAGAAACGCCTTTTTCCCATCGACGCTGAACGACACCATCACTTCTCTGCCGTGGCTTCCTGTAGTGTTGTGCTCTCTCGCCCTCCGTTCGCCATATCCTTTTTTCTTGGGCGCCGATACGGCTGAGCCGCCCATGGCATCAGCCAGTTTTCCGTAAAGAGCGGCAGCGACAAGGCAGACTTTTGAGACGACTCGGCCGCCTTGGGGCGCTTACAGCTCGCGGCACGGCAGACAGCATGGATTCCGGCGCGGCAGGGCCGTTTGTGCTGCGCCCGCTGCTCGAGAATGTGCCGCTGTCGGCCGACGGGGCCGACGACGACACCAAAATCAACTGCGTTGAATACCTTGGTAGGCTTCTTGACTCTCCCGTTGCCTTTGCCGAGCCATGTTGACAGTTTCCCAGACGGTAACCTCTATGTCGGCACGTCGGCGTCGGAGCTGCTCCATTTTGTGCAAATCCCGGCCGACCCGGCCGACGCGGGCGCCACCAGCAGCTTCATCTTGGCCTCGCGACTAAAGCCTTACTTTACCGAACCGGCCGCCAACCATGTGGCCGCCGCCGCCATGGGGCCGAGGCCGGGCGTGCAGCAGATTTTGCTGCTGCCGGCCGTCGGAAAGGCCTGTGTGCTCTGCAACTGGACGGCCACGTTTTACTCGTTGCCGGAACTGAGTCCCGTCTTCCGCGAAGTCAAAAACTGCAACTGGATTGGCGGCGTCGACCTCAACGACGACGGCAACACCGACGGCAGCCCTGCCCGCGTCCAAATCCTGCTCTCGCTCAACCGCCGCCTGCAGGTAGTGCGCATCGGCGACGAGGCCCGCGCCGTCAAGAATATTGAGTTTGCCGCCAGCATCCTGTCGGTGCGCCGCGACGCCATTGCCTGCGTGGCCGACGCCCACGGCTACGCCCTCGTCCACGTCGAGCACCAGCTCAAGATCCCGCTCATGAGCATCTCGTCGCTCGACCCGCAGCAGTCCCAGAACCCGTCGGCCGAGGCGGCTGTCCCGGGCGGCCTCGCCCGGAGCTCTTCGTCGGCACTGCCGGCACCCACAGCAACCACACTCTCTACTGCAGAGGCCGGCGCCGCCTCTCACCAGAGGAGCATCAGCCTGGGCGGGCCTGCTGCTGCAGGCAAGTCGGACGATGCGGCGTCGACAGCGCCCTCGCAAGTCCCTGCGATCGTAGCCACCCCCCCGCCGCGCCCGGCTGCCGGCCAGCTCAAGCCGCTAATCGTTTCGCCCACGCCCGAAGAGTTTCTGCTCGTGACCGGCACCGGCCCGGGCGACCCCGGCATCGGAATGTTTGTGAATCTCGACGGCGACCCGACACGGCCGACGCTCGAGTTTGCGCGGTACCCGACGGCACTCGTGGTGGACGGAAGCGGCGTCAGCACGGCAGCCGACCTGTCGTCGTCCCGCACGTCCTCGGGCGGCGGCGGCGGCGGAGTGGGCGAGGAGGACGAGGAAGACGGCTATGTGCTGGCGGCCATGGCCCGGGGCGATGCTGGTCCGGACGGAGGCACACGATACGGCATCGAGATTCAGCGCTGGGACGTCAACGTGGGCGAGGACGAGCCGACGCGGTTCTGGCTCGAGACACAGCAGGGCAGCACTGAGCCGGTGGGCCTGCGAGCGCTCATTGGGGCCGACGAGTCGGTAGCGCATCAAGTGGTGGAGAAGCTGCGACAGCGGCGGTTTGTGCTGAGGCCGGTTTCGGACGGCAAACCGCTTCCGCTGGCGCCCGAAGAGGCCGAACGCAACAAGGCCGAGGCCGAGTTTGCGGCGCGGCTGGCCAAGACGACGGCCCGCATCGCGGTGTGGTCAGGCAAGAGCATTTGGTGGGCGGTACGAAATCCGCTGGTGCTGCAGTTGGAGGCGGCGCTGGTGGCCGAGGGTGTCGGAGCCAAGGCGGCGCCCGAGACGATGGAAGAGCGACGGCAGCTGTTTGCCACGCTGGCCTCGTTTCGGGGCCGCGATGCGCGGACCGAGCTCGAGTTTGTCACGTTTAGTTACATTCGGCAGCGCGCGGGGGCGCTACTGTTTATGAGTCTGCTGCGGCCGGCCGAGACGGGCGCGGCGCCGTTGTCAGAGGGCGAGCTGCGGGCGCTGGAAGAGGTGCTCCTCGACAGCGGCTTGGACCCGCGCGTGGTGCTGGCGCTGGTGCCGGACCTGTGCGAGGAGATTGTCGAGAGCCAGCGCGGCATATGGATCTTTGGCGGTGTCAAGAGCACGCTGGACCGGTTCCGGGAGGCCAAAGAGGCCAAGACAGCCGGCCGGCCGTGGCAGCCCAAAGTGCTGCAGTTTCTGCGACGGTTTCTCATGGCGTGGCGGCGCAAAAAGGGTTTTGGCAGCGTGGCAGACGAGAACCAAGTGTCGCGCACAGTGGACGCGGCGTTGCTGCGCGTGCTGCTGGAGCTGGACCGCAGCCCGTCGACGGCCGGCGGGGCCGTCCAGGCCGGGACGGCGCGGGCCGATCTCAACGATTTGGTGGACAAGGGCGTGGCGTGTTTTGAGCGGGCCGTGCAGCTGCTCGAGGCGCACCACCGGCTGTTTGTGCTGAGCCGACTGTACCAGAGCCGCAAGCAGGCGGGCGAGGTGCTGGCGACGTGGCGGCGGATCCTCGAGGGGGAGCGAGACGAGGGGGGGGAGCTGACGGGGGCGGGCGTGGCGGCGGCCGAGCAGCGCGTGCGCGAGTACCTGGCCAAGGTGAGCAGTGCGGCGCTGGTGCAAGAATACGGGCTGTGGCTGGCGCGGCGCAACCCGCGGCTGGGCGTGCAGGTGTTTGCCGACGAGCGAGCGCGAGCGCCGCGTCCAACGCCGGCACAGGTGGTGGCGCTGTTGCGGCAAGAGGCGCCGGGGGCCGTTCGGTTCTACCTGGAACACCTCGTCTTTGGCACGGGCGGCCAGGCGGCGCCGGGCGCGGGTCAGGCGCAGTATGTCGAGGAGCTGATCCGGTACTATGTGGACGTGGTGACGGAGTCGCTGGTGGCGTCGGCGGCGGCGCGCGAGGGGATGCGGGCGCTGTACGGGGCGTACCGGGCGTTGCGGGCGCCGAAGCCGACGTTTCGGCAGTTTCTGACAGACAATTCGCTGCCCGAGGACACGGCGGCGCAAAGCCGGCTGCGGCTGCTCGAGTTGCTGGGGGGGGTCCACGCCTACGACGCGGCGGCCATGCGACGGCGGCTGGAGGCGGCGCTGGGGGGGGGGGGGGACGGAGGCGGGACGGCCGAGCAGCTGCTGGTGCCCGAGATCATTTTGCTCAATGGCCGCGAGCACCGGCACGAAGAGGCGTTGCGGCTGCTGGTGCACGAGCTCGGCGATTACGACACGGCCGTGGCCTACTGTCTCCGGGGCGGGGCCAGTCTGTTTGGCCGGTCGACGGGATCCGGGCCGGGCGGTCCGCCTGTGCGTCGCGAGAGTCTGCCGCCGACAGAAGAGACACAGGCAAAACTGTTTCGGGCGCTGCTCGTCGAGTTTCTCGCACTCGCCGACGTTGGTGACCGCGTGGAACAGACGGGGGGGCTGCTCGAGCGGTTTGCGCCTTGGTTCGACGTGCTCGACGTGCTGGCGCTGCTGCCAGACGCCTGGTCCGTCGAGGTGGCCGCCGGGTTCCTCGTGCAGTCGCTGCGTCGTCTTGTGCAGGAGCGCAACGCGGCGCTCATGGCGCGGGCGCTGAGCGGCGCCGAAAACTTGAGCGTCCAGAGCGACCTCTTGGCCAAGGCCGCCGCCATCGGGCCGCAGCTCGAGACCGCCGACGAAGACGGGCAAGGGTAGGGGGCGTCTCTTGCGGGCTTTACGCCATTGTATTCGAGTAGTAGCAGGTATTCAACCGCATTAGCAAGAAACAGCATCCAAAGTAGCCAAAAATCCAACCAAAAAACAAAACAAATCCAACCAAAAAATCCATCCAAAATCCAACCATCCAAAACCAAAGACCCTACTCCTCCGGCTTCTCCTCCACCGGCTTCGCCCGCCAGCGCAGCGGGTGCGCCTCCGTGTTGAGCACCCACTCGTCGAGGCTCAGCACGTCCCAGTCGGCAAAAACGAGGTAAAAGTACTTTAGCGTCTCGGCCAGCCAAAAAGACTCCATGCGGTCAATGGGCGCAAGGTCGTTGGCGGCCGCCGTGACGTCCTGCAGCGCCGCCGCCGCCGCCGGGCCAGACGTCGCGGCAGCCACACGCTCAAACATGTGCCAGGCCTTGTCCTGCCAGGCGGTGTCGCCCGTCAGTCGCCACAGCACAAAGACGGACTCAATGGCCTCGGGACGCAGCAGGTAGCGGGGGTCGTCAATCTCGACCAAGCCGGGCGGCAGACGGCGCATCAGGACGTCCATGTCGACGTCGCCGTCGTCGCCCCAGTGCTTGCGCAAAAAGCCGAGCCAGTTGTCCTCCGAGTAGCCGCAGCGGAAACCGGCCACCGGCTCGTCCGGCCCGCCACAGTCGGCAAAGTAGGCGCTCTCGGGCGCGATGCCAGTCGCCGTGGCGTTGTAGGCCCAAACGCAGGCGTCGGTCAGCTGTGCGGCCAAATCGAGCTCGCGCGTCTCGACCTCGCTTCCGGGCGTCTCCCACACGCGCGCCCCCAGCGCCACCATGCCGCCGACGTAGCAGGTCAGGTGTTGCGCGCGAGCCGTCCGCACAGGGGCTCGGCCGTGCAGCGGGCGGTCGCGCACGTCGGCCTCGACGGGGAACACCAGGCGCTGGTTCCCGGGGTTGAGTACGCGGCGCCAGAGGCCGTGGTCGTGCGCTGCGCCCCGGAAAAAGTGGTACATGTGCCGCGGCTGGTCGAGAGCGCCGCCTAGCAGTAGCCACTGCTTCGGCAGACACTCGTAGAGCGAGTCCACGCCGCCGCCCAGCGTAAAGGCCCGCCCGCGGTCAAAGGCCGGCGCCGCCGCGTCCACCTCGGTCGGAAACAGCCCCGGCAGCTGTGTGCGGTGCTGGTGTGCCGCCAGCACGTCGGCCACTCGCTGAACGGCGTCGTAAAAGCGCTCATCGCCCGTCAGCTGGGCTAGCCGCGTGAATTCGAGCCCTAGCGAGCCCAGCTCTGCCGCCGGCATGGCCGCCGCCGCCGTCTGCAGCTGCGGCGCTGCCGAGCCGCCCTCGCTTCCCAGACCCATGTAGGCCGCCCAGTCCCAGCGAGCCACCGGCAGCCGGTTCGGCGTGTCAAACGCCCCCAGCAGCCGCTCGCCCAGAGCCGTCGCCTGATGCAGAAGCGCCGGCACGGCCTCGCCGCTCGCGTTGGCCACCTCGTAGGCGCCCAGCAGGCCGCCAAGGTAGCGGATCGTCGTTTCAAACACGTGCAGAGGCGCCGGTCGTCCCTCGGGCGAGCGTAGGCCCCCCTGGCACCCCGGCCGCCCAAAATCGATCGTCGCCGCCGCCGCCGCCGCCTCTCGGAACTCGTCGTGCAGTCCCATCAGCCAGAGCGAGTCCAGGCTGTCGACCAGCGTCGCCCCCCAGCCACCCAGCTTGTCGCAGTCTTGCCGTGGAAGCCCCGACACCGGCTGTACCTCGTCGGCCCCCCAGGCGTGCGCTCTGTAGGCTGCCCAGCTGCGCTCAAACACAGCCTTGACGGCCGCCGCTCGCCGCTGCCGCTCCTGCTGGTCGGCCCGGCTCTCGCTCGGCGCCGGCTGCTTCTGGATCGCTGGCAGGTCGTTGTCGGGGCGTCGTGTGGGCAGCTGCTTCAGCCGCGCCACCGGGAACCGGTCCGGCAGCTTTTCCAGTCGTAGGCCTGAGGAGGCGCTGTTTTCGGTCCCGGCTCCGGCTCCCGCACTCGCTTCGTCACCCACGCCCGCACTCACACCCGCACCGGGGCTGCTCTGCTCCTTCTCTCCACTCGTCACAATGCCGCCCGGCTCCCCCACAGGCCGTTCCCGGTATCGCTCCAGCAGCGTCGGGTCATGGCGCACGTACAGCAGCACAAACAGCAGTGAGACAACCACGACTGTAAACAGCAGCGGCCGGCCACGCGGCGTTGCCCACGCCATGGAAAAGACCAAACAAAGGCTTGATGCGTTGACGGAGTCGGGTTCAGACCGCAAGGCTGAGAATCGCTAATCGAGAGCAACGGTTCCAGTGGAAGAAGTGGCCCAAGAAACGATAAAATAATCGTGTCGAATCTAACTCCCGCTGCATTCCCCGTCCCTTGTGTTTCTCATGATCGGCAGACAGACGGTGCTGATCCTGGCATAGCCTCTCCCTGGATCGAATCCTGGCACCACCAGCCTGAGGATTCAGCCGCTGCACTAGACGTTGTACCGTGTACCGTGTACGTACCGTTCTCTTGCTGTGGCGAGCACGCTAACCAGGGGTTTAGCGGTGAGGACGCGTGTCGCCCGTACTGACTCAGTGTGCTCTACGGCGTCTGCAGTATTCAACGCATTGTTGATGTCGTAAATAGGAGGCAGAACTTGTGCCTTGTTGCTTGCAGTGCGCTTTCTCTTCCTGGCTGCTTGTCTCTGCTCCTTACGAGAGCCTTTCTTACTTTCTTACGTGAGGTGGGGTCTTTCGCCCCAGATGACAAACCATCACAATGTCTGTTCTTGACTGATGGCCCAATCACCCAGCCGAGCCTCGTCGCCCAGCCGGCGGGTAGGGCTGTGGTTAAGGCTCGGCAGGGCCGTTTACGTTGTGCCATAGCAGCGACGGGAGGAACGTAAGGCACGAAGCAATCAGGCACAGCGCTAACAGCACTGCCACGCTCGGCATGTTCTTGGCCATTTAACGTGGAGAATTGACTCCACTGGGTGGTAGAGGTAGAGGGGAAGAAGAAAGGGGAAGGAAGAAAAGAAGAAATGAAGAAGAGAAGAAAGGGGAAGGAAGAAAAGGAAGAAACGAAGAAAGAAGAAAAGGAAGAAATACGAATAGAAAGAAAAAAGTCACAAGATCCTTTAGCAAACATGTCTCATTGCAAATAGGAGAGCCTAGGCTTGCAACAACAGCTACTACTACATGGCACATGGTAAAACGGCAAAGTCCAGACTCTGCCCTGCTCCGTCGTCTTCCGCCGCAGCAACTCGTCCTCCGGCCACCCGCTCGCTCTCTATTTCTGCATCATGAGCTGCACAAACTCATTGTCTGTCGCTGTTAGCCACCGCCTCTCGCAACCAAAGCACAAGGCCCGCGCAAACTCACAGTCGATGCGGCCGTCGCCGTCCTGGTCGGCCTCGCGGATCATCTCGTCCACCTCCTCGTCCGACAGCTTCTCGCCAATCGACGTCATGACGTGGCGCAGCTCTGCGGCCGAGATGAAGCCGTTATTGTCACGGTCAAAGACCTGTCTTGGTCAGCCCAGCCTTGCACTACCACCGCCACCACCACTGCCACCGCCGCTTACCTTGAAGGCCTCCCGAATCTCTTCTTCTGAGTCCGTGTCCTTCATTTTGCGGGCCATCATCGTGAGGAACTCTGCGCCATGTCAGTATAAAACAGCAACCAGACCAACAGCATCGAAACACCACGCACCCGGAAAGTCAATGGTGCCGTTGTTGTCGGCGTCGACCTCGTTGATCATGTCCTGCAGCTCCGACTCGGACGGGTTCTGTCCGAGCGAGCGCATCACCGTGCCGAGCTCCTTGGTGGTGATTTGTCCTATAGGCGGTCAGTCAGAGGCTCGGAAAAGGCAAAAGCCCTCGGGAAAGTCGGGACGCCGCCAGCCAACGCACCATCGCCATCCTTGTCCTATTGCGCGAGTCAGCCACGGGTTCAGCTGTGTGATCAAAATACAAATGAGAATCGACGTACAAACAGGGAGAACGCCTCCTTGAACTCGGACACTTGCTCTTCCGTAAGAGAGTCAGCCTGGAAGGGACATGGTTAGCGAGAGAGCGAAGCCGTTTGTCGGCGAGACACAAGCAATACGGCGACGCGGTCTGAAGAGCAAAAGGAGAAAACAACGGCTAGTCTGAAGAGAAAAAGAAAAAGGCATGTCAAAAAGCCAACGGCTCAGGGAAAACAGACGAACCATGGTGGATGCAGCAGGCGAAGCGATGAAATGGGGCGCGAAACGGGCAAAAAAGACAGAGAGGCTGTCGTTGATACTGGGAGCGGAGAAAACGGTTTGTGGGAAAAAGAAAGAAGAGCTTCAGAGTCGGTAAAAAAAGGGCCTTGGAACCAGACTATGGCCGGCCTTGCTTAGTGGGTTATTATACTGGATAGGGGACTGTGGCGGGCAAGAGAAGGAGGAGGCAGCCAAAGGCGGGAGCCAGGAAAGCAAAACCAGAAAAGGAGGGGGGTAAGCACGAGTCGGAGAGAGGACAGGACGGAGCTTGCAAGGGCGGGGCAGCATAGGGCCAAAAACAGGGGGTTGTTTCCCATGGCGTTTTGCGGCTGCTAGCGCCCAGTCCTGCTTTCTACCGAGCCGACGACGCTGCTATGCAACTAGCGGGGCCCAGCGCCGGTGTGGCGCAAGCTCCAGCCGCAACTGCCGCCAGTGACTGCGCTGCCGCATCCGCATCTGGCTTTCCTGATACTAAGCTCAACTGCATCGCCAGACAGCATCCCTAACGGCATCTCGACGAATACCGACGCCCAAGACGCAGACGACAAGGAATCACTAGACACTGATTCTAGATCCCATCACAACAGAGCCACTGCGCCGATTCGATTGCCCCTTCTCCCTTTAAAACAGCTCGAACAAGGATCTCGCAATCCTGCTCTCGGGCTTCTTGCACCGCTCCCTTTAGCCTCTTCTCTCTTGGCCGCCCTCTGCGGGGGGAAGCTTCCGGCGGCGGGCTATCCCGTCTCGGCGTCCGCCATGTGGCGCGACCGCACTAATCTGTAGGCGATGGACTGCCCAGGGATGCTCGACGGCTCGTTTCTAACTTTTGCCTCAGTTACCTCTCCTACCGCCAGTCCTACGCCCACCACCCGACCAAGAAACAGCGGCACTACCCCGGCGGCCTGTCGAACAATGCCGCCGCCGCCGGATCGGCCTCGGACGAAGACCGGCGCGGACTGCTCTCGGCCGACCCGTTTTACGACAGCCTCGGCGGCGACGAGTCCATCCATGGAAACAATGGCAGCGGCGCCGGCGACGCCGTCATCGAGATGGATCTGCTGCCGCCGCGCTGGGCCGATGTGACCGACGAGGTCACCGACATACTCGGCCAGGTGGCGCGCCAGGGCCAGCAGCTCGATCGGCTGCATCAGCAGCATGTACTGCCCGGCTTCAACGAAGACGTGGCCGCCAAACGCGCCGAAGAGGCCGAGATTGAGCGTCTGACTCAGGCCATTACGCGCGGCTTCCACGACTGTCACCGCTGCATCCAGCGCGTCGAGCAGATGGTACGCGAGGGCATCGCCCAGGGCACCATGTCGCGAGCCGACCAGACAATGGCCAAGAACGTCCAGACATCGCTGGCGGCGCGGGTGCAGGAGGCGAGCGCCAGGTTCCGGAAGAAGCAGAGTGCCTATTTGAAGAGTGAGTGGAAGTGTGCTTGTATATTTGTGTATTTGGGGGTCCTTTTCTTTTTTGTTTGGTTTTTTTATTCTTTTTTTCCTTTTTCATTCTTTTTTTCCCTTTTTCTTTCTTTTTCTTTTTTTTCTGTTTTTTTCAATCTTCTTTTCTCTTCTTCTCTGTTTCCCTTATTTTTCTTCCCCCCCCTTCTCCTTTCCCTCCCTCTAACCCCCCCCTCTCCTTTCCCTCTAACCCCCAGAACTCAAGGGCATGTCCGCGCCTCCGCCCGGCCTCGCCGGCTCTCCCGCCCCCGGCAGCTCGTCCGCTGCCACCAACTACGCCGCCGACCCGTCCCTGCAAGAGTCCGACGCCGACCGTTCCTTTTCCCAGTGGGCCCTGCAGACGACGGAGCACCAGAAGCAGCTGCATGCCAACGACGCCATCATTGTGCAGCGCGAGCGCGCCATTGAGGACATTGCCCAGGGCATCATTGACCTATCCGACCTCTTCCGCGACCTGCAGACCATGGTCATTGACCAGGGCACCGTGCTCGACCGCATCGACTACAACGTTGAGCGCATGGCCACCGACGTCAAGGCCGCCCATCGCGAGCTCGTCGTGGCCTCGGGCTACCAGCGCAAGACGACAAAGCGCAAGATCATTTTGCTGCTGATCCTGCTCGTCGTCGGCCTCTTTATCCTGGTGCTGATCAAGCCGAAGAAGCATGGCCGCGGCCGAGGCAGCAGCAGCGTCTCTAGTGATACCAGGACCCCCGGCAGCGACGGCGCATCCTCTGGCGAGGCTGCCGCGCAGGCCGCGCGTCTTGCTCGGACCTTGTTGTTATTATAGCATGATGGACGCTTTGTCCATTGTTATTGTATTTTTCAGCCTGGTTTGGGATTTTTAGTTGTCGCTTTATTCATGGTTTTGCTTTCTGGCTCGGTAAACAAGTTCCGCCTGTTTCTATCCAATGACCGTTCTATCGTAATGGTACGCCGTCCTTGTAAAAAGCGCCGACGCCGTCGCGCTGGCCCTCACGCTGCGCCCGGCTCGTGTTCACCTGGCTCGTGTTCACCTGGCTCGTGTTTGTCTGGCTCGTCTTCACCGAGCTCGTCTTCACCGAGCGCCGCCCGAAACGTGTCGTGTGCCAGCTGCGTCTGCTCGCCCGGCCGCGTAATGCGGCTGCCAAACGCCTCGGCCGCTGGGCGGATGGCCTCGAGCGCCGTCTCGAGCACGGCGGCTGGCGGCAGGAGACGGCCGTCATGGTCGTCGTGCTCGTCGCGCCGCCGCGACCCCTCCCAGGCGCCGTCGCAGAGCGCCGCGACCTCGCGCACCGACAGCTGGTTGGCCGCGCGCGCCGGCCGCCAGTAGCGTGTGGCCATGGCCGGCGGCCCAAACACGGCGGCCAAGCACACGAGCGTCTCGGCGCGCACCGTCGCCGCCGAGACGGCCACGCCGCGCCGCCGCAGCATGGCCAGCAGACGGATACCGCCGGCCATGGAAAAGTGGCGCGGCGAATGCGTCGGCGGCCTGGCCTCGGTCTTTTTTTCGGTGTCGGTCTCTTTTCCCGTGTCCGTCTCTCTTTCCGTCTCTTTTCCCGTGTCCGTCTGTCTCTTCCGCCCGCCTCCTCGCTCTCGCTGCCGGTACGCCATGCGCCGGTGAAAGTACCACCGCACCATCGCCTCCACCAAAGCCTGGTCGAAAATCAGACTCAGCGGGTGCAGCGGGTGGTCCAGCGGCAAGTCGCGCGGCAGCAGCCGGTACCCCAAATCGGCCGACGCCGACGACGACGCCGCCAACGGCCAAGACGGCTTCTCCTGCGCCGCAACCCCCCTCACAATCTCGGGCACATCGGCCACGTGCACCTTGAAAGCTGCGCGCGTGGCCGTAGGAGCCGCCGTGACGGCGCTAGCGTCCCGAGACGAGGGACGTCGCCGGCCGCCTCGCTGAATGGCCCGGTAGTGGTGCACAATGTCGAGGGCCAGCCGCTCGAGATCCGCCAAACGTCCCTGCCGGCCCAGCAGGTACAAGAGACCCTGCCAGGCCTCTGTAGCCACGGGCTGCTGCAGGGCCGCCAGCCGGCGACACACGGCCGCGTAAAAGTCAATGTCGGGCAGGTGCTGCGACCGGAATCCCTCGCCGCGCCGCCGCGTACGCATCGTCGCCGCCGGCCGATGCGCCGATACCGCGTCCAGCGTCAACTGCACCAACGCCTGGCCCGTCGCCGGCAGCAGCTCCATGTCGCGCGCCGCCAGCTCGTCCATGAGCTTGAGCACCGTCGCCTTGCTGCGGCTGATGCTGGCACGCTGCACGCCGCCGTCGCCGTCAACGTGCTCGTGGCTGTCGGGGTCGCCGTCCGCCCACCCGCACCGCTCCACGCACGCCAGCAGCAGCCGGTTCGACGCCGCCACCATGGCGTCCTCGGACACGGCCAGCCGCACGGCCAGCAGCAGCCGGTGCGTCTGCCAGTCGCCCGTGTACGCGGCCGCACCCAGCACGTAACGCTGCTGCACCACGTCGTCAAACACGTCGGGGTGGATCGTGCAGTGCAGCAGCTCGTCCAGCGTCTCGGCGTCGCCCACGCGCGCCAAATGGTACACGGCCTTGGCGTAGTTGCTGCGGCCCAGACTGATTTGGTGCTGCTCGAGCTGTCGGATGCGCCGCAACACGCTCGCCGGGCCTTTGGGCGGCTCCGACGACGACATGGACGTCGCCGCTGCCGTCGCTGCCGTCGCCGCCTCTTGGTACGCCCGCAGCGCAATCGACTGCAGCGACAGCGGGCCAATCTCGTCAATGCCCAGCCCGTACACCAGGTTGATGGCCGTGTCCAGCGACAGCCAGCTCGTGGCAAACCATTTGGCGCCTGTCGCGTCGCTAAACGTCTTTTCCTGGATGCCAAATGTCTCGCCGTGCACGCGGTTGATGAGGTGGTAAAGGTGCCGCGGCATCTCGGACGGCCGCCGCATCTGTTCCTTCTCGGCGGCCTCGGCCTCTTCGACAGTGGCCGTGCTGGCTGCGGCTGCGCGCGGCTGTGCATGCAAAATCATATGCTCCTGCTCCGTCAGCTCCTCCTCTGGGTAGTAGCCGGCCATGTGCTGCAGAAACGGCCGAGAGGCGGCCGACGCCGGCAGGTCGCCGTGCCGCACCAGCGTCTCGCGCCAGGCCCGCGCCCACGCCGAGTGTCCGCACGACCACAGCAGCGGCACGATCGTATCGTAGAGCTGGCGGTGTCGGCTCGTGGCGTACATGGCCTGCAAGGTCTCGTGCCGTTCCTGCGCCTCGTCGCGGTCGATTTCGTCGTCCATCACAAACTCCTTGATCAGCGCCATAAAGTCTCGCCGCGTCAGGCCCAGATGCGGGCTCAGCCGCATGTGCCATCGCAACGCTCGGCCGTACTGTCCCTGCGCGAAGCAGTGCGTCACAATGGTCCGGTAGTAGTCTGGCCACTGCGCGTCGTGGCTCTCGCGCATCCACTCGGCGTACGCCCACGTGCTCTCGAGAAAGGCCTCGTCGTCGAGCGCCGTCGCCAGCACGGCCTGCCAGAATGCCCGCGCCACCGGTCCGTCTGTCTGGTGCAGCTGCTTGCGCTGCAAGACCTCTGACCATACCGCCAGAGCGCCCTCCTTGTCGCCGCGGCGCTGGGCAAAGTTGAAGAGGGCGCTCCAGAGGCTCATGTCGGTCGCGTTCTCGGGCAGGTCCACGGACCGTGGTCTTGTGTGAGCGGGAGAAGAGGAGGGAGAGGTCTTGGCCAAGCCCGACTCAAACATGAGCCGGTCATAGTCAAAGAGCAGCTCGCGCCATTTTCCATAGTGCTGTGAGTTGAGCAGCGCCAAGCCCCCTCCCGCTCGGGACAGCACCGACAAGGCCGTACCCTCCCCAGGAAAAGGCTGAGGCAGGGGTGCCGGTCTGAAATGGCCCCGACGCTTTAAATGGCTCGGGAAGGTTGCTGTGTCCGAGGCGGATGCCGTCGTCGTCGTCGTCGTCGTCACCGGCTTCGGCTCGGTATCTCCTGTTGAGGGCTGGAACAATGCCGACGCGGCAGCAGAGCTCTTGAACCATCTGCAACGGCAAACGCCGCCGTTGAGCTCTGGTCGGCAGTGAAAAGACGACCAAGACGAAGAGCGCGCAAGCCTCAGCCGCGATGAAACCAGTCGCATAGTTTAGGGTCCCGGCAACGCTGGCAGACCGTCCGCCTGCATGTAAGCTACCATTCCAGCAAACAGCGTCAGGGTGTCCATGAAGGCCGCAGGCGAACAAGCAGACAACCAAGAGTGAACGATATGATTGGGTGTTCTTGCTGCTTTTTCAGTTTGGCCCGCTTCACTAATTTGGGCAGTTTGGTTTTTCTCTTCTGCCATCTCCCCGTGCTGATGTCTTAGTCATCCGCTGCCACCAATCGGGAAAGACGATTTTCCGACACCAATCCCCCTTCCGTAACCCGTCAAAAGCTTTTGTAGCGAATCGAACCACCTTTGCTGGTCCCGCCTCTCCGAATACACGCAAAACCGACACTCCCGAGTCATTGACGACGCTGTTTACTCGAAACCACTCCCCTCATCAAGACTACCAACCGCAACCATGGGGTGTGTATAATACGCTGGATTATTTGCGTTGTGTTTTGCTGTCCGCGCCGTCGCCGATTCGGCAGCCAAGGCCGTTTCCATTGGATTTCCGGCGCGAGGCGGCCGACGGCGACAAAACAGTCGGACGAGCCGGCCGCTTGAACTCCCGTGTCCAGACTGATTGCTAACCGTTTGCCGATTTGTAGCCTCATTGACGCTCCCAACAAGGTGCCGCAGTTCCAGCGCACCTACCAGGCGGCTTACCGCGCCCACACCCGCATCTGGAAGATTGTGAGTGATTCCGACGGTTCTGGGCCGTTTCGACAAATCACCAGCGACAGTCCAGGACAGTGTCCAGTCGAAATGCCGGCTCCATGCTAACGTCCGACAGGCCCCCCGCAGCCGCATGCTCTTGACGCCGTACCTCTTTCTGATGTACGGCACCGCCGGTGGTGAGTACTGCTCTTTGCAAAACTGTTGAGACGCCTGCTAACAAAGACAGCCTGCACCTACGGCATGGGCCGCAAGATCCTGGGCTACAACAGCTTCTTTTAAATGCTTGAAGAGGAGAGGACTGGTAGAGAGTATTGGGCGTCCATGTGTATACATTTTCAATAAAGCTGTGGAATGCGACTGTAAACGAGACCTTTGCTTGTATTTGTTTGCGGAAAGCGACTGTGATAAAGACCTTGTGTCAGAAACCACATCTGCTCTTTGATTGCAATCTTGTCGCGCCAGACGCAAGAAATTAGCAGCGGATAATCGGATGGCACAACGGAATAACAGCAGGAAACAGGATAGCACAATGGAAGCAAAACAGTAAAAGGAAAACATGCATTAACAAATCCCTTCCTGTCTCTGCTAGAAACTAAATACACAAATGCCGGATGTTTCTCTTTTCTCTTCCTTTGCCCGTTTCCGTGTTGGCGTCTCTTCTCCGAGACTTGTTACAAGAGATTCAGAATGTCGGCAAACGGATCACTCTTGTCCCGGGAGCGTGCTGCGTCTTTGCCGGCCATGGCCATGGGTGCCGTGGCCGCCGGCGTCGGGGAGAAGAAATGTCTGGCACAGTTCTCGGCAGCGGTGGCAGGACCGCCGCCGCCGACACCACTGGCGCCCCAGGCTTCCACACCCTTGAAAGCTCGCTCCTAGTAGCCCTCTGCGCCGGGGGCCTTTTCGTCCTTGCGCAGGCTCATGAGCAGCTCGCGGAAACGCTCCTTGCCAGACCCCGAGGCGCCGCCCTTGGGCCCCTTGCCCGAGATGTCGACCAGCTTGGCGATGCGGTCCCAGCTGGTGCCGCCCGAGGTGACGTCGTCGCGGCTGTTGAGAAACTGCTCGGCGTCCTTGCGCGACTGCGCAATCAGCTTGTCCTTCTTGTTGTTGTAGTTTTCGTAGAAATCGTCAATGTTGCGCTGGGCCTCGGCCACGGTCTCGGCGCGCTGCTGGGCGAACTGCTGGGCGCGCTTGGCGATCTTCTCGTCGCGTGTCTGCCGCCAGGCCCGGATGACCTCAGGTTCTTCCTCGTCGTCGACCTGAGTGGCATAGCCGGACTTGAAATCGACAGAGGGGCCGGTAATGGTGGTAGTAGGCTGTAGGTTAGCAGGGTAAGAGGAAGAAGAAGAAGAATTAAGAAGAAAGAGGAAAAAGAAAAAGAAGAAGAAGAAGAAGAAGAAGAAGAAGAAGAAGAAAGAACACTCACCTGGTTCGCAGACAGGTCGGGAAAGTTGCTCTCAAACTGGGCCGTGTCGGACTCGCCGCCCAACAGATTGTCGTCGCCCACAAAAGCCGCCGAGTCGTCGGCCGTCACAAACTGGTTGGCATCGTCGCCCAGAAGCGCACGTTCGCGAGCGAGAAAGTCATCCGACGATGCCTCCAGGGGCGTGTCCTGAACATTTGTCTGGGCTAGGGCCAAGGTCAGCACAAGCAAGACACAAACAGCTGCAAACAAAAGCCATTGACAAGGAACAAAAGATGCCTACCTCCCGAATCAAAGTCCTCTAGTGATGGAAATCGGTCCGCCATTTTGTCGAATTGTGTTATAGGGGGGACGAGCAAGGACGAGAAGAGAGAAAGAGGCGAACAACGAAAGAGGACGAGAGAAAGACGATGAATTAATGTCGTGAGTAAAGCCTCTGCTCTGGCCGCTTTGCAGGTCGAAAAAGAGGGAAAAGACAGGATGACGAACAGTACTGTTCTGTAGAGGGCAGTTGCAGCTTACTGTTCCACAAGGCAACGTCGTTTGTTTGCGCGCGCCGAAACGGCCGCTCGCTTTAGCGCATGCAGCACTCGCTTAACAGCATAGCACGAGTCTTTTATGCGGCAAACGGGGCAGCATGGCGCCCTGTTGAGCTCCGCCTGCAGGCTCAAGCTGCCCGTATTAATAGCTGTTTCCCATTCTGTTCCCATCGCGACACCAAAACAAGAACGGGCAGCAAAAAAAAAGACAGGGCATTCCCCCAGCTCTTCGGCCCCCTCCCACTCACCTCGCCCCAAGGCGAATTCCATTGCATTCTTTTTCTTGCACCAACGTACAGCGGAAGCGTTTTGCCTGTGCCGGCAACGGGCTATTCTTACTGGCAGCAATTCCGTTGGCGTAGTGATTTGGAAAGCCACCTCATTAAATCTTTATTCATCACATTTATTGCGCTTGTAAACGTCTTTGATTCGAGACGAGCTTGACTCTATTTACCGCCCGCTGCAATCTCGAGACGAGCTTGACACTCTATCTACCGCCTGAGCACCCGCGACGGAACAACAATCCTCGACAAGTCTATTGCGCTTTTGGCCAAGAAGAGGGCAGGATGGCCTACACAGACGACGCCGTTCTGGCCAAGCTCTCGGCTCTGAACGAGACCCACGACAGCATTGCAACGGCAGCGCAATGGATCATGTTCCACAGGTAGGCGCAGGCGGAAGAGAAGCCGGCGGGCGGCAAAGGCTAACGCTTCCCAACAGACGGCACGCAGATAGAACAGTACAGCTATGGTTCCACCGACTTAAAGACTCACCGAGTCCGAAGCGACTGAATTTGATTTATTTGGCAAACGGTACGAAGGACGCAGAGAAGTGATACGGGGAAAGGGCCATGAGCTGACGCCCTGACAGAAGTTTCGCAGCAGTCCAAGGCGCGGCACAAGGAAGATTTTGTGCTGGCGTTCTCGCCCGTAATTGCCGATGCCATTGCCGCGGCCTACAAGGGGGCGCCGTCCGAGATGCAGCTGAAGCTACGGCGAGTAGTGGACGTGTGGCGCGACCGGGCCATTTTTGAGGCATCGATCCAGACGGCCGTGGAAACGCGGATTGGAGGTAAGATGGCAAGAGGGCAGACTGCAAGTGGCCAGCTGCTAACGGCAGAACGCAGAACTCGACAAGGCGCGCGGGGCGCAGCGGACGGGCGGCGGGTCGATCTTTGGGTCAGGCAGCGGCAACAGCCAGGCGGCGGCGGCAGCGATCCCGGCAGAGCTGGCAGCGCTCGTGGCGGCGCAGCAGAACGTGACCAAGATGATGGTGTCGACGCAGAGCAGCACGAGCAAAGCCGAGGCGGACTTTGACAAGACGATGAACGGCCCGGTGCCGGCGGCTCCAGTGTATGCGGCGCGACTCAACGGGCTGCTCAAGACGATTGTGGACACGGAGCACGCCATGGCGCAGCTGGTGCGAGCACGGACGGACCTGCGGAGCGCGCTCGAGGCGCTGCAGGCCGAGTGCCAGGGCGCGCTGGAGGCCGACATCAAGCAGCTCGAGGCCATGGCGCAGCGCAAGGTGGAGGTGGACACGCGCAAGCGCGAAGTGGAAGACCGCATTCTGCGCGGACTCAACGGGCTCGACCACGACGGCTCCGGCGCCGCAGGAGGGGGGGGCGTTGGCAGCAACATTTCCATGGAGCCGACGCGTCCCATGGTGGAAGCGCTGACGCCGCCGGCAGCCGAGCTGGACGATCCTCTGGCAGCAGCGGGAGCAGCAGCGGCGGTTGCGGCAGCGGTGCCTGAGCCGATGGCAGCAGCACAGCAGCAGGGGCTTCCCATTGTCGACGGCCGCGGGGGCAGCGCGTCGGCCAGCAGCGAAGGCAGCGCCGGCAACGGCCATCACAGCGAGACAGCGGCGCCTCCGACTCTGCCTGCGTCGATATCGTCGGCGTCGGGCATTGAGATTCTGTCACATTTGGCGTCACAGGCCATTCCGGTCTCGACCAACGGGGCGAACAAGCGGAGGCGGTTGGACGCAGACGATGCAGTGCCGAACCTGGACGACGGCTTTGATGCAGACGTGACTGAGACGCTACGACAGGAGAGTGGGATGTAGTGTGGCAGACGCGAGGGGGCGAAAACGAGAGGAGAGAGGAAGCAAAGATTTGGCCGAAGAACGCTAAAGCGAGGCCTGTTGTATGATGTACTGTATAGTAGGTATTATTGGGCATGGCAAGCAATGGCCGGAACCTATTATTTGCATGACGTTAGTGGCGGCTTAGTCATTCTCGCGTAGAGGGAAACTTTTGCTCCGAGCGGCGCCGACGAGGAAGAAGACAAGGCAGCGAAGCGCGCAAACGAAGCGAACGCGCACCATTGCCCACGCGAGAAACAGCGCGCCTTTTTTTCGAATCTGCCAAGACGGGGAAGCCTGTCGGACTGTCACAATCAACGCCCGCCCCCCAGCCGCCATGGTGCCCGGGGCGATGCGGCGTCTTATTGCGCAGCAGCTCCGGAAGAGGGCCGATTGCGGCGGCGGCGGCAGCGCTGGCTTGTGGGATGCAGCGATGCGGCTGCCACAGCGGCCGCTGTCACAGCGCTGCGGTGATTTGAGATGTATTGGCGGCAGCTCGCCGTCCGCGTTCCGGAGACCGGAAGCCGCCCACAGGTCCGCCGAGGTCTCTGCTTTCTTTCCGAGATGTCGAGCCGGTTCGCCAGCCGGGCTGGGACTGGTGCAACGGATGCAGTCTGGGTGGCAGATGCGGCAGGTGGCGTGGTCGTCGGCCTCCTCGACTCCTGCCTCCTCCTCCTCCTCCTCGACTGCGGCCTCCTCCTCGACTCCGGCCTCCTCCTCCTCCCCCTCTCCTGCATCCTCCTACCTCGACAAGCACGGCTTCGAACGCAGCGAAAAAGCCGACAAGGCCACGCACGTCAACCTGCGGGCCCGGCTGTCTCGCGAAGGCAGCAAGAGCACTGGGGGCGGCAGTCTGGCCGAGGTGTGGCGATTGCTGCGGATTGCGCGTCCCGAACTGCGGTGGCTGGCCGTGGCGTTTGTGCTGCTGCTCTTCTCGTCGGGCGTGTCCATGTCGATTCCCTTTTCCGTCGGCCGGCTGCTAGATCTGGCCAGCAAAGGCGGCAGCGCCGAGGACGGCGACGTGCGCGTGCTGGGTCTGACGCTGCAGCAGTTCTTTGTCGCCTTTGGCGCCGTGCTGACAGTGGGCGCGCTTTCGACCTTTATGCGCATCGTCATCCTTCGCACGGTGGGCGAGCGGGTCGTGGCGCGGCTGCGCTCACAGCTGTACCGACACACGTTTACCCAGGACGCCGAGTTTTTTGACGCCAACCGTGTGGGCGACCTGATTTCGCGACTGAGCTCCGACACGGTCGTCGTGGGCAAGAGCATCACGCAGAACCTGTCGGACGGCATGCGGGCCATTGTCAGCGGCTCGGCCGGGCTGGTGGCCATGCTGTGGCTGAGCCCGTCGCTGACGTCGATCTTGCTGGTCATGTTCCCGCCGCTGGCTGTGGGCGCCGTCGTCTATGGACGCGTCATTCGCACCGTAGCTCGACGCATCCAGCGCAACCTCGGCTCGCTGACCAAGATCGCCGAAGAGCGGCTCGGCAACGTCAAGACCAGCCAGGCCTTTGCCGGCGAGGTGCGTGAAGTCGCTCGCTACCACGACCAGGTGCGCCGCATCTTTGCCCTCGGCCGCCGCGAGGCGCTCGTCTCGGCCACCTACTTTGGCGCCAACGGCTGGTTCGGCAACATGACCATTTTGGCGCTGCTCGTCGTCGGCGGCAACCTGGTCCGCTCGGGCGCCATGAGCGTCGGTGACTTGACTTCGTTTATGATGTACACGGCCTTTGCCGGCAGCAGCCTCTTTGGCGTCTCGGGTTTCTACTCGGAACTCATGAAGGGCGTCGGCGCCGCCACTCGTCTCTTTGAACTGCTCGACCGCAAACCCGCCATCCCGGCCACCGTCGGCCGCCCCGTCGCCTCGGCCCAGGGCCCTATCCGCTTCGAGGGTGTCGCTTTTGCCTACCCGACCCGGCCGGCCGTCACCATTTTCGAGGACCTGACCTTTGAGATCCCCTCGGGCAGCAACGTCTGCATCGTCGGCCCGTCGGGCGGCGGCAAGTCCACCGTGGCCAGCCTGCTCCTCCGCTTTTACGCACCCACGCGCGGCCGCATCACCATCAACGACGGCGTCGACATTGCCTCGCTCAACGCCAAGTCGCTCCGTCGCCGCATCGGCATGGTCTCCCAGGAACCCGTGCTCTTTTCCGGCACCATTGCCGACAATATCGCCTACGGCTGTCCCGGCGGCGCTCCACGCGAGGCCATTATTGCCGCCGCGCAAAAGGCCAACTGCCAGTTTCTGCGTGACTTTCCCGACGGCCTCGACACCCCCGTCGGCCCGCGCGGCGCTCAGCTGTCGGGCGGCCAGAAACAGCGCATCGCCATTGCGCGCGCCCTCATCAAGGACCCCGACATCTTGATCCTCGACGAGGCCACGTCGGCACTCGACGCCGAGTCCGAGACCCTCGTCAATGCCGCGCTCGCCGAGCTGCTCAAGGGCCGCAGCACCACCATTTCCATTGCCCACCGTCTCTCCACCATCCAGCGCTCCGACCAGATCATTGTGCTCAACAACCGCGGCTCTGTGGCCGAGATTGGCCGCTACGCCGACCTCAGCGCCGACAAGAACAGCGCTTTTAGCCGTCTGATGGAGTGGCAGATGAGTGGTGGCGAGTCGCCTGCTGTCGCCACTGCAGCCGACAGCCACATTACCGAGAAGGAGGAGATTGAAGAGGATTTGGAGCAGGCGGCCGAGGACGACGACGACGACGACGACGGCAAGCAGGAGCGGAAAAAGTGAGGAAAACGATGACAGAGGCCCTGTATGATAGGCGGCGTTGGTTTGATCTGGTTTAGATGTCCTTGTTTCGGTTCTACACTCTACTCGATAGAATGTATTTATCACCATTTCGGGCGTAATTATGAAGAGCTCATTATCAGTATCATGTTAGGCGTAAATATGAAGAGCTCATTAACATTTCAGGCGTTATTAGCAGCGCTCTGCATTGTATTGTATTGTATTGTATTAGTTTTAACGTCTATGCCTCACCTATAGTTTGGCGACCGCCCAAAGGGTATTCAACGTGGATGGCCGGGGCCTTATATACTAGTGTGTAAGGCTGAACGTCATTCAGATTGCGTGCCAACATGGTGTCGCCGGGGGACGACGGCTTATCATGTTCTCTCCCCCCGCCCAGTGAGGTAGTATACATTAAAATTGTTTAAAGAGGGCTGGGCCTCGGTGTGTGTGATCGGGTTATAGCCTCGATAATGCCGTTCCTATTGCTTACGCAGTGACCGTGACAAGAAAAAAAACAAAGGAGGGTTTTATATAAGGCTGTAAAGAAATTTGTCCCTATCTCCGCTGTCCGAGGGGATAGGTTCTATTTGGAGCCGCGAAGCTAGTCGGTTCCATATTCGTCGCTTGCGTGAGCAGTGTATTAAGTGGCCGGGAGAGGTTTCTCGGCCACAGCTACACGTGTTCACGACAGAGGCGTGGGGGTGGAAGCGCCGATGGTACCAGGCGAAGTCTCCATGACCTGTTCATAGTGAGAGGAAGGTGTGCAGCGCTCTGCATCGTCTTCTGGCCGGAACCTCTGGCGCACACTCCGACGCATCGTTGCCTGGCTGATCAAATCGAGGGCCTGCACTACAGCTGGTCGTCGGGCCAGAGCCGGCTTCAAGACTCGGACGTCCTCTTCTGATCGGACGGACCAGGCGGCTCTGATAGTCTTTAAGCCGTCTGTCCATCGGCTTATGAGCCTTGTGCAGAGCAAAGCCATCCGAGTGCTGCGGAACAAGGCCAGCAAAGCAATGATGAGGGCAACGCCCGCGAGCGAGGCAATCTCTCCTCGGACTGCGCTGTCGTTAGTCTATGCCGTGTCGATCGGTGGTGTGTTCTTACTCATGTTGCGTTTGATCCAGTTGTGGTTGACCGAGATGTTTCCATTTGCATCTTTAAAGTAGTCGAAAGGGATGGCGAAGAGGCTTGTAAGGAAGGAGAGGGGGGTCTAAACTTAGCGGAGATGAAAGAAAAAGAGGAAAGAAAAGGAAAGAAAAGGAAAGAAAAGGAAATAAGATAAAGTAAAATAAAATAAAATACAAAAAATACAGAATAAATAAACAAAAAAACCCACAAATAAAACTGTCACAGTCGTAAACACCATGATCAGGTTATTCAAATTGCGTGCCGCTTTCGCCTCTTCCAGCGAGTTTTGCGTCTGCTTGAGGCTGACGAGATAATCAAGCTGCCGACGTTAGCAGTCAGAAGAAGGCAGAGACGAGACAACCGCTTCCATCGTGTTTGGCATAAGAAGAGAGACGAGACCAACCGCTTCAATCGTATTCTTGGCATACTCGTTGATGCTATTCGCCCGCGAAATGAGAAAATCCAAGCCGCAGTCGCTAGCAAAAGCCGCTCCGAAATCAAAAGTTGCGCCGGCCGTCTTGGGCCAAAAGAAGCGCGAAAAGTCGGTGGTGACCTGCTTCTGCACCTCAAAGATGCGTATCAGCAGCCGCAGCTCGTCGCGGACATCCTTGGCATTGTGAATAGCTTCCATCTCCTTGTCAATGTCTCGCGCCAGCATGCCTCGATCGCCCTGACTGGTGGCGAGAAAATCGACAAAGTTTCTGGCCTCTTCGTTTGCCTAGCAGAGATTAGTCGGTCGTCTGGCCGAGACAAGCCGAAAAACACTCACTCTCGCGGCCAGATAGCTCTCAAAGACGTCCAAGATGTGTGTGCCCAGGCCGGCGTTGCGATATTCCTCTGTAAAGGTGGCCGTTTCAAACAAAATGTGCTCAATCAGCTGGGTCGGCTCTTTGAAAGAGGCAATGTTTCCCCGGCGGATCGTGTCGAGCAGAGAATCCGCCGCGCCCTGCTGGTATCGGTCTGGGATGGCCGTGATAATGGTATCTGCTGTCGTGTGAGTAGGCAGCCACTCGAGCCGACGAGCAACGGCAACCTACCCTCGTCGAGCCTCCAGAGCCAAAGCTGATGCACCATCAGTATGCTCTGTCCTGCTTCCTTTTCGCCCTGGTGTTCACCGGGCATCCGTCTGTTGCACATTGGGTTATCTGGGTCGTCTGACGCAAACGGTCATCAGTCCATCTGCTTCCTCGCCTCTTGTGTCGGTCTTTGACCTACTGTTGCCCATGCCATCTGCTCTGGCGCTGGAGCCTTTGGCTGTCATGGCCTCTCTCTCGCCTCTGGCCATGGCCTGTCTTTCCATGAGCCATTTCAGCACCACCTGGTCGGTATCGCGCGCGCTCAGATCCAGCCATGGCAGCATACCGTACTGCGTCTGGTCCAGTGTCTGCGACTGGTAGAGACCGCCGAGATCCTTGTAGGGCGTGGATTGCAGTTCCAGCTCGCGGTTCGTCTGGAATCGAGCCGAGTTGTGCCTGAAGCCCCCGTCGGCCGTCCTGAGATACCGGTCGAGGTACTCGCGCGTCTCGATATCAATATAGGGCATCTAGCATGGCGACTTAGCTTCCCTTGCATTGTCCCCAAGACCCGGTCAAGCCTACCACGACGGAGATGCGCACGTCCTCCTCGATCTTGGACTGGCTTCTCCAAAGCTCTTGCCGGTATACGCTGGGGTTGTTCTTGATGGGGGCCGCCATCTTGGCTCTGTATTCGGCCGCGCTAGCCTCGTTGAACTGTGGTGTGAGAACACGAGGGCGCCAGCAGAATCCAGTCTCAGCTCACCCATACGTCGTAGTCGCGGCTCTTTAGTCTGCCCTGGGCGTCTCTAGACACGGACATTTGCACAGCCTGTTTGCCGTGTGTCAGCTTGCATAGGCCCCAGCTTTGATCTCTGCCGCCTGCCAAGGCCACTCACATGGGGTTCCCTTGAATACAAAGAGGTCCCAATATCTTTTCTTACAGCCGTGCTCTTCTCCAGGAACTCCCAGGCTTCTTTTCTGGCTTGCGGCTGGTAGCGGCCGTTGGTCCTCTCGTCCGTAAAGAACCGGCCGACCGGCTTCTCGTCCGTAAGGAGCCATACCAAGTCCTAAAAGTGTCAGCACGGACAAGACAGAGGAGGGGCATAATCACCGTTATCCAAGACATCTAAAGCAGATTGTCAGTATGATTTATTCTTGTTTTTTTCTTGGATTCTCTGCCTGTATCCTACATGGTTGGCCGGAAAGTGAATCCACTTCCATATCTGTCTATTGATGCCGTCTTGGCTCATTCTGAAACCAGAGCGTTTGTGTTGGATGGCGACCTGTATTCGCTTTTGAAACTGGCTCTGCAATGCCTCGAGTCCGTTGCTGCCGCTGTGAAGGAGCTCGTGCACCGACAGCCGTCGCGAAAAGTGGCAGTGCGCGTCGTCGCCCCGGTAAAAGAAGTGGACATTGGCAAAGAGCTTCTCGCAGATGCGCTTGCTACCTCGATGGCCACCGGTCTGCGCGTCCCTGTCCTCGAGGCAGCTGGGCGCCTCGATGGGAATGTGAGACGTCCTGGCTGGTCCCGGCGTCCGGAACAGCCGCCCCAGAGCCTCTCGCATGGCAGGCCGTTCTTCTTGAGCAATGTGCTCGACAAAGTCCAGCGGAGACTCGTTCTTGCCGTTGGGGCAATCGGCATCCGCCTGGTAGTCCAAGAGGAGCGTCACGAGCGCCTCGTCGCCCCTCAAGACGGCCGTGTGCAGCGGGCTGTTGCCGTTTCGGCTCCGCGTGTTGGGCTCGGCGCCGTTTTCCAGCAGCAGCGCAATGATTTCCTTGACCACGCTGGTATGCTTGCCGTCGTCCTTTCGAAAGTGCAGCACCTGGTTGTGCAGCGGCGTGTAGCCGTAATTGTCTCTCGCATTGATGTCGGCTCCGTTGGTGAGCAACAGACTGGCCACCTCCGCGCTCAGGGCTTCGTGCAGCGGCGTCCGGCCCAGGCTGTTGAGACCCTTGACAGCGTTGCCGTTCTTCTGCACAATGAGCTTGACCAGGCTCTTCCGGTCGGCCAACACGGCCAGGTGTATGGGCATGTAGTGGTCAAACTCGAGCCGCCGGTAGTCGTAGTCCCACTGGAAGACGGGGCTGTCGATAAAGAGCTTGGCCGCCCATTCCATGCTCTTTTTGGCCATTAGCTCGAGCAGTTTTTTGTGAAAATACGCCTCAAACCCATCGCTATCGCCCGAAACGTCTTGTATATGGTGGACGAGCGTCTCCACCAAAGCCTTGTTTTCCTCCTCGTTGCCGTCGAGAGCCTCGTCCAGGGCCCGTTGCAGATCCGTAAACGTGGCCGGAAGCGGACGGTTGCCCGTCTCGGCCACAATCGTCTTCTTGGGCGCCGGCATGTCGTGATACTGCAATGCTAGACAATGGGGGGGCCGCTACAGACCAGACACGGGAAATCTGCCTTTATACGGCGGCTTTTCCCGGCCCGTTTTGGCATGGCCTCGTCTTGGGCCGGCTGCCTTTCGCCAGCACAGCAAAACGAGGGGGCTGAATTCCACCATGGCTTTGCTGTCGCTGTCATTGGCGACTGATAAGCGCTATGGCGAATACGGACCTTTTGTTGCATTGTATCTTCCCGCGCTATACCATGTCATCAGGTTCAGCCGCATGAACGAGCGCCATGGGGAACAGCCGTGTGAAGGAAGCCGGATGGGATAGCGACGTTGACCTCGAGCTTCTCATCCATTTCCTTGCAGATCCCCAAGGCAAATGCGGTTGAGTTTATGGCAAAGCATCTTCAAGGCCTACCGGGAAGAAACCAAAGTGCAAAAGTGGGCAGAATCAAGAACTCGAGCCTGTAGTATGGCCAGGGCATCGATCCTTGCGCTGCAGGCTGCTTTGTTATTACTTTGTATACGACAGCAGCTGGAAAATATGATGCGGCTGGGAGTGTCGAATATCGTTTTGATACAACGGCTTTATGTTGAGGCTAAACATGCCTCAGTACCTCGGTTCATTGTAGCGTAATCGAATTATCAAGTATTCAGAGCCCATGGGCGCTGAATAGCACTTGTCCTGTCACCAACGACAACAGAAAACAAAGGACAATCTCAATGATGTAGAACACATACATAAAACGGATGGTGATTCTTCTACGTATGTAAACTCTGACAGGATCCCTCCGGTAAACAAATACCCTTCTCCCTCCTTCCCCGAGGCTCTCCCTGCCTCCCCGTATCGGGTAATTACAACCCCCGCTCCTTCCTTTCCCCGGCATATAATTTTTCTGCTCCGCACACCACCCCCAACACACTCTTAATGGGAGGGCAATAGGAGAAAAGTGAGCCAGACGACAATATCAAGGTCCCTTGAAAATATAGCAACGCTTGATTTTCCACAGTAATAAAAACAGTCGGATAAAACAGGAAAACTGCTGTGACATAATGCCCAAACCTGCAGTTCTGTTCTTCGACCACGTTCGACTGGCAGTTCTGTTCTTCGTCGATCGACTGACAGTTTTGTTCTTCGTCGTTCGACTGGCAGCAGAAACCACCTTTTTCTTTTCCCCCTTCTTTCATATTACATAAAAGTACAATGATATAAGGGCTTATCAGGCCCTTTTGGCTCTCAGCCCTTCCGGACCGGCCCTTAGACATCCTCAAACTCAATGTCCTCGTCTTCGTCGCTCTCCTCATCGGCTGCCGCCTTGGACGCTACACTGCCACTCATGGCATCGCCGTCGCCGTCCCCCTCCAGCTTCACTTTCTTGATCTGCCGCCCGGCCGCGGAAATGCTTGAGCTGAAAGAGGCACCCATCGTAGGGCTCGGCGGATCCGACATGGCTTCTCGCTTCAGGCTGGCCTGTGAGTGGGCATTTCGCAGCGGCGAGGGCGCCGAGGGCAGATTGTTGTGGCCGTTACTGTAGCCATTGCCATTGCCATTGCTGTAGCCGTTGATGCCGTTGCTGATGCCGCTGCCCCGTGGTGGCGCTGGCGGTGCCAGGCCCGGCGTGCCCACGGCCGAGTTCGTGGCCGTCTGCACAACGTCGACAAACTCTTCGTCCTCGTCGTCCTCGTCCTCGTCGTCCTCGTCGGCCGCCGCCGCCATCTTTTGGGCCTCCTCTGCCGCCTGCTTCTTGAGCCGCGAAAAGTAGTCGTCAATGGCGGCCTCCGCGTTCGGATCGGCCGCAGCCTTGGCCGCCGAGTTCTTGATGCCGTTCTTCCCCGTGCCCTCGCCGCCGCCGCCAAGACTGCCGTTGCTGCCGCTGCCGCCAAGACTACCCCCGCCAGGCGCCAAGTCCGTCTTGAACGCCTCTCCCGTAACCGTGCTGTTGGACATCCAGCTGGGCAACGCATTCTGCTGGGCCACGCGCTCGCGCTTGGCCCGCTCGGCCGCCAGCTCCTCCTCGGTCGGGCCGTTGCCCGCCTGGATGGAAACCGACAGCGAGCTGGGCCCCGTGTTGGCCAGGCCGCGCACGGCAGTGGGCCGGTTCATGGCGTCGACGCCGATGCGGACGGCGGTCTGGTGGGTGGCGTCGCGAATGACGGGTCGCTTGTTGTTGAAGGCGGTCTCAAAGTTGTTGTCCGGAATGACGACGCTGTCAATCTTGGGCAGCAGGTCGGTAATAAACTTGAACTGGTTGTTCATGCGGGTGCTCTTCTCGTGGCCGCCGGCCTGGCCACTGTCGCCATGGCGCAGCACCGAGTGGCAGCGATGGCAGAGGAAACCGCTGGCGCTAACGCTGTCGAGCACTTCCATCTGCGTCCA
The DNA here is from genome assembly GCA_019925625.1 of Graphilbum ipis-grandicollis. Lineage (NCBI taxonomy): Eukaryota > Fungi > Ascomycota > Sordariomycetes > Ophiostomatales > Ophiostomataceae > Graphilbum > Graphilbum ipis-grandicollis. The sequence goes on from JADHKH010000026.1 coordinate 131,449, forward strand.
CTGGGAGCTGCAGGTGTCGCAAAAGTACTCCTTCTTCTCGCTCGGCGGCACCACGGGACCCTGCAGATCCTTGTCGATGCGGTAGACGCGCCACTTGATGGCGTCAATGGTCTGGCGGTAGTCGATATAGTAGTATGTGCGGTTGTTGGGGCGCTGCTGGCCCTCGCGGATCTCTGACCGAGAATGTCTTTCAGTTAGAGGGGGGGAGGGAGAGAGAGGGAGAGAGAAGGGGAGAGGGGGGAGAGAGAGTGAGAGAGAGAGAGAGAGGGGGGGGGAGAGGGGGGAGAGAAGAGAGAGAGAGAAAGAAAGAAACTAAACGTACGATGCCAAAAGTCGGTCCTCCTTGAGCTTCTGGCACATCTTGTGCAGGTCCTTAATGTTCATGCTAATCAGGTAGGCTAGATCATCGTCGGGCAAGCTGTTTGTGACCCCCGTGTCAGCACGCAATGGCAACCATCAAATGGTCCTCTCCAAATGACAGCACCTACGCCGAGTGAATAATCAGGGCGTCAATGATCAGAATGTGCTTTGTCTCGTAAAAGGACCGCACCACCGACCGCACCAGCGTCTTGGCCAGATCCATGGCGGCGGTGTAGAAGAGGGTCGATGAAAGTAGAGGTCGAGTGTGGTCGAGGCGAATGTCGTCAAGCTAAAAGTCGGGATCCGAAGACGCTTTACCGATCCGGAAAAGACCGAAACGAGCAGAAACCAAAAAAGGCAGCAGCCAGACTGCTACCGGGACCGTGTGATTCGACTGATCATGATTCAGGCAGGGGGCCCAGAACCGAGGACGGAAAAAAAACCTGGCGCAAGGGAGCGGGAGCGAAATCGAGTGAAAGCAGGGAGGAGCAAGAGAATCGAGTGAGGGCAGATGCGGGCGGAGAGGCGCAAGAATCGAGGGAAAACAAATGCGCGACGGAGAGACGCAAGAGAATCGAGAGTCTACCGATAAGAACAATGGCAAAGTTGTCGGGTGACGGCACAGCTGAATGGTGGGCGGCGTCGTGGAATCGAGGCTGCTGGTCGATGGAAGGAAAAAGACACAGCTCGCCAGAGGACGCATGAGGCTAGCTCTCCATAGCGGCAGCGGCCGGAAAATAGCTATGCCGGGGGCGCTAGTGCTGTGCTTCGACCCTAGCACGAGGCTTTGCGACAGCCTTAAACTAAGCAAATCAGGGATATGAAAAAAAGTCGTAAAATCAACAGCAAATAAAAAAGAATGTTTTATAATACAAAATGTATAGAAATAATGGAAAAAAATGTAGAGAGCCCCTCATTCGCATGGATCTCTTCGTTATAGTCTAGGCCGGCTCTTCTAAAGCTCTGCAACCTCGGCTTCCTCCTCGCGGCCTCCCTTGGACGTGCCCAGAAAGGGTGCCCGGTCGGCATCGAGGGCCGCCTGCACATCCAGCTGCCCGGCCGGCGGGGCCTCGTCCAAAAAGGCCAGGGCGGCCGCGGCTTTGCCGCCACAGGCGCGCTCCAAGGCCAAAAAGGAAAAGTGGCCGCCGACGACGGGCCGGGCCTTGAAGGTGATGCCGGGGAAGCCGCCGTGGCCTTCGGTGTCGTAGAGGTCGGTAAAGGGCAGGTCGGTCTCGGTCTCGTTGAGCCAGCGGGCCACGCTGGTGAGGATCTCGGTGCGCGTGGCGCGGCTGGCCACGGCGGCGGCAAAAAACTCCCAGTCACTCTTGGCATAGAGGTGGCGGCTGTCGAGCGGAAGGCCGTAGCGCTGCAGCACATAGTGATACCACTCGCTCTGGACGCGGTAGACACGGTCGGGGACCAAGTCTTTGCCTTCCATCGCCGCGGCCGCCCCCACGTGGAAACACAGCTGCGCGTCCGCGTACAGATTGTACAGCGTCGTCCACGAGCCGTACCAGTCGTAGGCCAGTTTGGCGTGTGTGCCGTCACGTGCCATGCCATACTCCTGCCACTTGGTCATGTATGCGGCAGACACGTTGCGGTAGTGGGCCGCGTCCTTGTGCTCGCCCACGAGCTCCGCCAGTTCGCCCATGGCGCGGATGCCAATGATGCCCTTGAGCGCCAGATTCGTCTGGTACGCCAGCCAGCCGGCAAAATCATCGGTCGACAGCTGCGACCGCGGCACCAGCGCCTCCGTCACCAAGTAGCCCGTCCACTGCTTCCACAGCCGATACGACCGGGCCACCCAGGCCTTGGCCTCTTTGGCGCCCAGAGCGGCCGGGCCGGAGGTGGAGGGGTCGCCCGCCGAAGGAGACGACAGGAACGACGCTCCCCACGTATCAAGGCCAAAGGCGTCCAGAAAGCGGGCCTGCGTGGCGTTGAGCGACAGTCCCGACTCGGCCAGCGACGGCAGCGCGCCTTCTGTGGCTGCCGGAGCTGCTGCAAACGCTGGTGTCGTGCCGTAGCGGTACGCGTTGACCAGGGCGAGCCCCATGATCAGCATGTTGCCGCACTCCTCGACGGGCATGTACTCGTCGTGGCCGTCGTCGTGACCCGTCAGGTTCGGGAAGTGATAGCCGAGATCGTGCATGCTGTAGTTGTTGGGGTACTGACCGCTCAGCTGGTGCTCGAGCAGCGGCTCGAGCAAAAAGGCCAGCCAGCGCGGGTTGGTGTAGAGAAAAAAAGGAAAAGCCGGGAAGATGACGTCGACGGTCTGGCTGTTGCCGTTGGACGAGATCTCCTTGAGGAACAGCAGCGGGCCGTCGGGCGTGCCGGCAAACTGTGTGGCCCCGAGCACCTGGCGCGCCGACAGCGCCGCAATCTCTTCGTACTCACGCGACCCAGAGGCAAAGGCGTCGCGCGACAGCTGCGTCGCGTACTGGCCGGCGAGCTGGGAGGCGGCGGCAAAGTCGGCGTAGTGGAAGCGCACCAGGTCGTCGGCCGAGGCAAAGAAGCTGGCCCAAAAGGGGCGCATCAGCGTCAGGCCGCGCGCCGAGGCGTACTGCACGACGGGGTCCTGGATCAGGCCAAAGGTGAAGAGGACGCTGTCGGAGGAGGGAGGGCCTCCAGCGGCGCCCGTCTCTACTCCTCCCGTCTCCGCTGTCTTCCTGCCCAGCCGGAACGACTTGGAAAAGGCAAAGATGGGCTCTTCGTCCATGATGCGTCGAAAGCCCGGGTCGTTGGCATTCTGGAGGGAGCCGTTGCGCGCAAAACGGTTGCGGATCTGCGCCGAGACGCCGCTCTCGTGCTGCACCGACGCCGGCGCCGAAAAGTAGAGCGTCCCCCACTCGGCTCGGTCGGCAAACTCGGTGAAGAGCTGCTGCTCCGCGCGCGCAATCTTCCACGTCTTGATGTGCGGGCCGGCCGCATCGCTCAGCTCCCAGCGGATCTGGTTGTCGCGATTGCCGCTGACCCATTCACCGTTGACGTCCACATAAATGTCCACGTCAAAGACGCCCTCAACGGCCACGCTGAGGTACGCCAGCGGCAGCGACTGGCGGAACGTGGATGTCGGAGTGATGGGCGACAGGAACGACAGTACCACCTTGACCGACTCGTTGCTGGCCTTGGGGGAACCGGCTGTCGCCGCCGGGCCGGGCACCAGATATGTTAGGTTCGTCGTGGAGGCGTCAAAGGTGGCGCCAAGGTACTCGGGATGGGACACGGTGTAGCGTTTGTCGGAGCGCGAGAGCGAGTCCTGAGGCCGGCCGAGCAGCGGATACACGGTGCCCGTCGCCGGGACAGAGGCCATGACAGAGAAGCCGACCTGGGGGTTAGAAGGGAAGATGTATCTGATGAAGCAAGGAGCTCGGAAGAACAACATACACTATGGCCCGTCCAGAAAATGGGCCATCTTTCCCATGGATTCTCACGGGCGCCACCGAGCCATGTGCTGAGGTAGGGGTTGCGGACAAGAAGCGGGAGAACCGGAGGCGTCAGAGTCGAGGCCGAGGCGACCGAAGCGACCCAGGCGGCAGCCAGTGCCGCCACAAAAGAGCTCAATTGCATAGGGAGGACCGCAGACGGTTGATTCCGGACCGCATAGGACCGACTGAACGGAGATGTAAAGAAGAAATGAAAGGGGTGGAAATATACAGCAGTTCACCTCAAAGGAACCCAAGAAAAGTAAACAAGTGAAACATGGGAGAAACAATCGGCCAAGATACCAAGCTATCCCCAAAAACAATATGGATTCGTCGTGATGCCAGACTGACGCGGAGCCAGCCAAGAAACAACCAGGAACAATGACTTCAAGACAACAGCGAGACAAGCAACAGCCGAGATTCCAGCTGCTAATACTCCAGCTGCTATTACCCCACACGCAAACAGTCAGGTCATGTGCACCGGCTGCCGAGCTTGACACGCTGCGGGTGCATTAGCGCCCCACTCCGGCTGCGGGGACGTGTTACTAAAACTTGTACACTAACTACTCCAGACGTCGTACATAATGTACGTCGTAGATGTAACAGCAAGCGAGTCAAGCCAGTTATATTCTATGCTCTACAGTTGACTGCCACCGGCACGGCATGTTTGTCATTAACAAAGATCCACGGCACGGCCGGAGCTGCGACACGTTTCCGTCTGTTTGGCCTTGAATGATGGGTCGGCTTTTCTGCCATTTTTGCCATTTTCTTTTCCTTCGTTTCTCGCCTCGCCTACCAGACATCGTATTGCTGCACCTCGTGCTTCTCGCCGTCTTCGCGCACGTGCTGGCGCTTGACGTCGCGCTTCATGGCTTTGCGCATGTCGTAGGCGTCCTCGCTGTCCTTGGTCGGGTCGGTCGAGTGGTCGCCGTAGTACTCCTTGACGACGCGGAAGACGCTGTAGCCCATGCTCTTGTAGAAGCGGATGGCCTTGTGGTTGGTCACGCGCACAAACAGGTCGACAAACCAGGCGTCATTGGCGTTGGCCGCCTCCTCGAGGTTCTCTGACAGCAGCTTGCCGATGCCAAGACGGCGGGCCTCGGGCGCAATGGTGATGGCGGTGATGTGGGCGTGCCACGGCAGGTAGTGTTCCGAGTACTTGTAGGCGTCGGGCGAGGACTCGAGCTTGCCCATGACTGGGAGTCAGAAGGGAAGGAAAGACAAAAAAAAGAAAAAAGAAAAAAGAAAAAAGAGAAAAAAAGAAAAAAAGAAAAAAAGAAAAAAAGAAAAAAAGAAAAAAGAAAAAAGAAAAAAAAAGTAAAGAAGGACCTACTGTAGCCAATAATGTTTCCGTCGACGTCCTCGGCCACCTGGAACAGTGAGGGCCACTTGGCATAGTACTGCAGGTAAAAGGAGAGCTCGTAGGTCTCCGTGTATGGGTCGAGATTGCACTTGGACAGCCGGTTGAGGTCGCTGGGCCGGAATCGGCGAAAGTTGGCCATGCTGCGCGTTCAGCCGAGCCGGCGCTCCGGGCGTGCTGCAAAGGCGCTCGTGGCTTCTATTTTCCGTCTGTGAATGCCCAGACGCGTACCTGATGACTTTTGCGCTCGTCCGCGCGCTGTTTGCGTCGTTGTGAGCGCTGCAGAGTCTGCTGATTTTCTCCGTGTGGGATGTCTTTTTGCAGGCATTTTCAGTCATGCTAGTGTAACCTTGATATGCTTACTTCCTTACGATTTGCCCCGCTACAAGATTGGCGGGCACCTTCCAATTTGACAGGTACCAATGTGCTAACAATACTGGTGTAAAAAGTAGTGCGTTTCTGTTAGGCATCAGGTCGCTTTAAAATTCAGGAACAAGGGACATCCACGCGTTAGGGGGAACAACACAAAAATAAACTGGCGAAACAGTAATCGCAACGGCCCAAAAGCACCCGATTTCACTAAAGGGCCAGCAGACGGCCGCAACGGCGCAGGACTAAGCCTGCTTCTCGATTTAAAGTGTTTTGCTGGTTTTACATACTTTTTTTTCGGTTTTCCTCCTTCTGCCTTTCTGTTTTTGAACCCCGACTGAATCAAAGAACGAATACAACACTGCGAAAACGACAAAAGAAAGACCCGGTCCATATCAGGGCCTGTTATTGCTGTGTTCCTTTTGGTCGCTGTGCAACAGACGCGCTCAAAGACATTTGAGCGAGCTCATTGAACGACGGAAGATTTTGGCATTTGGTCCCAGCCACCACAGCATCATGTCTTCGCCCTCGACTCCGCTACACTCGCGGCAGTCCACCATGGACTTTGCACTGTCGCCATCCAGCCGGAGACGGGACGAGTCGTTGACGCCATCACACCACCCGCACCCGTCCTTTGGCCAGAGCGATGGCCTGGACATGTTCAACAGCAGCGGCATAGGCGGGCACGGCGGCAGCACCGGCGGTGGCGATGGCGATGGCGATGACGGCGGTGGAGGCGGCTTGGGGAACCTGGCCGACGAGCTGGCTGATGCCTTTTCCGACGGAGATGAGGACGAGGACGACTACTACTACGACGACCAACTGCGGCAGGACGGCGAGGAGGTGGCCAGTGTCGGCAGCCGGGACGGGAATGGCCCGGACAGCGAAGACGAAGACGACGGCGATATTCGGGACAAGAACAGCAACGACGGCGGCGACGCCCACAACGAAAAAGACAGTATGCACAACCACAGCCATAGCAAAAACAGCCGAGGGGCGGGCCCCAACCACGGCAGCGGACCGCGGGACAGCGGCGTAGACGTGGCGTCGGCCGCGAGTCCCCGAGGCGCTGTCGGCAGCAGGGCCAAGGCACGGATGAGTCTGGTGCCGCCGGCGCGGCAACAATTGTCGGGCCACCGGCGGGCGGGCAGCGAGTACGACGGGTCCGAGTTTGGGTCTGACTCGGACCTGGACTCACCGGGGATGCCGCCAAGTCTGGTGGCCAAGATTGACCTGGTCGAGTCGCTGGCACGGCGCGGCACCGAGGACAACGGAGGGCCGACGGACGGCGTGTGCCGGCGGCTTACGGAGGAGCTGCGTGATCTGGGCTCGCAAGCCGGTGTCGAGGGGGGGGCGTCACGGTGGGTTTTTTCTTTTCTTTTTCGTTGTTATTTCGTTTCTTTTTTTTCTTTTTTTCTTTTTTCTTTTCTTTTTCCTTTTTTTCTCTTTTTTCGTTTTTTTTCTTTCTTTTCTCGTTTTTCTTCTTTTCTTTTTTCTTCCCGTCTCTTCTAACCCCCAGTCTCATCACGGCACACTCGGCCCTGACGACACATTTGGCGCACCAGACGCGGCAGCTGCACACGCTGGCCTTCCCGCTGTTCTCGCCCCTGTCCAACGGCGGCATGCCGCTGTCCAGTCTGAGCGTCGGCAACATCCGCAATAACGGTCCGGTGTCGCTGCGTGGCGGCGGCGGCGGTGCCGTGCGGTCGATCCGGGGCGGCGGTGGCCTCATCAGCGGCGCAGACGACGACGGCAGCAACAAGACAATAGGCGCGACCATCCACGGCGACAACGATAACGGCGACGAGAACGAGGATGCCGAGGCCGACCCGTTGCTGCCAATGCTGGCATCGCTGGCGGAACAGATGCCTCGGCCGAGCGCGGCGGCGTTCCAGTCGCTGACGGCCCTGCACGCGCTGACCAGCGACCTGGTAGCGACGCTCAACTACCTGTCGGACACGCTGCACATGGCGCGGCAGACGACGACGGCGGCGACACGGCGGCTGCGGTCGGCCAAGGAGCTGGTGGCGGAGCTGCGGCGCGACGACGAGCTGTGCGAGCAGGGGCAGCGCTGGCTGGAGCGCAACCGTTGGGACGAGCGTCTGCAGCAGCGGGAGTGTGCCGTGGCGTGCCGAGACATTGTGGGCGGTTTCGAGGAGGTTTGCAATGGGTGGCGAGCGCGGTTGCTGGCGCAGACCGAGACGCCGCAGGCCATTTGAGGGAGGAAGAGATGGAGATGTCAGAAGAGATGGAGATATCAGAAGAGATGGAGATATCAGAAGAGATGGAGATATCAGAAGAGATGGGAGATATCGATATCAGGATAGGATATCGATATCAGAAGAGATGGAGATATTAGAAGAGGTGAGACATATCAAAATATCAGGATGGGATATCGATATTAGAAGAGATGGGAGATATCGATATCAGGATAGGAGATATCATATCAGAGGAGAGACAGAAGACGACTAGGTACGGGTTGCAAGCATGCTCTGAGCGCTTCCTTTCTTTTTCTATTACATCAGGCGCGGGCATCATTCGTCTGTCATTGATTGCCATTTTATTCGTTATTTCCTCTATGCTTTTTCTTTATACGCACGCGGCGACACGATAGACCAGACAGCTTACTGCCATAAGAGCAAATCCAATACAGCGTCATGCATAGTGGCGGCGGCTGAAAGGGGAGGAGTGAAAAAGAAAAAGAAAAAGAAAAAGAAAGATCTGTCCGGCGGCGGCTGAGAGGAAAGGAAGGAAGGAAGCTGTCCGGCAGCTGCAAATAGGACGGACGAGATCCTTCCAGAATGGGGCCATGTTCCCCCGCATAGAGCTTCAGCTTGCGATTTAAATTATTTTAATTCCTTTGCATCACTGATAATGGGGTTAAAGAGAAGACAGCGAGCAGACGCGCTAAGCACTAGCTGCGCCTCAGCGCCCTCCAGCGGACTCCTTCCAGCACCCCCAAACCGCTAGCCGCCCCAACGGCGCTGCTGCCGCGCTAGAGAAGCCGAGGGGCACGCGGCCAGCAGCAGTCCCAAGCAGCAGGTAGCCTGCACAGAGGCCGCAAATCGGCCTGCAGCCGCCTGCAGCCGCCTGCAGCACCCACCCAAACCCACTACAGCACTGCTCAGCCCGCTGCAATGCGCTGAGCAACGCCCAAACGGCCCAGCTCAGACCACCCCAGCGGCCCCGCCCCCCCCTGTTATCGCCATTCCAGCGCTTTCCCAGCAACGTATGCTTTCTGGAACTTTTGCTCATTGTTTCTCTCCTTTGGCCTCTTCTTCCCCAGCCCATCATCCTCCTTCTCAACCACCACCGCCGACGACCATCCCACCGCGGCCCGTCTCGCATTACCATTATTCTTATCTCTTCTCCTACCTTGCTCTGCCATTTTCTCCGGTTCCCAATCGCCCGCGTCCTCCTCCGCCCGTCGTTTACCTCCTTTCTTCCCTTTCGGTCTTGCTCGATCCGCGTCTTGTTCCTTTTGCCTCTCCTTTTCCCGCCCATCCGTCTTGCTCCGTCCGTCGTCAAGGCTTACTCCTCTTCCTCTCCCGCCGGTCTCGTCGAGGCCCAATCAGCGCCAAGAACGCCAGCCACACCACCCGAGTCACTGGTCGTATTCGTTGCGACAAATCTTGGCGCTCGCAATTTCGCCTCGTCTCTTTTCCCCCCTTCTCTCTCTCTCCGCCATGCCGACGACAAGCCGCCGTGTCCGCCCATAGAAAGCAAGGCCCGCCGGCCGCTGAGTTGCGCCCTGTCTCTCGTTTGTCTGCACGATGCCGTTTCTTCGCCGCCGTGGCGTCATGGCCAGCGATTCCGACATGCACAGGCATACTACCTTTAACCCGCTGGCTGCCTTGGGGTTCGCTGCCAAGCTGGCCCACCCGGCCGAGGCCGCAGAGCCGCCTGCTGCTGCGGCTGCTGCTTCTGACGTTGCTGCCGATGCCGATACTCCAGTAGCTGCTCCGGATCCCGAATCCGATCCCTTTTCTTCCGGCCCTGCCTCGTCGTCCGGCCCCGGCTTCTTTGGCCGCGACGACAACACCTCCACGTCCAGTCCGGCCTCCTCTTTCGACCGGGGCGCCTTTTCTTTGGACCACAGCTCGTCCCATGCCGGCTATTCCGGCGCTGCTCCGGCCCCCCCGGCCACACCTCCGAGCGGGCGCACCAGCTTTGCCAGCCACAACATTGTCTCGGCCGACGACGACTTTATCGACCGGCCCGAGTCCCCTCCGATCCAGGAGCAGACCCCCAAACACCGGCGATTCTCTATCCTACGCTTCCGCAATGCCTCGGACTCGCAGTTGGCCGCCCGCGCGCGTCAACAAGCCCAGGCCGAAGATGTGCCTCCGGTGCCTCCGGTTCCTCCCCCCCGTGAGTTGTCTTTTCTTCCCGTTTTGCCACTCTCTGCTCACTCGCCAGCCCCGGACATTATCATGACCGCTCCTACCTTTGGGCCCGACAATCCGCCGCGGAAAAAGACGTCTCGTTTGAACCTAAAGTTGCCCGTGCGTCCACGGCGTTCGGGCGAGCTTCCCCGGATCACCGATGAGATATCTTGCGTCGACGGCGCCCATGACGAGCCTAGCAGCAACGGAACGACCGGGATCGGCCGCATGAACGGCAACAGCACGGCCACCTTCCCCTTCCGCGCCCGACGCAAATCCATGGCAGCTCGTCCGCCGCAAACTACGGCTTCTACCAATGCCGGCCGTGTCCCGGCTGTCTCCTTTGACGAGCCGGTCCGTCCCCGCCAGGGCCTGGCCGGTGACAGCATCGCCAGCATTTCCAATCCTCCAGCTTACGGTGACGTGACCGAAAGTGCTGGATCCGCTACGGCTGCCCACCCCCCTCCCGTCCTGGCTCTTCCCGCCAACCGCCTCTCGGAGTCGTCTCGCTCCGACGGCAGCTCCGGCGATCGCGTCTATGGCAGCACTACCACCACCACACACACTGTGCACACCACCACGACCTTTTTCCGTCTGCCGCGCCGGCTCAAGAACGCCAACCAGGCGCCTCTCTTTCCGATTGCCCATCTGCCCCAAAAAGGCCGTCCCACCACACCGGCGGCGGAGCCGGAACAGACCGGCACCGGGCTGTCGGGCCAGACCTCTACGCTTTTGGCCCGGTCGGCCAGTCCGTCTCGTCGGTCGACGTCGTCCCGGGCAGAAGGCGACGGGCAGCACACGCCAACACCGTCCCGACCGGCGTCCCGAAACAACAATGGCAGTCTCTCGGGCCCGGTTCCGTCTCCGGCCCGCGCCCTCTTCCAAAAGGCCAACCCGTCTCCGGCCACTGCCTTTTTCCGCCCGAGTTCAAGCTCTCGCAACTCGGGCCAGTCTTCCCCGACCCGGTCCGTGGGCGGCAGCGGCGGAGGGAGCGGCAACAACAACCCGGCAGCAGCGGCGGCTGCGTCTGCCATGCGGCCGCGTGGTCGGTCGTCCACGCTGAGCTCGCTCGGCCGCGATTCGAACCGCGAGTCTGTCGATGACCGCCTCATGCCGCCCAACCTCGGCAGCTCGTCGACGACTGGCCGCAAGAGCTTTGGGGACTTGCTGGGCCTGAGCCGCCTGCGCCAGAACTCGGAGCCGCTGTCGCTGCCGGGAAGCAGTGGCGGCAGTGGTGGTGCTGGCGGCGCGACAGGCGGCCCGTTGACGCCCCTTACGCCATGCTCTGTGGCCTCCAAGAACAACTCGCTCCAGCTGCCCCGTGATAGCGTTGTTTTGCCGGAACGCCGCGACGACGACACCCCCGCCCGATACCTGGCCCGTCTCGAGGAGGTTGTCAGCCGCAGCGTGATTGCCAGTGCCCTGTGCAAGAACACAGACGCCTTCTCGCAGGCCGTGCTGCGCAGCTACATGCGCAGTTTCAAGTTCTTTGGCGACCCGATGGACATGGCCATTCGCAAGTTGCTGATGGAGGCCGAGCTGCCGCGCGAGACGCAGCAGATTGACCGCTGCCTGCAGGCCTTTGCCAACCGCTACCACGAGTGCAACCCCGGCATCTACCCGAGCCCCGACCAGGCGTATTTTGTGGCCTTTTCGCTGCTGATTTTGCACACGGATGTCTTCAACAAGAACAACAAGCACAAGATGCAGAAGCAGGACTACCTCAAGAACACGCGCGGCGAGGGCATTTTTGACGAGGTCCTCGAGGTGTTTTACGACAACATCTCCTACACGCCCTTTATCCACGTCGAAGACGACTTTGACATTAACGGCGAGCGCATTGTGGCGCACAAGACTGGAGCGGCAGCCACAGCCGTGACCGCCGGCAGACGCAAGTCCATTTTCCCGACGGGCAGCCCCGAGCTGGGCCGAAAGGCAACGTCCTTTTCTTCGATTGCGTCGGCCTCGTCGTTTGGCATTGGCAGTCTGGGCGCCAGCGGCGGCGGCTCGTCCGGCTCGTCATCCAAGGAGCCCATTGACCCCTATACGCTCATCATTGACGGCCGGCTCGATATGCTGCGGCCGAATTTGAAGGACGTCATGCAGCTGGACGACCCCTACAGTTATGTGGGCACGGCGGCGAGCCTAAACATGAAGGAGCTGCAAAAGACGTTTTTCCGCACGGGCGTGCTGCAGATTGTATCGGCGCGGTCGCGGCCAGACGCCTTCATGTCGGAGAAGACGGCGACGAACCCGGAAGAGGCGCACCCGGGCATTGTGGACATTAAGATCACCAAGGTGGGCCTGCTGTGGCGCAAGGAGGCCAAGAAGAAGAAGGCGCGCTCGCCGTGGCAGGAATGGGGAGCCATCCTGACGGGGGCGCAGCTGTATTTTTTCCGCAACACGGCCTGGGCCAAGGGCCTGATCCACCAGTACGAGACGCACCTAAAGCACGGGCACGACGGCATCCCCATCATCTTTAAGCCACCGCTGCAAGAGTTTAAGCCGGACGCGCTCATGTCGACCGACGGCGCGGTGGCGCTGCGGGACGCGTCGTACAAGAAGCACAAGCACGCGTTTACCTATGTGCGGCACGGCGGGCTGGAGGAGGTGTTGCTGGCCGATAACGAGGAAGAGATGAACGACTGGCTGGCCAAGCTCAACTATGCGGCGGCCTTTCGCACGTCGGGCGTGCGCATGCGTGGTGTCATTGGCGTCGGCGGGCCGTTGGAGGGGGGGCAGAACCGGCGGGCCATGCGGCGTCTGGGGGGGGTGGATGGCAACGTCTCTACGGCGACGGCGGATGCCTCTGATGCGGCGACGGCGGTGGATAGCAACGCCTCTGCGGCGACGGCGGCGAATGGCAACGCCTCTGACGCGGCCACGGCTGACCCAGCCACGACAGACGCCTCGGGCACCCCCCGCAACGACACACAGTCGGTGCAGACGCCGAGCGGCGAGGTGACGATTACGCGCACACGCATCGACCAAAAAATGGCGCAGGACATTTTGGCGGCACGACGCGAGATTATGCGGCAAAAGGTGGCGGACGCCAACGCGAAGCTGGCAGAGGAAGAGCAGAAGCTGGAGCTGCAGCTGCGCAACGCACGGCACGTGCTGATCCTGGCACCTATTCAGGCCAAGTCGCGCGAGCAAATGGTGCTGGCGGCGACGCGCATGGCGGCGCAGCTCAAGGCGACGCGCATGGAAATGTGGCGGCTGCGCTGCCACCGCGACATTCTCGAGATGGACCTGGAGGAAGAGCGGCAGTCCATGGGGCTGAGCCGGGAGCAGTACAGCAGCAGCTTGCTCGAGGGCGTCGGGGGCGGTGGCGGGGCCATGACGCCGGCCGCTGCTGCGACCATGATTGCGGCGGCCTCGTCGACAATGGTGATGCCGAGTGCGCCAAGCTCGCCCGAGAAGCAGCGCGGCGGCAGTCTCAGCCGCGAAGCCTCGCAGACCAGCTCGGCCAGTACGATGACGGCGACGGCGACGGCGGCGCTACAGCGGAGTCCACGATCGGCGGCGACAGGGCGAGGGTCTCTGGCGGGCCTGAGCGTGGGGTCTTCCTCTGAACTGGCGGCGGCGAAAATAGGCACGACGCTGACGACGACGACGACAACGACAACGACAACGACGACGGCGGCGCACGCTCTCGCGGCAGTGCCCGACTCGCCCAACTCGGACGTGTTCCAGACGCCACCCTCGAGCGCGGCGGCATCGATTGCCGGTTTCAGCCTGCACCGGCGGCGGCACTCGTCGGACGTGACGTCGGCGGGCGGCCTAGACATGGCTAGTCTGCGGCACGGGTCGGTGTCGAGCGCGATATCGTCGGGCAGCCATTCGATGACGCGCGCGGCGCGGACGCAGGAGCAGGGGCCGAGCGCTGTGCCGGACGAACGCGATGCCGACGTGGACGCCGACGAGCAGGATCTGCTGCAGAAAACGGGCCTGTTGGCTGCGCTTCCACGGCGGACTACGGGGGGGGGAGCAGGCGGCGGGAACGGGGCCAACGGCATGGCGGGCATGGCGCCATTGGCGATGACGGCGGCGGCAGCGGCCGGCGAGAGCGGCAGCAACAGCAGTGCCGCTGTGGGCGAGGCCGGCACGGCGGCGGACCGGAGCAAGATCCGGCGCAGCCTGCAGCGGACACTGCGAGAGAGCGCGGGGCATCTGTCGCACCGGAGCAAAAAGGCCAAGGAGGGAGGAGCGGCGGAAGCCGGGCCCGGGGGTCCGGGGGCCGGGGTCGGAGCAGCGGGCACGGCGACGGCATTCGCGGCATTGGGTGGCGGTGAGGGCGGCGGCAGCGCCAGTGCAGGGGCTGGCGCCGACGAAGCGGGCGGGCGGCGAGAGCTGCCGGGGGTGTTGGAGCGCGGCGCAGGCTCGTTTGTGGTGCACGGGAAGAAGGCATCAGTGATTCAGTTCGGGGCGGACCTGCACTCGATCATTGCAACGCCGGACGAGCGGTGGCAGCGGAAGCCGCAGGCAGAGGGGAGGCTGGAGAAGGAGGAAGCGAGCGACAGCCAGCACGGCCAAGAGCGGCGGACGTCGGCGGCGAGCGGAGGCGCGGCAACGGCGCCGAGGGGCAGCGAGAGCGTCAGCCCGAAAAAGGACAGCGACACCGCCGACTACGACTCGGACGCGGCCGACGGCAACGGAAGCCCCAAGACGAGCACAGCCCAAATGCTGGCGGCGGTGCAGGCGGTGGTGGCATAAGGCGGACGGCGTACGAGAAGCGAGCGGAGAAGCGCAAGAGCCGCCTTGTTGGCTTCACGACATGCCATGCACGACGAGACAGCACGACGTTACTATTTCACACCTCATCTCGCATTGTTTTTCCTTTGTCCACGGTGCTGTGCGATCTGGTTGTTTACATGTTTTAGACCGGGAGCGCTGCTCAACAAGCCTCGATGCCATTTTGGTTTTGGTTTTGGTTTTTTTCAGTCTTGTTTTTCAGTCTTGTTTTTTTGTCTTGTTTTTCTGTCTTGTTCTTTTGTCTTGTTTTCTGTCTTGTTTTCTGTCTTGTTTTCTGTCTTTTTTTCCGTCTTGTTTTCTTATGTCATGTTTTTCCTGTCTTGTTTTTCTTGTGTTTTTTCTCTGTTTCTTCTCTTCTACCTCGAGTGTTTTTATTGTTATCTATTTAATCCCCTTGCCAGTCGGCCAAAGGGAGGAGGAAGCGCTGCCGCACCACAACGGCGTCAATGGCGAGAAAAGCGGGAGAGGGCACGTCTGCTCGGAAGCCGACACGGCTCGTTTCTTTTCTGGCACACATTCTCTACACGGGTTTCCTTTTAATCAGTCGTCTTTTACTGTTATCGTTATGCGATATATCCATAGAACGGAGGGGAGTGCATGGTTCTGGGACCGCTGCTAAAAGCAATATCATTTCGTTTCTACATGGAGCGCTTCAGGCCAAGCGAGAGCGGCGTCATAGGCAAGGCTGCGATGGAGAATGGGGGCCAGGCGATCAGCAAAGGTATTTTCGGCGCTGTGTCCTCGGGTTTGGTATTAGACCGGATTTGTTGGTAACGTGACTTTCCACTACCGATAAGGAGAATGTGATGGAGACAGAAAGGGAGGGGCACAACAACGCGTAAAGTGGTCTGGGGCTCAGGGGGCCAATGGGACAGGGCGGCGCTTTGTTCTGGCCCATGTCCTGCACGCGCGTAAGAGACGCGTCGCATTAGGCCAATCAGCGGCGTCGGCGGGGCGTCACGCGTTGCAAAGAGACGCGGTCCGCTGCAGTAATGTGTTGCAGTGCGTGTGCTGTGCTGTGCTAGGCCCTGTTAGTGCAGTGTACACTAGTGAAGTGTAGTGGCAGCCCTGTTAGTGATGCCCTGTTAGGGCAGTGATACCAAGTACGGGCTTTTTACGGGGCTTTGGCGCTCTCAGCCAGTGGACGCGTTCTGTCGGCTAGTGTAGTGTAGGGTAAAAGGCCTAAAAGCCGCGAAAGAAGGGGGTGCCGTCCGCCAGCCGTTTCATGCTTGTTTGTTTTCTCGGGGCCAGGGCGCTTTCTCCTGATACCGTTTCTCTCGATACTAACGTCGTCGAACGCGACCGCGTCGAGGTTTTGGCGGCCACGTGGAAGGCGACGAGAGACACAAAGCCAGAGGTGATGACAAGTGCCGTGTCTGCGAGACAGCGGCTGTGCCAGGCGCTGCCGTTGTGGGAGAGTGCAGGTCGGCGGGAGTCTTTTAGATGCAATGGTGTACGGCGACACGGCGCCAGATAAAAAGGGCGGTCGTGTTGCTCCTTGTGGCGTTGGGGCGGGCTATTTTCATCTTTTGGTTTATTATTGTTTTATTGTCCATCGTAGCTACGGCTACAAGGCGGGGCGAGCAAGACAAGCGCGTGTTTGTTTTTGTGGGCCGCGCAGCCGTAGAACGTGCAGCAGCGTGCGCTACAGCGCCCCGAGCGCTGCAGGCTTTCTCTACTTTTCTCGCTCCCTTGCGGCCACGCCTCGGCCAGCCAATGGCAGCCTTTGCCCGCCCGTCAGCCAATAGCAGTCCTCGCCCGCCCGTCACGCCCGTCTGCACCTGTTGAGCCCGCGCCATGCTGCCCGCCGCCGCCCGCTTGCGAGGGCCTACCACAACAAACAACAAAGAGCGACCGGGAAGCGGCCGTTGTATTTTGTCCCTCTTTCCTTGTCCATCTCTATCGCGACGACCCGCCAGATCTCTGCCCTAAAAATACACGCCTTTGAGAGAAGCCGATTCCCTCTTTTGCCTGTCCATTCCTTTTCGCTGTTTGTCGTCGCCATTCCTTTTCCCCTAGAAATCCGTCTTCTTTTTCTTTTCTTTTCCGTTTTCTTCTTCTCTTTTCCGTTTTTTCATCGGCGACACGCTTCTCGCGACCCGACGACCGACGACGATTTGGCCAGTAGATTTAGCCGCTTTATTCTTTTCCATCATTCTCACCGCGATTCGACATTGACGAGGAATGCATTAGCCCAGCCTTCTTTGCCCGCCTCCGCCGTCTTCGCCCTGCTGCAGTCACTGGTACCATTGCCGTCACCTTTGGCCGCCCGCCCACCCCTTTTACCACAAGGCTCGACGATCGATCGCCCCGACGACAAGCCCCCCCCTCCGACGACGCATCTCATCGCACACAGCTGCTGCCAGACAACACAAGTCGTACAGGCGCCCGTGCGTCTTCAAATCTCCTCTCGCGACATCCAGCCTTTTGCTCGTCTGCCGGCAATGGCCCTGACCGTCGCCAATAAAGGCGGCATCGGCCGTGGACCCGCTGCCGCCACAACATCGACAGCCGCATCTTCAGCGTCTGCTTCTGCAGCACAGCCGTCCTCGTCAGCGCCGTCGCCATTATGCGCGCCAGCATTAACAGCATCATCCTCCTCATCATCCATACCCTCCTCCACATCCACTGCATCCATAGCGCCTCCTCCCCCCCCCCCACCACCACCACAGCCATTCTCAACATTGTCCGCTCCCCCCCCCTATATGGCCCCCTCTATGGCGCCCCTCTCATCAAGGCAGCCGCTGTCGTCGGCCTACCACAGCTCCGCCGCCGCCGCCTCCTCTTCAAGGACAGCACCGTCGGCGCCCCCCCTTTCCTCGCCGCGCCTGCGCGACCACGGCCAGGTCATCAAGCGGAGCAGCTATGCCCTCGACGGCGGCGACAGCAGCCGTGGCAAAGGCATCGATTCTGCGGCTTCTTCGTCTGCTCCCCCTCCGCGACTCGCGAGGGCGGCTCGGCATGGCCACAGCCGCAGCCTGGGCGCCGATGCCGGCTTCCTAGACGCCGACGCCCTGGAACACGCTCTCCGCCGCGAGCATCGGCTGCAGCAACGCAGTCATATGGCGCCTTCGTCTTCGTCGCGCGAAATCACACCCCAGGCCAGCCCTCATCGGAAACGGCAGCGCATCAACGGGGACCGGTGAGTTTTTTTGTTCTTCTTCTGTTTGTTGTCTTTTTCTTGTTTTTGTTCTGTTTGTTATCTTTTTTCTGTTTTTCTTGTTATCTTTTTCTGTTTTTCTTCTGTTTGTTGTCTTTTCTCTGACCATTAGCTTCATTCCCACGAGGTCCGGCCAAGATCTGTCAGCCAGCTTCAGCCTCTTGCATGAAGAGGGCTCGCCAGCCACGCCGTCCAAGCAGAAGAAGCGCATCCCCCATGGTGATCTTCACTTTCAGAGGAGTAAGTTTTTCTTCTCTTCTGTTTTTTTTTGTTTCTTTTTCTCACTTCTTTTTTTCGTTCTCGTTCTTTTTCTTTTTCTTTTTCTCCTTTTTCTCGTTCTTTTTCTTCTCTTTCTCCTTTCTCCTTCCCCTGCTAACATCTCAGCCGAGGAAGCCAATCGCACCTTTTCCACTCTCCTCCGCGCCGAGCTCTTTGAAAACTCCGTCCCCCAAGTCACCCCGCCGTCCTTGTCGCCCGACCACGCCCTCCCCGGCGCCTCGTCTTCCCGTGTCACCAACGTCATTGACGGCACCCGCTCGCACACCCCCCCGCGCACCACCAACCCCGCCTCCTCCTCGGCCGGCGCCCCCTCCATGACGCCGTCCACGCCGCACAAGAACCTCTTCTCTTACATGTCGCCCCGCCAGTACAGCCACGTCGCCGGTCACCCCACCCCCTCACGCACCCCCCAGAGTCGCCACGGCCCCAACCTCGACACCCGCGCCGAGATCTACAGCCTATCGCCCGTTCGCTTTGGCAGCCAGCAGATCCTCATGAGCCCGCGCCGTCAGCCCCGCGCCGTCAGCAAGGTCCCGTATAAGGTGCTGGACGCCCCGGAGCTGGCGGACGACTTCTACCTCAACCTGGTCGACTGGGGCAGCGCCAACGTGCTGGGCGTTGGCCTGGGCTCGAGCGTGTACCTGTGGAACGCGCAGACGAGCCGCGTCAACAAGCTGTGCACCCTGCCAGACGACGACACAGTGACGAGCGTGTCGTGGATCCAAAAGGGCACGCACCTGGCCATTGGCACGAGCAAGGGACTGGTGCAGATCTGGGACGCCGAACGGTCGCGGCGGCTTCGCACCATGACGGGGCACACGATGCGCGTAAGCTCGCTGGCGTGGAACACGCACATCCTGACGTCGGGGTCACGGGACCGGCTGATTTACCACCGTGACGTGCGGGCACCGGATCAGTGGCTGCGCAAGCTGGCGGGGCACAAGCAGGAGGTGTGCGGCCTGAAGTGGAACTGCGAGGACGGCCAGCTGGCGAGCGGCGGCAACGACAACAAGCTGATGGTCTGGGACAAGCTCTCAGACACGCCGCTGTGGAAGTTCTCGGACCACAGCGCGGCCGTCAAGGCCATGGCCTGGTCACCGCATCAGCGCGGCCTGCTGGCCTCGGGCGGCGGCACAGCGGATCGCCGCATCGTCTTCCACGACACTGTGCGCGGCACTGTCGTCAACGAGGTCGACACTGGCAGTCAGGTGTGCAATCTGGCCTGGTCCAAGAACTCCAACGAGATCGTGTCGACGCACGGCTACTCGCAGAACCAGATCGTTGTCTGGAAGTACCCATCCATGACTCAGGTCGTCAGCCTGACCGGCCACACCTACCGGGTATTGTACCTGGCTATGAGTCCCGACGGCCGCGTCGTCGTCACCGGCGCCGGCGACGAGACGCTACGCTTCTGGAACATTTTCGGCCGCAAGCCGGGCGCGCGCGACGACAGCAGCGATGGCGGCGGCGGCGGCAGCACCGGCCGTCTTGCCGACTGGGGCGTTATCCGCTGAGCCGGCTGTGGTGTACTTTGTAATTGTTTGTTTATTTGCTTTTTTCGGTTTCGGTTTCTTTTGCTTTTCGGTTTCGGATCTTGCTTTTTTCAGATCTTGCTTTTTCGGTTCTTGCTTTTTCGGTTCTTTTTCTGCTCGGTCTCGGTTTCTGCTTTTTCCCGTTTCGGTTTCTTTTGGAATAGGTCCAGCAAGACGCTTATTCGTGTTTTTGGCATCGTGCTGAGCTGGCAGCGGCATTCTCGGGGTTGGTGGTCATGATGTATTTACGCCTTTGTTCTTGCTCTTTTTCTGCTTTTGCCCTTCTTGCTCTGTTTTACTAGCATCGTCATCACCAAAGCGTGGATATAGCGCATGCAGGAGGGAGCGGTCTGTCACGTTTTCACGTTTTACGTTTGTATTATCTGCCTGCGGGAAAGCGAATTCAGTTGTCAAATCTGCCTGCGGAAAGCGAATTTAGTTCTCAAATCTGCCTGCGGGAAGCGAATTTAGTTGTCAAATCTTCCTGCGGGAAAGCGAGTTCAGTTCTGAGACTTGCTGGCTGCGTCTTCTTTGCCGTAGCGAACACGGGCTGCCGTCGTCCGGCCGGGGCGTGGGCGGCCTGCGTAGACTGGCTGCAAACGGGAGCACGAGCAGCTGTGGTGCCTCTGCGTGCGTGCTGTCGTGGCGGGCAAAGACATCGTCGGCGTCCTCCGGCAGTAATCGTGCCTGTTTCTCCTCCGCGCCTCGTTGCACGGGCTTTCCCCGAAAGATTGCCTGCAGCGGAATGGCAGAGCCTGCCGTGGCGGCTTCCGTTGGTCCACGAGCGTCGTCGTATTTAACGTCTTCGTCTTGGCCCGGGCTGCTCTTTGGCGACCGACGCACTCCCAGCATGGCCGAGATGCACCGCGCAAGATCCGTCTCTGTCAAGGAGCGAGAGGGGCTGTAAGCGGCGCTGGTGTGTGTATCTGTGCGGGCTGGTGGAGGCGGTTTCTCGGCTTGCTGCTGCTTGCGCCGCAGCCACGGGAAGCTCAACTTCTTGGACGCCAGATGCAGCATGCGCAGATTGGCCCACGAGCGGTAGTGGAAGCAGAAAGAGGCGTAGGGCGCGTCCTTGGCGTCGGCCAGGAGGTAGTCGTAGAAGCGGTGGGGAGGGGGCAGGAGGCCGTTACTGACGAGGCTGGCGAGGGAAAGTGTGAGGCGAGAGAAAGCAAAAGGTAAGAGAGGTGAGAGGTGAGAGAAGGCAAAAGGCAAGAGAGAGCCCACCTGATCCCGTAGCTGTCGCCACCACGGAACAGCTCCGGCCGGGGCTCACGCCGTTTTCGGGCTCGCGCCCGGAAGACGCGGACCTCGATCAGGCCGCCGTCGCGAGCCACAGCCAGCGAGGCCACGGCGCCGGAGATGAAGCGAAAGCTGCGGTACTCCAGGCCGTCACCGTCGTCGTCGTCGTAATGAGCCGATGGCTCAAACAGAGCGTGCTGTGCCGTCCCCCGTGTGGCCTTGCGCAGATTCAGACCCCAGGAGACGACATGTCGCCCGTTGATGAGCAGCTTAAAGAAGAGGTAGTCCACGTCCTCTGGGGGCTGGTCGACACGGTACCGAAGCATAAAGTCGGTGTCTGAGTAGGTGATTAGTTTTTCTGTTCTTCTCTCTTCGCTGTTATCGCTCCTCTCTCCTCCCTCTCCTCTTTGCTGCTATCGCTCCTTTCTCTTCCCTCTTCTCTCCCCTGTTATCGCTCCTCTCTCTTCTCTCCCCTGTTATCCCTCTCCTTCCCTTCCTCCAACCCACCTGGAGCCGAGGGAATGTAGACAGAGATCCTGGGGCCTCTGTCATCGCTGGCGGCGGCCGTTCGCCACGATCGCGGACTCGAAAAAACGGCGCTCGTCCGCTCTTTCAGCTTGGGGCTGCGATAGGGCGCCGATGAGCCATCGGGATGCGGGAACTCGGCAAAAGGCCTGCCCTCGGGGGCGGTCACTACGGACAGCTCAATGCCGCGAAAGCAAGGCATGCGGGTAGCGTAAAGAACAAGAGTATGGGTAGCGTGAAGAACAAGAGTCTGGGAATCGTTGCTGCAGTCAGAGAGAAAAGAGGAAAAGGCGGCAAGAAAGGAGGGGAAACGGGAGAGGAAGCTGTCTTGTAGGCGATGCTGGCCGAATAGGAAGGAACTCCAGAGGGCTCCTTCCCTGGATCAAGCGGGAAGAGGGGGATCATCGCCATCGTCATATTGGCAGATGGACGGCAAATTCAGCTTCCATCAACGTGGGCCTCTTGCGCCACCTTTGAAACGTTTGTCCATCATCATTCCATTTGGGCTCGTCTGCGGCAAAACAATAGAATGTACAGGAACCATGCCGGCAACGGCCCGTCTCTCTGGCCACTCTCCTTGCGTCTATTTACTTGCATCCTCCCGACCGTCCAACTCGTTTGCCGGTCTATGCGGCCAGAACCTTGGCCGTGTCCTCCTCCTTGCCCAGCAGGCCCAGATTGCGTATCTGGCCCGCATTGGGCGCGGCGTCGCGGGCCGTGGACGCCTCGGCTTTCCGGAGAGCCGACTGCAGCGTTCGTACGCGGGCAGCCTGCGCAGTTAGCAATGCAGATGCAGACGTAGACGTAGACGTAGAAGTAGCAGACGCAGAAGCAGACGCAGACGCAGAGCAGACGTAGACAGAGCGGCCATCAAAAACGCACCTCCTTCTTGTGGTGCAGACACTCGTAGTAGTCCTCGAGCTGGGGCGCACACTTCTTCCGGCTGGCCGGGTCCTCGTTGGAGTTGACGACGTAGCAGGCCAGCATTTCCTGCCAAAAAGGAAAGCACCGGCCGGGGCCTGGCACGTTAGCAGAGCGCAGAGCGAGAAGAGAGCCGAGCCAAGACTTACCTCCGTTCAAGCCGAATCCGGACGACATTGGGCCTGGGTTGGCAAGACTGTTTCGCCCTGCGTTACGGGAAAAGAGCAAGATGATTGGGGCAGACGGCCGTCTATTCGGTCGAGCGGTGCGCAGAACAAGGCGGAGAAGCGTGTCCGTGTTGGCGGAACGGGGTCGTGGCAAAGGTGGTCGCGACAGTGAAGCTGCAAATCGGCCAATCCGGCCGGCGGGAGCTTTTTTGCCCCGTGCGCACTAGCCACAGTCACGCCGCAGCACCAGCCACGTATTAAGCAGAATTAGGACGGTCGCAAATGGACAGATCCAAGTCGGGCTCCACCCGCCGCTTAGCTTGGCTCCTCGACAGCTCCTCGACAGCTCCCCGACCATTGCCTCCACGACAGCCATGCGCTGACGACTGCGCCTGGCCCTTGCAGCAGGCTCTCACGCACACACACCCACACACGCAAACCCGCGACCGTCTACCTACACCGCCCATGGCCCTGTCCGCGCCCAAGGTGGTGCTCCTGGCCGCTCAATGGACCGCGACCGGCGACGTGCCCAGCCTCGCCGCCCTCGCCGCCCAGTACGGCCATGTGCTGCGCCGGGGCGAGCTGCTGCTGCGGCTGCTGCTGACGTATCTGCCCGCCGGCCTGCCCACGGCCGCGTACCTGCCGCTGCTGCGCTGGCTGGCAGCCGATGACGATAGCGATGACGACGACGACGCATCCACCGCTTTCGACGCCATCCCGGCCCGGCAGCCCGACACATCGGCCGTGGACAGCCTCAGTGACGAGCAGGCGGCGGCCAAAGTGCGCAAGCTGCAGCTGCGGGCCTTGGAGGTGAGCGGCGGCAGCGACCGTGCCAGAAACGCCGACTCCGACTACGATTCCGACAAAGACAGGGACCCCTCCCCCTTTGTTTGCTTCCTCATCCAACGCGCCTATGCCGTCGACGACGGCGCCGGCGCACTTCCTCAGCTGCCGCCGCTGCTGGCGCCGTTTCTGGGCCGCTCGCCGTACCTGCGCACCTGGGCCATTTCCACGCTGCTGCCGCTGCTGCGCCGCAACTGCGAGTACTACCCCGACCGCCCCATGACGCCGCCGACGACGCTGGCCGACTTTGAGCACCTGCCCGACCGCGTGGCCGTCGCGCGGCTGCTGTCCCAGACGACGGCCGACGCTAAAGAGGCCAGCAGCGCCAGCAACGTGGCGCGGGACTTGCGCGGTCTCGTCGGGCCTTGGCTCTACAACGAACGACGATGGGCATCACGGCCTGCCAGGGGGACCGACGCCGACGCCGACGTCGACCACCACTGCCCGGCCTGGGAGGAGGTGCTGCAGTGGCTAACGGCACAGGCCAGCCGGCCGGCTTCGTGGTCGGTGGCTCTCGGCGCGCTCGAGCAGTGGGACGGCCCCGGCGACGTCGACCTCGATCTCGACGGCAGCCACAGCTACGGCGGCACCTTGTGGCTGCACGACGGCGAGCAGGAGTACCTGGAGCGCCGCTACGCTCGCGCCGCCCTGGCCTGCGTCTACCTGGTGCCCGACGCTTCGGCCGCCGCCCTGCTGCGCGCCGCCGCCGTCGTCGCCAAAATCATGGGCCTCCTCGACCTGGAATCGCCGCCACCACTGCAGACTGTGGCCGAACAGGTAGCCACAGGCTCTCTTCTTGCCAGCCCTAGTGATGCCGCCGCCTCCGGCTCTCTCCTCGTCCCCGCCAACGTCGCCTTTCTCCGCCATGACCTCCTCCGGGAGCACAACCCCCTCACCACACCCTCGCCCGTCGCGCTGCATCTGCTGCACAACCTCGTGCTCAGCGCCTTCTTGCTGCGCCGCTGGGGCTCCGACACCGCCGCCACCGGCACCACCCTTCACCACTACACGATCCGCCAGGCCGGCGAGCTGGCTCTGCTGGGCCGCGCGCGCGAGCAGCAGACGGCCGCGGCCCAGGCCCTCCAGTGGATCACGGCCAACGGGCCCAAGGGCGAGGACACCTACTGGATGAGAGCGCGCTGCGAAATGCTCTGGCTCCGCGGCGGTGTCTTTGCACAGGTGTCGCGCGAGTTTATCGAGGTCGAGTTCCTCAAGGCCCTGCTGGCCAACACGAGTATGTCGTGGTTTTCGCCTCGTCGCTTGCTCGACTCTTTGCTGACCCCCAGGATACACTCTGGCTCGCGCTCTCTACGAGGATGCACCAGACCAGCCGCTGCCGACGCAGGTCGTGCAGGACGCCGTCTTTGACGCCGCCCTGAGCGCCTATGACGCCGCTTCCAACCCGAACCGCATGCGCGGTGGACTCAAGAAATGCGACGACATTATCCACGCCTTTCCCAAGACCATTACGCCATCTCTGCCGGCCGCCCGGCGCACCGAGGCTCTGCTCGCGGCCACTCATGCTCTCAGCCGCTACCGCCTCGTCTTAAAGCAGGGCGAGCCGTTTACGCCGCGTCTGCTGCGCGCCCACCCCGACCCGCTGGCCATCCTGGGCAAGGTGCTGGAGCAGAACCCGCGCAGCTACGCCCAGATCCAGGATATGCTCGGCATGGCCGCCGATCTGGTGGTGGCCTTGGGCGCCGCCATCTCCGAGACCGACGCCGCCGTCCAGCTGGCTGAGCGCCGCGTCACCGCCATGTGCATCGACGCCGCCCTCACCGAGGACGACTTTGAGACGGCCTACTCGTACGTCGTCAGCCGCTTGGCCGCGCCCGACCGCGACCGCCTCCGCGATCCTCTGAGCGCCGCGCCCGCGACCGCCTCTGGCTCCGCCGCCACTACCGCCGACGTCTGGTCCTGGCGTGCCGCCCTCGAGGCCGGCAAGTACCGCCGCAACGAGCACACTGTGCGCCCGACACACCTCGGCCTCACTGGCGCCACCTCGGGCGCCAACCTGGCCGTGCGCCACCTCGAACAGCGCGCCGAGTGCCTGGCCACGGCCCTGCGCATCGCCCCGGCCGACACGCTGCAGGAGATCCTCAATGCCTTTCGGCGCTGTGAGGAAGAGCTGGAGGCAACGCTGCAGGCCGAGGCCGAGCAAAAGTCGGCCTGGGAGGCTGCAGTGGACGCGCCGCCTCTGCAACACCGCGACATGCCGGGCGGCTTCGGCGGACCGGCCCCGGCCCCTCAGCCTGGTGCTCCCTTGGCCTCTCGCATGGCCGCCGCCGGCATGTCGTACTATGGCGGCGGCACCGTCGAGCAACAGCAACAGCAGCCGCAGCAACAGGACGAGTCGCCGCTGTCGCTCTTTGATCTGTCAAGGGCTACCGCACGCGCCGCCCAGCGAAACTTTTCCGCCCTGTCGAGTCTTCGGCAGACACGGCAACTGGGCTTGGGAGGCAGCGGCCCTTCCGGCCAGCCCAGCCTGGCCTCGTCTGCCCCGACCATCCCCTCGGCCGCCTCGGCCAACTCTGCCAGCGAAACAGCGTCTATACGCAAACGCGACCAGCTGCGGGAGGCTGCCATGGGCACACTGACGTCGGGCGTCGGCTGGCTGATTGGAGCACCCGTCGGGCGCAGCTTAGAGCGAGAGTAGCCAATATCTGAGAAAACGAAAAATGTAACGCATGACAAACTTTGCACACTGGCTGGCAACATTGTAATATGTTTTTTTATTATTTAAACGAGCTACGAGGAAAGGGGCGCAGAACAGCCAGAACATAGACTTCTATATCTCGGTGATCTTGTAATAAGATAAACTCTTGAAAAGCCCAGCTTTGGGCATAGCTTTCATTGCCAAAAAAACACACAAACCAAAGTAAAAAACACCTACCACTCTTACCTTTATACCCTTGCCGATTACATCCACCAGTAAAGACGTGAAACCCAGTCGGGCTTGGCTTGCGTGGTACAAAGCCAACTTCACATGTCGTCCCCTTGTATTGCGCAATTTGCATGCCCTTTTCGCTTAATTTCGGACCAGACCAGGAAAGTCATCTTGGCCAAAAGTTGCATCTCATTTCCAACATGTCGGCAGCCTTTGCGTTGACTGGCGTCCTTTCGGCAGTGTTCATTCGCATATCAAAGTGACGGCTACGTTGCAAAGCGTCTTGTTTTTCTTGTCTGTGTTTGTGCAATGCGGAGAGGGCGAATGCCACGGCGAAAACAATCAATGGCGAGAGCTGGTAAAAAAGCTGAAAGAGCTGAAGATAAACTGCGAACGCGCGGAAGACGTCATATTATCGTACATTGGATTCTGGGAGTCTTGGTATCTTTTGTGGGGTTGCTTTCTTTCTTTCTCATCTTGAGCACACCGATGGTACAGGGAAGCATAAGGCGACGGTAGCCGGTGGTCAAAGCAACGGGCGACGAGCGGACGACTAAACGACTCTCCAGAAACGAGAAATAACGTAGAAACCAGAGAAGCCGGGGAAAAGGCGCTTTCTGTACTGGGCTTTGGACGACTAGACGACTTGGACGAGATCCAAGAGTTGGAGACGAATAGGACGAATCTGAAACGAGATACAGGAATATAGTCTGCTTGGCTGCCTTTTTGGTGCTGTTTTCTTGATGCTGCTTTTTTGCTGCCTTGCGACCTGGCTGCCTTGACGCTCTGCCGCTTTTCTTGTCCGCTGCTCTTCCTTGCTGCTGCTGCTGCCGCTTTTCTTCTTCTCGCCGCCGCACTATCTGCATGGAACTTTTGTGTCGAAAGTCGGCCCTCTCTCTGCAAAAGCCTACCAATGGTGTCCACCAGGAAAAGCAAACAAAGCCCGCTGACTGTTGATCGAGATAGAAACAAAGAGAGAAAAGAGAGACAGAAAATAGGACAAGATCTGGCGACAGTTGTTTCAGGTCGTCGAAAATAAATGAAAAAGCCCAAGCCACACACTCGCTAGGATATCGAAACAGAGTCGAGAAATTATCGCCAGCCGTGGGGCCTGCCATATTCTTCCTTCTCCTCTCCTTGCTCATCTGAGCTGGGCGATTGCCGAAACGAAAACTCCTAAACACGTTTTCCCATCCTTTTCGTTTTGTTTTGTTTGGTTTTGTGGTAGCACCCGAACCGCATCCCAAAGCCGGAAAAATACACATCGACACGGAAAAATATGACAGAAAAAAACAGGAAAATAAACACAAAATCACTAGAGCAAGGAAATATTAATGAGCACGGCCGGAATACCTACCCGTTCTGTAGGCGAGCGCCTAGAACAGTTATGCGCTACTAAAAACACCAGCAATATCAGCATGGTGGAAAAAGCAGAGCAATGGCGCTTGAGAGGCAGCTCGTGGCATGGGAGGAAAGGAAAAGAATGGTAGCCTACCGCGCCGGGTAGTCTCGTTCGCCGCGAGGAGCATCGTAGCCGCCGCTGGGGCCGCTAGGAACAGGCTCGCGAGAGCGCGGGCCATCACGGTCCGCACGGTCATAGCCGCCCGGACCGCCACGGCGGTCTTCACGCGGGCCACCGTAGCGGTCCCGGTCTTCGCGCGGACCATAGCGATCGCCACGGCCGCTGCCGCCGCCGCTGTAGGGGTCGTCACGGTCACGGCGGTCATAACCACCGCGGTCGTCCCGGTAGCCGCCACGGTCGCCACGGTCGTAGCCGCCGCGGTCATCCCGATAGCCACCGCCGCGGTCGTCGCGGTAGCCGCCGCCACGCTCATAGCCGCCACGGTCGTCACGGTAGCCACCACGGTCGTAGCCGCGGCGGTAGTCGTCACGGCCACCGCCATAGCCACCGCCATAGCCGCCGCCATAGCCGCCGCCACCGCCACGACGGCGTTCTTCAAAACGGTCAAAGCGACCACCACGAGGATCTGACTCTGTGTTCAGTATACAACATCAGCGAAGCATACAAAAAGCGGCTGATACAGCCTTTGCACATGATGCGGGGAGAATACACACCTCTCTTCGGAGGACCAAAGTACTTGCCGGGCGTGGGCGTGCGAGGGCGCGAGCGGCGCGCCTTCTCAATGCTCAGCGAGCGGCCCTCAATCGTCTCGCCCTGCAGACCAGCCTTGGCGGCATCGGCCTGGTCGGACGTGACCATCTTGACGAAGCCAAAGCCGCGCGACTCCTTGGTGTGGGGATCGCGCATGATCTGGCACTTTTCAACCTCACCGTACTTCTCAAAGAGACGCGAAACCTCTGCCTCGCTAAGGCGCGGGTTGATGCCGGTCACGAAAAGGTTGGAGCCGGGGTTGATGGCACCGTCATCGTCACCACCGCCGCCGCCGCGAGAAGCCGTGTCGTCCTTGGGACTGAAGAGTCAGTACGGCAGCAAATGAAGAATATTGCATCTTGGTTGATGACCTACCGATCACTGCCATTGCCCGGAGAGGCCGAGCGACGCCGGGAGCTATCCTGGCCGTCGTCGCGGCGAGGAGATGCGCTGCGCTGCTCTTCGCGGTCATAGCGAGCGCCATCATCTATCGAAATGGTTAGCAATGGAAAATGGAAAAGTAGCAATTGAGACGTCGTGACAAAAAACACGCAGGCGGGACAAGATCGCGACTTTGACGCGTCGATGGAAGGCCAAAGGGCGAAGATGAAAAAAGGGAAATGAAGTGGAAGACGCACCATCAAAGCGATCACCGTTTGTGGGCTCGTAATCCATCGCCGTGCTCGCCATTTTGTCAGTTGATGGTGCTACTCGGTGAGCTTGACACGCTGTGCTAAGTTCTTGATGGAGAGCGGAAGATAGGAAGCTGGGGAAAAGCCGGAGAAGGGAGAAAGGATGGAGAGTTGATGAGAAGAAAAAATAGGAGAGATGAGAGAAAAAAGAGGTGACCCGCTGTGTGTGGAGGCTTTTAGGACTAGTCCGCAAAAAAAAGTACAGGGCGTACCTACTTTCGCCGCCAATCGTATTATGTAACACGCCAGGGCACCAAAAGGCATTTGTGTTCTGTATGCGCTACAGGCCACCTGGCATATCCCTGGCTCTGTAACGCAAAGGAAGGCGCAAACGAGTGTAGTTTCATGTTCCACTGCGCCTGCCTGCGTTGGAAAATGCGGTGAGACGGGCAAAATCCAGTAGGAAATAACTTAAATCAAAACAAAACAAACCAAACCAAAAAGCCTCACTGTTTCTGCCTTTGCAACCCGTCTGCCGTAAATGCGGCTTGGGGCGCCCCCCCCAGGGCACTAGTCTCTTTGTAGACACCCTATTCTCTATTTTGCGGAGGCTGAAGGCTGCAAGATCGGCTCCCGCTAATGCAGAGCTTGAATGCTACGAAGCTCTGCGAGTGTGGGATTGATGCCTGGAAAGGTGCTTTTCTTGTCTTTAGTGTACTCTCTTCTAGTTGCCCTTGTAGTGATTATGTAATCGTATGCATAGCAGACAACTTTTTGGCCCTATTGGCAGATGAACCATTACAATGAATGCGTCACGTGAATTTCCAGGAACGAGAGTGGGGCCGCTGCGCAAATGGGCAGGTCGACATGACGGCATCGAGAAGACGGTTCTCCACTTCTGTGTATCTCTGTGCCTCGCCGGTTTTTGTCGTCTGTCCCGCTCTACCGCCAGCGCCTATCCGTCTCCAATATGAAGAGGGCGCTGTCTTTTCTGGCTGTCTCGGATTGAGAGGCTACAATTGGCTCGCTTGCGGAGGGGATTAAGCGGGAAGAAGAGGGAGAGGAAGGAAGAAGAGATGGATAAGATCAAACGTGAAAGCATGGCTCCGGCACTTTTCTTTCACGAGAGCATCTTTTTGATCACGACGCGCCTTGCCGCTAATGAGGCCCGCCAGCTGGAGGCGCAGGTGGGCGCACTGACGCGTGATGCCAGCAAAGCAACCGTTTTTGTCGGCAAGGTGTCCCGGAAAGAGAGGGCGCTTTTTGAGCTGCGGCGGCTGGGCGTCGATACAGAGGCGACAGTGAGCAAAAAGACGCAATCGCGGCCAGCCAAGCGAAGAAGGACCGGCGAGGGCAGCGCACCCGTACCCATCTCCATCTCCGATTCGGAGACCGAGGATGGCGACGGCGAAGACACAATGGAAGCGGTGCCTCCTCCTCTCTCTCCCGGAACTATTCAGGTTGTCAAGCTTGCCTGGCTGACAGACTCGCTGGAACGCGAGGAGGTGCTGCCCATCTCCCACTATGTTGTCTACCAGGGCCGGCGAGTGCCGGTGGCGCCAAAGCAAGAACGGAAGTCTCACAGCCAACAGCTACCCAAAGGAGAAGCACACAAAGCGCCGCCTCCGCTCGAGCGCAAGACAACGGCCGAGCACGAGGCCGAGCTGCTGCAGCAGCGGGCAGCCAAGGAGCCGCCAGAGAAAGCCGGTGACGGCGACGAGACGGCGTCGGCACTGCCGCCGATCCCGGCCTACCTGCACACGACCTACTCGTGCCAGCGGCCCACGCCCCTGCACCCGGCCAACGAGGCGTTTGTAGAAGTGCTCAAGCAGATCCGCGTAACGCGGCAGCTGGTGGGCGACCGCATCGGCGTGCGGGCGTACTCGACGGCGATTGCGACGCTCTCGGCGTACCCGAACTCGATATCCGCGCCGGCCGAGATATCGAGGCTGCCGGGATGTGGGCCCAAGATCGCCGAGCTTTTCCGCGAGTTTTCGGCGCGTGGCGGCCGTGTGCGCGAGGCCGAGGACGCTGCCAGCGACCCGCAGCTGCAGGTGCTGCACCTCTTCTTCGGCATCTGGGGCGTGGCCGAGGCGACGGCGCGCGCCTTTTACCAGCGCGGGTGGCGCGACCTGGACGATGTGGTCGAGTTTGGCTGGGCCGAGCTCTCGCGCGTGCAGCAGATCGGCATCAAGTACTACGAGGAGCTGCAGGCGCCCATGACGCGGGCCGAGGTAGAGCATATTGCGGCCACGGTGCTGGCGCACGCCAACGAGCTGGACGGCGGCAGCGGCAGTGGCAGTGGAAGCAGCGACTCCTTCCAGATGCTCATTGCCGGCGGGTACCGGCGCGGCAAGGAGCTGAGCGGCGACGTGGACGTGATCCTGAGCCACCGGGACGAGGCGGCGACGCACCTGCTGATCCAGCGTCTCGTGCGGTCGCTCGAGCAGGCCGGCCTGATTAAGTATACGCTGACGCTGAGCACGGCCAACTCGATGCGCGGCCAGGAGGCCGTCAGCTGGAAGGGCAGCATGTCACGCGGGAGCGCAAGCTCTGGCGGCGGCGGGGACGGCTTCGACACGCTGGACAAGGCGCTCGTGGTATGGCAGAATGCGGGCGGCGACAGCAACGGCGACAAGCACCGGCGAGTCGACATTATTGTCAGCCCGTGGAAGACGGTCGGGTGCGCCGTGCTGGGCTGGAGCGGCGGCACGACTTTCCAGCGGGATCTGCGGCGCTACTGCAAGCTTGAGCGCGGACTACGGTTCGACAGCAGCGGAGCGCGGCGACGGACCGACGGCGCCTGGGTCGACCTGGAAAACTTTCGCAGCGACCCGGCGCCGGACATGCTGACGGCAGAGCGACGGGTGTTTGCGGCGTTGGGGCTGGATTGGCGGCCGCCCGAGGAGCGGTGCACGGGGTAGAGGGAGTTGTAAAATGATGTGAAGTGATGAAGATGGGGGATGAAGATGGGGGATGAAGATGGGGATGAAGATGGGGGATGAAGATGAGGGATGAAGATGGGGGGGTAAAAATGAGAGGGATGAAGATGAGGGATGAAGATGAGGGATGAAGATAAGGAGGAAGATAAGGAGGAGTAAACAAGGAGGGAGAAAATGAAGGACTGAAAAGTGTGAATAAAGTGAAATGAGTGAATAATTACAACACTTTAAATAGGCCACCCTGGACTAGAAACGAGGCTACGAAAAGCAACGAAAGCAATACGTACGGAAAGAGCAGTAATAGCGAGCACGTCATCGGCATAGCCAACGTTGTCATATGCAGGCGCTTACGCATAAAACGGCTGTAGCCGCGGCGAATCAGGAATGCTTGTTTGAAGAGTTTATTTACACATCGCAGCCTTGTCGGTGATTCTCGCGGTTTTTGTACTTGTCCGTTTCTTGCTGTCTGTTTACATTGTCATTTGCCTCATATTCTTGTTTAAATATTTATATATTCACATAATTTTATATTTTTACCTTTTTATTTTTACCTTTCTGTATTTTTGTATTTTTTATTTTTATATATTTATATATCTGGATTTATAATCTCTTCTTTTCAGCTCGGCCCCTACTTTCTGCTGTGCCGTTTTTCTCTACTGCCCATTTCCCCTTTCCTTTTCACACGACATTTGTATTGCCAAGCAGCGTTTTGTGCGTCTGTTGGCTGGACCGTTTCGTCAATACCGCCCGCTCGCTTGTCTCGTCATCTCGCAAGCTTGTGCAACGGCACAGTTTGCTTTCTTGGCCGGAGTCGGTCTAATGTTTTTGGCTCCGCAGAGCAGCTTACTGGCCGGATAAGCTGATAATGGCGGGCAGTGTAGTCTGCGGTCGGGCCCTCTGCCTCTGCTTCGGCTGGTTGAGTGGTTCCGCATTCAGTCTTCTAGAAGCGACTGGCCGCCGGAAAATACAAGTATTGGAGCTAAACTACAACGGTACTACACTAAAAGGCTGTGCTTGAGCCACGTCTCGCCATTGCTATATATATCGTGTAGACAGGCCGTATCCTCCTCTTTTGCCATTCACACCCATCTTGGCCGCCTGTTATCCCCTCTAAACGCTTTTTGACACCCTCTTTTCTTTACCATGTCTCTCACTCTCGAGGTTCCGGCCGAATACGGGTTTGTCTCTCCTGATTCCCTTCTTGCTTCGTCTTCTTCCCCTTCTTATTTTCCCTGCTAACACCCCCCAGCTACCCCCTCCTGGTCGCTGTCTCGTCCTTTTTTGTCAACGCCTACCACTCCATCACGACGGGCCAGGCCCGCAAGGCTGCTAATGTGCCCTACCCCGTGGCCTATGTGCCGGCCGAGGCTGCTGACAAGGACCCGGCCCTCTTCAAGTTCAACTGCGGTACGTTGTGACGCTTTTACGATGCTGCTACCCCTTCTAACCCCTCTGCAGCCCAAAAGGCACACGCCAACTTTGTGGAGAATCTGACTCCCTTTCTGGGCTCGCTGCTCATCAGCGGCCTGCGCTTCCCGCGCGTCAGTGCCGGCCTCGGCACCGCTTGGGTCGTCTCGCGCATTCTCTACGTCAACGGCTACGTCAAGAAGGGCCCCCAGGGTCGCCTAATGTACGTCTCCTCTCCTCTCCTCTCCCCTCTCCTCTCCTCTCTCTACTCCTCTCCTCTTCCCTCTCCTCTCTTCCCTCTCCTCTCCTCCCCTCTCCTCTCCTCTC
Organism: Graphilbum ipis-grandicollis; assembly: GCA_019925625.1. Classification (NCBI taxonomy): domain Eukaryota; kingdom Fungi; phylum Ascomycota; class Sordariomycetes; order Ophiostomatales; family Ophiostomataceae; genus Graphilbum; species Graphilbum ipis-grandicollis. The sequence continues at coordinate 165,074 of JADHKH010000026.1, forward strand.
CTCTTCCCACTGACAAATAGTGGCGCTGGTGCCTCCTTGTTCGACTTGGTGCTCAAGTTTACCGCCCTCTACACCGTGGCCAACATGATCCTGGCCATATAATCATACTCTGCTAGTACTGGGCGGTGAATCATCATCTCGGCTCCTTCCGCAAGCAAAAGCAAGGCACGTGCTATCAAAGCGGGTCCCGTAATCACAGAAAGAAACAATGTACTTTTTCAAGATGTGGATATGTACAGTAGTCATGAAATCGATAAAAGTATATTCATAATATAAAGCAGAAGAATAATCCAGAAAACAATCTAGCACACCGGAGAAAAGATAAATCAAACACGATTACCTCAAAACGTAGTCCATACATTCAGGGAGAAGAATCAAGGGGAATGAATAAAGAGCGCAACAAAAAAAGCTTCTGACGGGCATAACACTCTCCAGCTTTCACTCCTTTCCGGTCCGCCGCCTTGCCGCATCCTTGGCTCCTTCGTCCCAGTCTGCCCCCGATACGGTGGCTGTCGCCAAAGCTGCTGCTGCCGACGCCGCTCCCGGTTCTTTTGCTTCGACAAAATCGCTCGGGCCCTGTCCTTCCTGGCTCTGGCTGTCCGTGCTCTCGTTTTCCCCGTCGTCGGTCTCGGCTGATGCATCTCCCGGGCTAACACCGCCACCGTTGCTTTCGTCTTGCTTTCCTGGCGTGCTCGTGCCATCGCCGCCATCGCCGCCGCCATCACCACCACCACCGCCCGCCATCGCCTCTGTCGTATGCCACTTGGCCACTTCCTGCCGCATGGCCTCCAGCTCCTTCTGAAAGCGGTTGCCAAACACGTCAATGTAGTACGTAGCCCCATTGTAGATGCTCCACGTGAAAACCCCCATCAGAAACAGGCCGCTTGCCCATCGGTGGTAGAACCAGATGGGGCACGGCAGCATCGTCAGCACCGCATAGCTGTACTGGATCAGCATAAACGCCGGCTCCTGCAGCGCTTCCGGCAGCGCCAGCACCACGTGGCCGATCCACGTTTTGCTGTACGACCGCCGCAGCCAGGTGAACGACGTTGGCCGGCCCGCCGCAATCTTATCGCGCCGCCGCACCGTGATGAAAAAGTAGTACGACAGCTGCCAAAAGGCGTACGGGATCGTCGACCAGGCCAGCATGGACGACACCGTGGTGTAGGGGCGCCGGGCGCCCGAGAGGCTGTCGCCGGGCAGCGCCGCCGGATGTTGCAGCGCGTACACGGCCGGAAAACGCGCCAGCTGCTGCTCTGGGCTCAACAGGTGCACCATGCAGTGCAGCGTCGCGCATGGCATCACGTGGATGAAGAGCGAGGTGACCTTGTCGAAGCTGTGGAAGACGAGCGAGTTGCGCCACATGATAATGGCGACTGCGTTGTTGCCAAAGGCCAGACAGTAGACCGCCACCAGCAGCCGACGCGACCCGGGCAGCACCCAGATGCTCAGCAGCAACATCAGGTTGACAAAGTAGCACAGGTCGGCCAAGAAGTAGTGGTAGCCGCGCCGGTGGTAGGTGTAGAACCGGATGGGCATAAAGTACAGGATCTGCCCCGTGTACCACATCGGCATGTACTGGGGGAATCCGCCGATCAGGTAGCCGCTGACAAAAATGTTGAGCACGCCGCAGATGAACGACACCTTTTCGCGCATCGTAATCACCCGGGTGTCGTTCCACTGCCGCCCCAGCTTTTCCACGCTGACGCGCATGCGCTTGCGGTATCGCTCCAGCTGCTCCTCGGCCGATGGCACCCGGTGCCGCCATTCCTCCACCATGCGCTCGCGTGCCCCCTGGCTGCGCGTCTTGAGCACACCCCCCGATTTGCGCAGCTTGCGGGTCTGCGCCGAGATGCCCTTGGACAGCTTCTCCAGCTGCTGCGGCAGGGCAAAGTTGTCCAGCAGGTCAAGCATGCCGAGCCGGTCCAGCGGCGGGATATCCCAGTCCTCCTGATAGGAGCTACTGCCGGAGAACGAGGGGTGTCGCGAGGATGCTGCCGAGGTTGCCGACGCCGCTGCCCCTCCCGATCCCGAGTTCGGCCCCGATGCTAATGTCGCCTCTAGTCGTGGACTCTTCCATGGCGCTGTCGCCGTTGGACTCGTTGGCACCGTTGTCGGACCCAGTGTCGGTGTGTCGGCAATGGCGTGCTCGGAAACCCCGCTGCCGCTTTGGCTGCTCCCCGCCTCGGGCGTCAGGACCGACTCACTGCCGGTCAGCGTGCCCTCCTCCGATCTCGCGCTCGGCATCGGAAGGGCCCCCACCGATCCGCTATCGGGCTCGGCCATTTCTGCAAGGGTGCGGTTCCGGAAGCTGTGCTTTTCGAAAGAGACAGCACGAAGAGCTTCTGCACATCGCAGCATTAAAACGTCAGCCATCTTTTCGAAAGTGACGCAACTACATATCGACAAAGCCAAGGAGCATATAAAGAAAGAATGAGAGAAGAGGTAGGGTTGGGGCTGACTGGAAAACAAATATAGATACACAACCACAACCACAAAGCAGGACAAAGATAAAGAAGCCCAACTAACCTTTTCTATTCGCCTCGTGATCCCCCAATTCTCGGCACCCACGCTGCCGGCGATGCTAAGAAAGCCTCAGCTAAAGTAGATTCAGTAATGGTCCGGTGTCATCAGCAAAGCTAAGAAGCCGTCTGTACTGGCAGTCGTTTTGATGCCACGCCCGCCAAAATAGCAGAACAGCCAGCGTCCAAACGATAGAGAGAAGAGACAGGCGGGGTACGGTTGATAGGAGAGGGTTGATGCCTTGTGATAGGTGTTGTTCGAGCACGAGGAAAAAGCATTGGAGCAGCAGACACCACCAGAGATAGTTGAAAATAGCGCCCAAATCAACCATTGATCCCGCGCCCCCCGGCGTGTGTCCAGTCAGCTCTGTGGTTGGCCCAAGCGCCCATGGAGACGATGCTGCCCCATCACAAGGGCTGCGCCTACTTTGGATGTTACTTTGTTCTTCCAAGTATCGACTGCCCAGACTGGTTAGTCAGCAGACATTAGCCACACCCCACCGCCCCATTCTCCCCGCGAAGCTCGCCCCCAAAGCTTCCGCATCCAGCCCTGCAACGTCAAGCCAACCGTTCTAGGCCAACGGCTTCGAAACATTGGGACAGAGCTCAACACAAAAAGCTCGACACTTTTCTCCTGTTGCCGTACTTGTATCGAATTGTCCCAGGTAGAAGTTGGTACTATCTAACCTCTCCTCGCCATGGCAGAGGTCAAGGCCCTCGATGCCTTGGAGGTGAGTTTTGGCACTTTTCGTCATGACAAGAAGAGCACACGATGAAGAAGAAACAGCTGGCCTGACCTGTCCCGCCCAGCCATTTGTGGCCCTAGCCAAGTCTGCCAACTCGGCCCGCGCCGCCGCCGACCTGGTCTCTCGCGCCACCTCCAACCCCAACACCTATGTCTTTGCCGAGCTGCTCCAGACGCCCCAGATCCAGGCGCTCGCCACGGCCAAGCCCGAGCACGCCGCCTATCTCACCCTGCTCCAAATCTTTAGCTACGGCACCTTTGCCGACTACGAAAAGGGCACCATTACCGCCACCCATACTACTGCCCAGATACCACAGCCGCTCGACTCTTCTTCCTCAGCGGCACCACCACCGCCACTCCCAACAACAGCACAGGAACCTATTGCGAGCTCCTCCGTCCCCCTCCCCCCCCTCAACGAGGTCCAGTCCCACAAGCTGCGCCAGCTCTCCCTCATGTCTCTCGCCACCGACCGCCAGCACCTCTCCTACCGCTACCTGACCCAGCACCTGCGCCTCGCCAGCCATCGCGACCTCGAGGCCCTCGTCGTCTCTGCCGTCTATGCCGGCCTCATCTCTGCCACCCTCGACCCCGCCCACGAGGCCGTCCGCATTGCCTCTGTGGCCCCGCTGCGCGACCTCGCCCCGGGCTCTCTCCCAAAACTGCACAGCGCCCTCCTGGCCTGGTCCGGGCGCTGCGAGGCGGCGCTGGCCGATATCGAGGACCAAATGGCCGCAATACGTGCAGCGGCGGCGGCCAAGGCCGAGGAGGAGCGGCGCTGGGACGCAAAGTTCCAAAGGGCCCTAGACGAGGAGGGAACGCTGCAGGGCCGTCTGTCGGCCGTGGGCGGCGGTCCGGATGCTGCCACCAGCAGCGGCTCCGGTGCCGGCTCTGGCCATTCTACTGCCGGCTCGTCTCTCATCAGTTCTGGCGCCCGCAAAATACAGCGCTTTATGAAGCGTGGCGGCAGTAGTAGCAGTGCTACAGGGGCCATCGGCTCGTCGGCCGGCGCCACAGCCGCCATGACAGCCCCCGCTGCTGCCGTCAACGATGACGAGGCTATGGATGTCGACGACGACGACGAGAACGAAGACGGCAATGAGAACCATGGCGATAACGAGGCGAACAAACGAGCCAGCCGACGAAAGCTGTGAAGGGGGTCGCCGGGTAGCTCTCCCAAACCTGATGATGTGGGGATAAGAGAGAGGCCCAGCAAAGGACAAGGAGCAACTGGAGTTTTTTTGGGCCTGGAGCAAGCATGGGCTGTCGAGAAGAAATAAGAGGGCACGAAGACGGCCCGATATATGAGTGCCTTTGATAACGCAAAAACAGGAATGGAATCAAACACGTGTAAATCACACTGTCTCGTTGACATTTGTTGTACATGTTGTATTAATTGTCACGGCTCGGCCGATTCCACGTAACTTTGTTTTTCCCCTCGTCTCCTGTTTCTTCCTCGCCCCAGCCATTAACTGAGAAACCATCTTTGCCTGCTTGCAAAACGCCTGCTGGTATCCTGAATGCAAAAAGCCAAAAGCCCGTCAAAAGAAGAATGAAAAAGACGGCACAAAAAATGAAAACAAAAGAAAAGAAGAAGAAACCCATAATTACATAGATGCTCCCCGTAAGCGCCGCTCATGATATTCGTGAAAGGATGTAGGAAGAAAGGAAAAAAGGACAGAAAGAAATCCGGCTTTTCTCACAGCCTTCGTCCAGGCACGAATATGAAAAGCACCAACAGCGCAGCATCAACGAGTATCGTCACAGCAAGAACAACAAGCGCTCTCTTGGCCAGAAGCCTCCGAACAAACGGCTCCCGCACCCGGGCAAACTTGAACGGCGTATATTCGCTAAACCCAAGCAGGGCAAGTAGGGGGTCCAGTGAATACTGGAAGGACGCGAGAAAGTACACGCCAAATGTGAAAGGAATGATAAGCTGGAGAGTTAGTCGTGGACAAGCCAAAGATTCCACGTCCTGAAAGTACTCACGAAAAGTCTTGTCTCGCGGGATTTATCGAGAAAGACAAGCACAAAAGCGGCCCAGAAAGCGGCAAACATGGATACCATGCCGATGACGAGCCGCATAATGAGCGTGGGAGGGATCAGGTTGCCGAGCGCCTTCATGCGCAAGAAGCCGGGAAAGGCATCGCGCTCCATGGCCTGGAAGACGTAGTCCTTAGCCACGTCAAACACCTCGGGATCGTCACGGCCAAACTCCTCAATGGCGCTGGTAATGTCTTTGGTGATCGAGTCCGGCAAGATGATTTCGCGTTCGGCGCCCGGCAGCAGAAATGTGTACAGAATCTTCTCGGCAGAGGCACGGATGTCCTGCCGAGCCACCGTGTGCGCCGGCGAGTTTGAGTCGGTCATGTCGCGCGTGGTGGTGCCGCTGGCACTGAGGCGAACACCGCCGCCCGGCGTCGTAATGGCAGGACCGGTGCTGCGCGGCGAGTCCAGCGAGCGCTGCGTGTCTTCGCGCAAAAAAGCTGACATGCGTGCGTCCTGGCCCTTTTCCTTGTCGGTCTGGTATTTGGATGGGCCGGCCACCGGGTGTGTCATGTCGCCAAGATTCTCCAGAATGGCCGAGGACCGCTTGGATTGAGACCTGTCCCCGTCGGGGGTTCCGATCATGACGGACCGGCGCAATTCCCGCACATAGTGCCGGCAAAGCGTCATGTGTTGTGCGACATCGAGCCTTTGTTTGTGAGTAAAGTAATCAGGGAGGAGAAGAAGGGAGAAGAAGAAGAAAAAAAGAAAAAAAGAGGCAAAAAAAGAGGTAAAAAACATAATCCTCACCAAAAATCCAGGTAATCAACAGATCGCTTTTGGTCGCGCATGTAGATATAAAACGAGTAGAGATCCACAGGAGACAGCGTCCGACGACTCAGCACTTCAAAAAGCGTCGGCAATCGGTTTCGTTCGAGATCGGGTTGCGGTGACGGCGAAAGGTCACCGGGCCCAGAGTAATCGGCCATGCTGGAATGGGATACCAGCCGCATCTGCTGCCTTAGCTGCGATGGAAACGGCTGCGGCAAAAAGACGGCGGTCAAGCAGTCCCGGCAAGAGCGCAACGAGCAAAGGCGCGATATAAATCCTCTCTCCCCGAGACCAAAGCGATTGTTGTGATGCCGAGACTCTCAATCAACAAAAAGTTTGGCCCAAGGCGTCGAATGGGCAGACAACGGAACCGAGCAGGAGGAAAATCGCGATATGTCGGGATAAAACGAGAGGAAGTGCTTCAAATTAAAAACCGTTGCGCAGCAGCGGAGATGGCAAAGAGAGGCCGAAGAAAGGGCGAAAGATTGAAGAGTTGAGACAAAAGAAAGGGCAGCCACTGTTCGTATTACCAGGGAGATAAGCTGTGTACGAAGTACATTGTATTCCGTTAGGTAGCTAAATAAACAGAGTACGATCCTCGATGTTGCCGGTACGAAAGAAATAGGTTGCCGTGATGGTCGTCAATTCGAGATTGCCGATTCGAGGGGCCGTTGGAAAAAGAAGAAATTAACGAGGGGCGCCGTTCAGCGTTATCGGGCAAAAGAATGAACAAAGGGAAGAGAGAAGGAAAGGATAAGACTTGGAATGTGGCTCAGAGTGGTGCTTTCCTTGCCTTTGAAGCCGCCCGCGTTTTTTGTTGATCACCGCTGGACAACGTACGTTAGGGGGCAGGAGTTAGTGCACAGCCCAGCACACTATGCGCGTCGCAGCGTTGGGAGAACCCGTTCCGCAGCCGGATTCATGCCAGGGGTAATAATGCGAAAAGCGGTTATTGGTTGAAATTAGCTTCATTAAAGCAATGCGGCCCACATGACCAGCCGCGTGACCGAGAGCTGGTCACGTGTGGATGCTCTCCGCCTGGAAAATAAAAAGCGGGCGATAGCACAAGCTTCTTTCGCTGATTGGTCAAAGGAGCCTTTTTTTAGCTCCCATGGGGAATTTTAGCACACACAAACATTTTTTCCCGGTCTGTGAGGGCTTAGTCGAAATTACCATTTTTTTAGTCCCCCTCTCTTTTACGGCTTCTTTTTTTTTCTCTTCCGCCTCCCCATTACCACCACATCGACGACGCTCGGTAACCACGACACCATTCGACGGGATTCGAGGTGCGCATATTTGCCTTTTCCACTGGATCCATCTCCCATTTGGCTTGTTCTCTTGTTGTGTGCCAGCCTATCTAACTGCGGCTTGCATTCTTTCTCTACAGCTTCACGAAACAAACTACCGAAAAGATGTCCTCAAAAAAGCCCTCTGGCAAGGCCGGCCGGTCCGCCATCGCTGACGTTGTCGCCCGCGAGTACACCATCCACCTGCACAAGAGAGTACGTTTAATGATCAGTTCTGGGAACTTTTCTACGGGAGATGTGTGCCGGCAAAACATATCCACGTGCCAGAAGCCACATTGTTTCGATAAGAGGGTGGACAAAGGGGAACAAACAACAAGTCGGATCGATGATACGGGACATTCAGGCTAACTCGTTCTTCTCTTTTCTCCAGTTACATGGCGTGACCTTTAAGAAGCGGGCTCCCCGTGCGGTCAAGGAGATCAAGAAGTTTGCGCAGCAGGCAATGGTAAGGCGACCCACTCGCGGATGTGACAACGAGGCACGACGGGGGAAACCGAGGTCTAACATACATCTTCCATCAGGGCACCACGGATGTTCGCCTGGACCCCCAGCTGAACAAGAAGGTCTGGGAGGCTGGTGTCAAGGGTGTTCCCTTCAGACTCCGCGTCCGGATCTCGCGGAGACGAAACGACGAGGAGGACGCCGCCGAGAAGCTTTACAGCTTCGTGCAGGCTGTCAACGTCAAGAACCCCAAGGGCCTGCAGACCGTTGTGGTGGAGGAGTAAAAAAGAAAAAAGAGAAAAATTATAAAGGGATGGGGACTTTTCATCTTTTTTTCATGTTTCTTTCTGCGGGTTTCGACGGGACGGCGACAGGCGGGGAGACTATTGGGAAGACGGATATCTGTGACGGACAAAAAAAGCATCCCGAAAACAGGAATACCGAAAAAATGAAATCTACAAAAAAAGAAGAAAAAATCGCTTTGATTATTACAGGGAGAGAAGTGGCCTCGGTTCTTTTGGAGTTTCATGGTATGCATGGTGGCTTTCCGTACCAGTACATGACTTTCGATAGCAACGCCAAGAGAAAAGCCAACTGGCACGACGGATGTGCTGCTACATGGCCCATACTTGGCCCTGACAATAGTTTTTGTTGTTGCTCCCTTCGTTATCGTCGTAGCGTGGGGTTTGCTTATAATGAAGTTCTACTTTCTGTGTTTGTCAAGAGATGCAAAAATATTGTCATAGTATTGGTGTTTGACTTGTTCTCCGACCAGCTATGGATGATGGAAGCAATAAAATGTAAAATGTAAAAAATGCAAGTGTTAAAAGGTCATGGTTTGCCTGGTTCGTTACCCAACCCAGCCGCTGTGCGAGAAACCGAAATAAAAAGCAGCATAACAGCAAAACATTATCAATCATCGCTGTTCCTGCCCACCATGCCAAAATAAAACACCCCCAAGACCTGTTCAGTGCCCCAGTCTATCCCTTTCTCATATTCGTTGCTCATTCGTCCTCCACATCGCGGTGGCGGCCCAAGACCTTGCGCTTGAACTCCTCGGGGTCCTTGTCCCAGAGCTCGGCAGCCTCGCCGTTGAGGGGTGAAGCACTTCAGTCTGTCAGCCAACCGTTTTCTCTTCTTCTCTTCGCACAGCACGACTCACTTGTTGGGCTCGCCCAGCAGACTCTGCAGGCTGAGGAGCACCGTCTGGATGTTGTACGCCGGCGTCCACTTGTCCTTGAGGATGTCGAGGCAGATGCGGCCGGAAAAGTCGAAATTGGGGTGGTAGATGGGCGTCTTGAAGAGCACCGTGGGCGGTGCATAGGGATAGTTGGCCGGGAAGGAGAAGCTCAGCTTGAAGGTGAGGCCGGCGTAGGGCGTGTCGTCGGGGCCCTCAATGGTGGCCAGCCAGAACATGAGGTTGCCATCGGCCGAGGGAAATGCCGAGACACCGGGTGCCGGAGACGTCATGAGCTGCATAAGCTCCGTCTGTAGTCTGGGCCGGCATTAGATTAGCCCTTCTTCTGCGCGTATAAGCATAATGGCTCGGGGCAATGGTCTCACCTCTTTGTTACACTCTGTGAATCGGATCCCGTCTTGGCACAGCCAGCACCAGACGCTGCCAGGCTGCCGGGCGCTGCATTCTGCGAGTCTGCCATGCTGTAGTCCATTCCGGCAAACGTAAAAAGAAGAGGGGGAGGGGATGAGGCAAAAGACGATGCGGCTGGGACACGAAATCGAGGCAAAAGAAAGGAACGCTGATGTGGACAAAACCGTAAACAAAAACAGCGGGGAGCAAGAGCAAGCGGAAAAACAAACAGCAAATGGAAAAAGGCACACTAAATGCACGCAGAGCCAAGGCCAGGAGAATGCCGCTGCCGAAAGATACCAAAGGCCCGAAAGCGATAAATCACAGGGGGGGGAATTGACAGAGGAAAAGGATAAATTTGAGCTGCTTCAAGGCCTGCTTTATATTTATGTCTTTTCAGTGTCAGCTAAATGCCAGCCTTGGAAGACGAATTGACAGCTCGGAAGCAGCGCCTACCTTTTTTAGATTTTTCTGCCCAAATAAAAATAAATGCCCCGCTAGCTCAAAAGCATTGGCTCTGGGCGCTTTATTTGTTTTGCTGGTGAAGCAAATCGCTGCCTTTGCTGTTGTTTCTGCAAGAAAGGTCGTCTCTGCTCTTTGCCGTGGCGAATGTCATTGGCTGCCGGGCCGTTAGCACCTGTTGGGTGGGCCTGGAGGGGTCGCTGCGGTTGCCGTTGTTTACATTCTTTTGGCGTCGTGCTAGCAACAAGAAGGCACTAGTGCACCCATTTCAGGCCGTTTTTTTCACGCCCAGGCCGGCCATTACAGCGAGCTGGACAGCTTATTCTCGGCCAATCAGGACGCGGTCACGCGTGATGTCGTTCACTAAAACTACTTTACGCGAAAACGCCCATACAATGACTGAGTCACCTCACTCTGGAAACCGCCGACGGCCAGCTTTTACGTACAAAACAAATCCCGACAGGCAGGTGGTCAGTTTGGAGTGAGAGCAAATCATTTTACAGAGTGTTCTTGTCCACATTGAAAAGGTGCACAGGCATAAACACAAAATCAGCGAAAAAGCGGGCGGCTATAGCCGATCCGACCCAAAGTGAGTCTGGGGCCTGATTTTTATATAAAGGACCGGATGAGATGAGCAAAAGGGATGAAGCTGTTGTGGATATTCGCACGCTTTATGGCCAAACCTCGCTAACACCATTCTCAGATGGCCATGCAGCACTCTCAGCTGGACCCGCTGCCCTCGAACCTGCCTTTTCGCTTCATCTCCAACACAATCGGCCGGGGTGCCTTTGCATCGTAAGGCTCTATTGCGATCTTGCTTGTTCTGTACTTATTCTGGTTTCTCTTGTTTTCGCATCCTCTTTTGTTTTCCCTCCTGACACGCGTAGGATAAAAAAAGCCGTCCCGCTCGATGCCAAGCAGCCCGTGTTTGCCGTCAAGCTCATCCACAAGGCCTACGCGGTCAAAAAAGGCCGCATCTCGCCCAAACAAATCACCACCGAGGTCGCGCTACACTCCCACGTCGGCCAGCACCGCAATGTCATTGAGTGGTACGCCACCGGCGAGGACGCTGTCTGGCGCTGGATCGCCATGGAGTTTGCCGAGGGCGGCGACCTCTTTGACAAGATTGAGGCCGACGTCGGCGTCCCCGAGGACATTGCCCACCTCTACTTCCGCCAACTCGTCAGCGGCGTCAGCTTTATCCACTCCAAGGGCGTGGCCCACCGCGACCTCAAGCCCGAAAACATTCTCATGTCCGGCTCCGGCGACCTCAAGCTCGCCGACTTTGGCATGGCCACCATGTTTGAGTACAAGGGCAAGACCAAGCAAAGTTCTACTACCTGCGGTAGCCCGCCGTACATTGCCCCGGAAGTGCTGGCCTGCGGGCGCAGCGCTGCGGAGGCACCGGCGTCGGCCCCCGCCAAGTACGACCCCGACCGCGCCGACCTGTGGTCCTGCGGCGTCATCCTCTTCGTCCTGCTGGCCGGCAACACGCCCTGGGAGGAGCCGGTGCCCAGCACCAGCTGGGAGTTCTCCGAGTACGTCCGCACCAATGGCCACACCACCGACCAGCTGTGGTCGCACGTGCCGCCGACGGCGCTGTCGCTGCTGCGCGGCATGATGAATGTCGATCCGAGCCACCGCTTCCGTTTTGAGCAGATCCGCCAGCACCCCTGGTTCACGCGCCCCAACCCGCTGCTGACGGCCGACGACCGTGTATCGGACCCGCTCGAGCTGGCCACACAGATGCTCAGCAACCTGCACATCGACCTGAGCCAGGCGCCGCCGACCTCGCAGGCGCGCGCCGCTGCCGCTGACGCCATGGACCTCGACGGCAGCTCCTCCTCTGCGCCCGCCTTGTCCGCGACCCAGCCGGATGTGCCCATCCTCTACGACGCCACCTACGATTGGGACCGGCCCGGCCCACGCACGCTGGGGTGGGCAGCCATGGCGTCCACGCAGCCAGCGGCACACACGGGCGGCGTCGGGCGGTCCGCCAGCGCCACCGGCGCCTCCGGGGTGCTGGGCTACGGTCTGCGCGAGGCCATGGCAGAGGAGCCGGCCATGAGCCAGTTTTCACAGGCGCGCGGCGTGCCCGTGTCGCTGACGCAGCACGCCCGCCGCTTCCAGGACATTGTGCCGGCGTACTCGCTGACGCGCTTCTACTCGCACGTGCCGTTGAAGCTGCTGATGCAGATGCTGTGTGCGGCGCTGCACCAGCTCAACGTGCCGGCGCCGCCGGCGGAGTCGACGCTGCGGAGCGGCGACGGCGGCTATGTGGCCAGCATCCGCGTGCGCGTGGTGGACGGGCGCAAGCAGGTGCTGCATGGCGACATTTTGGTGGAGCAGTGCCAGCTGCCGGCCGGCGGTTATGACGGCCAGCCGCAGCTGTTCGAGGTGTCGTTTACCAAGTACAAGGGCGATCCGCTCGAGTGGCGCCGCTTCTTCAAGAAGATGGTGCAGCTGTGCCGGGACGGCGTGTACTCTCCCGACGAGGACGGTGGCGACGGGGTTGGCCAGGGCGATGCCGCCGGTGTCTAGCAGGCACTTGCTGCAGCAGCCTAAGCTAGGCTTGGTGTCGGCGCCGAGAGATGCAGAGTGCCTGGCGACGACGGACAGCGGCAAGGCGTAATACTGGCGGAGGACTAATGAGACCATGATGCGAGAAGCGAGACCCCTGTATGGAATCACATGGGGCTTGTGAAACGGGAAGACGCTTTCTATCAAAGATAAATACACGGGGTATATGCCAGGGGAACGGAAATAGAAGCCCAGATATCCAAGTTGCTATGCGAAAATCAAAAGAAAACGGAAAAATGAACATTTGCTTACATAAGCTTTTCGGTTTCCAACCGTAACTGATTCCCATCCAGACAAACTAATGCCCCCCCAAGATACAATAACAAGGATTATAAAATGACAAGAATGACAGCATGATAAAACAACAATTATGATAATAAAACAACAGTAAACGTAAGCTCCCAGAGTTACCTCATTGGTTGTAGCTTGGGCTGCGACTGTGTGAGAAAGAGAGGAACGGGCCCCATCATTGACCTGGGCTCGGAACCGGCCGTCTTGTGTCGAAAGCGGTCCAGATCAGCCTCGACAAGGCCCAAATGCAGGTGCTCCCGACCAGCCCAACGGTCAATAATGTCGGCAATGGCCCGGAAGCCTTCCGAGTGACCGCCGGCCTCGCGGGCGCTCCACCCACAGCAGATGAACAGGTAGCAGTGGATCAGCTCGTGCAGGAACGCAGAGATGAGCAGCCGGCGGCTGTACTTTGGGCTTCTGAGAATCGGCTCAGACAGCAGGATAAACGTCTCAAAGCCGCCGCGTCGCGCACGGCGCAGTGACGTGTGGCCAATGACCTTGGCGTCGTAGCCGGGATGGGACGCCACGTCGGACCAGTCCCAGCGCACCCGCTGGCTCAGACACCCGTTGAAAAAGATCTCATTGGCCGCCAAAAAGATGCTCTCTAGAGCCGCATTATCCAGGTCGAACTCGGCGCCGGCAGATTTGGGGTGGATGAGCCCGCTTAGGATGCGCGCGTGTCGTGATTCGGGGCACTTGCGGTAAAACTCCTCGAGATGTACCGAGACGGCAAATGCAGCCTCCTTGTCCGTCATGGGCCCTCCGTGCTGGCCGTGGTCGAGGCCGCCATATCTCTCGGACCTGAAACTGCGCCCGTCGTTCCGTCCCTCCACCGTGAGGAGGCCAAGGTGGCCGGCCGCCATCTCCTGCTGATGGTGATGCGGGAGCCCTAGTCGATCGACGCGCTGCGGAAAGCTTTTCGGTCGCAGCGGCGCCTCTTCGCTGCGCCACTCGTCGCGCCAGTCATCGCGCCACTCGTCGCCCAGCGCGCCGGTGTGCGGTATGCCGGGGGGCAGCGAGCCCTGGGACGGACGTGAGAGTAGATGCTCGGAAACCCGCTGTCGCTGGTCTCGTGCCAGCAAAGGCCATGGCGACGAAGCACCTTGCTGTTGTCTGATAAAGTCCCCAGGCTCGAGCGGCGAGCACAGACGGTCCAGTCGGAACGTTTCCGGCTCTTCAGACGCATAGTATGGGGGGAACCGGTCGTGGTAGGCTCTCATCCGGGTGGCCATAAAGTCTGGGCCAGCGCTCCACAAGTCCGGCGTTCGCGAAGGAGACGACGTAACCGGCGTCGAAACGCGCTCGGGGTCTGCCTCGCGCAGAACAAAGAAGCTGTGCACCTCGTCCAGCGACGGCTCTGGCGGCTCCGACACTTCGACAGAGGGGATGGGGATGTCGCAGGAAGCTATCCGCTGTGGCTCCGCCGTGCTAGTCTGAGCTGCCATGGGCTGCACATGGTGATAGCGGCGCCCCGCCTCGTCTGGGCCGTAGGAAGAGTCGAGATCCGACGGGTAGCGCCGTCTTGACCATTCATCGTAGTCGCTGCAGTCGGTGCTGCTGCTGCTGTCCTCGTAGTGAGGAGAGTGTGAAAGAGCTCCGGCAGCACGAACCCAAAACGCCATACCCAATGTTGCCGTGAGCACAGTCGGGCAATGTCAGGCTGTAGAATGAGCGAGCAGGGCCGTCGTGGGGACTGGAAAAAGTGACAGGAAGCCTCCAAACTGGCCGATCCAAAAGACCCAAAGACCCAGAAACCCAAGAACCCAAAAAACCCAAGATTGCATGCCAATGGATGCCAAACACAAGCACGGACAAAAAAGGAAAGCGGCCAAGTTTAAGGGCTCAGTGAAGAGGGTGTCTCTCTGTCTTTGGCTTCCAACGGAGAGTTAGATTGCAGGGATGCGTGCGAATCACCGTGCAAACCTTCAAAATAAACAAAGAACAAGAAAAAAGGCCGGAAAAGGAATTGAAAAAAAGAAAAAAAAAGAAAAAAGAAAAAGAAACTAGAAAAACAGGCGGGCTTGGCGGCTCGCACTCAATCGTTGCGCCTTTCTCAGACCGTGTTTGAGCTTGCAAGCTCTCATTGCCGTTCCAGCCTCAAGAACGCAGGACCTTGCAAGAAGGCACACAAAGCTGTGGCAAAAAGTCAGACATGTGCCCCGAATGGCGTTCTCCAGTTTTCCGGCGAATAGGACGCGGCGGCCTTGGTGATGTGTTGTGCCGGCAATGCGCTGGCCAACGGCCTTTGGCTCGTTTGGGCGGAAATGGATGCTTTTCGCGGATGCAGACTGACATTTCCAGCACCAAAAGGCGACGTCCATGTCAACCCAACATTTTGAGGAGGGTGTTGGCCTGCTAGTAGCCCAGGCAGCCGGCTGGGACTCGTGGCGCTGCTGAACAGGGCAAGAACAACTGGCGTCCTGCAACTCGATGCTTGCTTTGTGGGAAAGAACCGGAGCGGTGTGTTTTGTGTGCTTTGACACTTTGCATGGCACTTGCCTTGTTACGACTTTAAGCCGCCTTTCCCACTTGGCAGCGCCGAGTATTGGACGTCGCCGTCACACTCACTTTTTGGCGGCGCTGCTGCTTTCTGGCTTCGTTTCACTCGAATGCCATTGCTGATGGAGAATGCTATCGTATAATACTACATACTCAACATCACGAGAGTCGCCAAAGCAGGGGAAAGAAGATGGAACAAAGATGGAGTACAAATGATTAAACAAAAGCACCCACAAAAGCGGTCCTGAAAAAAGAACAAATCGGAGCATCCGCACAAGAGTTGCGGAAATGAAAACAAATCAAAGGACATCTTGATGGTCAACAACCAGCCATGACGTGCCTCTGTTTTCATGCAACACGGAAATGCCAGAGTGTTGGATGCTGCAGGCTACGTCGTGTTTTGCGATGCGTTGTCTCGATGAGACTCGAGCGGCGGACCAGTACTGTTGACTGCTTTACTCGGTCTTTATTTCGATCAACCATGCTCTGATAAACGAGGGATAGACCGAAAGATAAGACGGCCCGCCTGTATAAGCTTCTGCACCGGCAATTTGGCGATAGTGCACAATGATGTGGCCCAGAAGTGTTGGCCCTGTTATTGGCCGCCCTGTCTGTTGACGGTTAACGTTCATTACGGCAATCCTAGACGTTGGAAATCACCCAAAGAAAGCAGATTTCTATTCAACAATAATTTTCACGGTCCCTGGTGCAGGATTTGTACTCTCCAAACCCCAACAAACGCAAGACGAGACCCCGTAATGTCGTCACGAAGCAGGAGGACGACCCATGAGCGGCAAGTCAAAGTATCATGGCCGGTGGCCGACTTCGGCTAGAGGAAATCGTCTATTGGATGTGCTGCTACTTTATGCATCCGACTCTACGAGTGTTCCAATACCCCTTTTCATCCCGGCTGTCCGATTTACCGCTCGGGGTTTTCCACGCCGCACACATCAGCTGGCTCGCTTGCCCTCTTGGCTGGTGAGATGGCAAAGGCCAGGCTACCTCAAAGGGCTGTTGCCAAAGCCCAGGTTCCGCACAGCCCGGACGTCGTCAGCCTGTCTCTCGAGAAGCTGCCGCATTTTCAAGCTATAGACTTTCTCTTCTTTCTCTGCTTCCATCTCCTGCTCTGTCTTCATCTGCTCCACAAAATCCTCCGCCCGGAAACCCGACCCGGACGAGAAAGTGACGAGGCCCAGCTTGTCTCCCGTCCAGAAGAGCAAGTCGTTGTTGTTTAGACTATCTCGGCTGCTGCTGCTGCCGCTGCCGATGCCGGCCGGCCGGGTGGGCAGGAGTTTCCTTGCAATATCGTCGGAGTCGGCGGTAGCTGTTGAGAAGAGAGATGACATGGCCTCCGTGTCGCTCCCCTCGTCTCTACCAATCGTGCAGGTCCGCACCTCTGTGACGCCGTCCCGCTCCACCCAACGGATGCGGCCGCTGCCATCTGAGTAGACGAGCCGTGTCCCATGGCAGGCCACGGAGAAGAGCTTGGAGGGCGAGGACGACTGCCGGTTTTTCATGGCCGAGTTTTGCTGGTATTGCACCTCCCGTGGCCCTGAGTTCGGCGCCACGCCAATCCCGTACAGCTCCAAGGACCCCTTAGTCTTGTACTCGCCGCAAGCCACAATCGTGCGGCTGCCGGCCACCGTTTTGGCGCGGTGTACCTGCTCGACCGAAAGGGCACCCTGGCGCCGGAGCTCTGCGTCCACGGCCGAGAAGGCGGTCGGGATGGAGGCCAGGCTGCTCAGGCTCGATCCCGAGTAAATGGAGTCCTTTACGTAGGTCAGGTTTCTCCGATCATAGTGCAGGATGTTGGGGATCCGGCCGGCCGCATAGATGTCGTCCGAGAGCTGGTGCTCAGACCCCGGCTGCTGGAGATGCAGCAGGCAGAGCGGCCCCGGCTGTGGGTGTTGCGCCTGTCGGTGCTGGAGGCGTCCCGACTGGAGGAGAGCGCTCTTCCTCTCTTGCTGTCTAATTGACATTGGCAGAACATCCACGATTTCGTCCCTGTCTGCGCCGGCGACGCCCACCTCTCTGGATCGGGAATCGTACAGGTGAATGCCGGCTCGAAGACCGACAGTAAGCGGTACTGTGGGATGAGAGCTTGAGAGGGCGGTGATTGGCCATGGAAACTGTTCCCTGCCTGTCGCTGACAGTCTTTGTAGGTCTACTTCTACCAGAACTAGGCACTAAGGCGTTAGCGAAGGAGAAAAAGGAAAGAATCAAGGATAAAAAGAACAAGGGCAGGACAAACCGTTTCGGACAGCAAAATAGGCCAGGTGGCGCTGGCTGTCGACGCTTACGCATTCTGTCACGCCGTAGTCTACTTGTCTAAAGGACGTCTGCCGCTCCGAAGAATCTGGGCTCCCGGCAAACAGCATACCGGGTGCGCTCCGTGCCACCATGGCGCCGCGCCGGCCGCGTGTCCCGTTGACGTCCCAGAGACCGACAGAGCCATCGTCGAGCGGGGAGACGGCCAGCACCGCCTCATGGTCACCGCTATCGGGCCAGTACAGGGCCATGCCGCAGACATCCACCAAACCGGAGGGGGCCTTGGAGCTTTGGCCGGTGTTTGGCAGCTGGAACCAGTTGATGGCGATGGGGGCGTTGCGGTGGGTGTATTCCTCAAACCAGGAGACGCGCTCGCCAGGGAACGGGGGATCCCAGTTGGCCAAGATGCGAACGCGCTCGCGGTCGGGCATGAGGGCGAGGTTGGACACTGCAAGCGGAGACGTCGTCTGGTTGCCGGGGGGCCGCATTATGCTGGCTAGCATACGGCGCTGGAGCAACGACTTTACATAGGCGCTTTCCTCGAAGCAGCGAGCCCGCCAGAAGCCGCTGTCTCGGCCGACGCGGAGCAGCTGCCTCGACACGATCTGGAGCTTGGCAACATCGTGAGAGGACAGAACTGTGCGAGAAATGCGATAAGTGTCGACTCTAAATCTGGAAGCAGGGAAATATGCCACTTACATGATAGTATATGAAAAAAGACTTCGTTAGGGAGGCGTTCCAGCAGAGAAGAAGACGTTGTCCCGGGAGTCCCAGTCCCGGTCGCTTTTTGACGCTGGACTTCTTGTGGCCTCATGGTGTTGTGAGGATCTCGAGCGCCATGAATTACTCGTGCACCGTATCTATTGCTTGTTCTATTATCGAGGAGAAGACGATCTATCCAAAAAACAAGACGATAAAGGCCATCAACAAAACTACGACTGTGTTCGACACTGATGTTGGATTGAAACAAACACCAATGCGTGAAAATGGGAGGGCCGAGGGGGGTATAAACGCACGGCTGGGAGTTGTATCTGGCCAGGAAGAGCCGAAGGTTCCAGAGCAATTCGATACTAGTGATCTTCAAAGCCAGTTTGTCAACGAGCACTTACTTGACATGAGTCACGTGCCATGTGTTTATCCAGAGAATCAGCCAATATGAAGCAACCTATCAAGAAATGAGCATTCTAGCGATCATATCTGGACTTTGAGATACAGGTTTAACGGCCGTTTGAACCGCCGAGGGTTGGCTGAATTAGTTGTTCGATCATTGGGAAATTGCGCTTCACAATCAACGCTATTCGGCTTCTCGACTTTTCTAGTTTGAAGCAAACAACGCCAATGAATCAATGCCGTGTTGCCGACTCTATTCTTGGGCTGCTAGAGATAATAAGAGAAAGCCTCTGCTGATAAAGTAGAAATGTAGCTTGCCGAGTGATGTTTCTCTGCCAATCGTAGGAAATCCAGGCCAGAGAATTCGACGACGAAAGAAACTTGGAACAAAAGAATACGCTGTTTTGCATTTCACATGGCATAGTGACGCCTTCAAAGGGCTGACGGTCAACGATCGGCTTCTACAGGTTAATTCCACCTAGTTTCTAAAAATGTTGACAGTATGGCACCTTTTATACAAAAACACTTTACAAATTAGACGATTTTGTTGCTTTTTGTTGTTTTAGTCTCTTATTTTCCTTGCTGTTATTTGCTTCCAAAGAATGCCGGAACTGTTGCCTCAACTGACTGGCCGTGATGCCAACGCACACACAGTTTCTATGTCCAGAACTCAGAATGAATGCAGTTTCCTCAGCATTATGGCCTCTTCACTGGAGTCCTAACGCGAGTTGCAAAGAAACGCGTCGAACGCTTTGGATGACAATAAATCAGGGCTTTGAGGGGTATGCCTGTCCGTCGTTCCTTCTCTTTTGGGACGTTAAACACTTCGGACGGACACAGAACGTTGATCACGAGGCCTTTTGTTTTCAGACACGCTCCGGAATTGCTCAACACTTCCCTTCTTTTACCACTCGAGTGAGATTCGTGTCAAATTTCTCGTCTTTGTGTTTGTGTATAAACGTAAACACAACATCCTAAGCTGCAAACCGCCCTGCTTCTCGTGGAAGCATCAAAATTGGCTTTTCTCTTTTCATCGTTCTCTATTTTTCAACAGAAATATCTATTGTCACCCAAGAAGGCTGTAAAAACAAATC
This sequence comes from Graphilbum ipis-grandicollis, assembly GCA_019925625.1. Classification (NCBI taxonomy): domain Eukaryota; kingdom Fungi; phylum Ascomycota; class Sordariomycetes; order Ophiostomatales; family Ophiostomataceae; genus Graphilbum; species Graphilbum ipis-grandicollis. Next base: position 184,795 of record JADHKH010000026.1, read on the forward strand.
GTTTTATATTCAAACCCAAGTTGTGGGCGGAGAGAATCAATAATGACTACTGAGGACGGTAAACGCCCCTTTCTTAAAGACACGCCAAAGACTCGATCGAGGGAGGCGCTGGGAGAGGCTGATACTACACTGGCATACATCCCGTGCCTGGAGCCTCTTCAAAAGGACCATGGAGGCAAAATGCGTCGCGGCTGCCGCTTTCACGATCTTGGCGAGGCGCACCGGAATATCACCGGCCGCAGCATCTCCCTCAACAGCCCATCAGGCAGTCTCCCCCCTCGAGGACCGGCCTCGCCAGCTGCAACAAGTCTGACGGGTTCCGTGACGACGCCTCTAAAGGGGACCAAGAGCGAGGAGGGCGAGCGAGTGTCTGAAATCAGAGACCAGAACGGCGTCAAGTGGTCTGGCCGTTCTGCTTCGCCCCTGGGCCTCTCCACGACGCCCTCTACCTTAAACTCGCATCACGAGCCGTTTGGATCTTCAGCAGAGTCTCGGCGAGAAGCTGTCACCCCCCTATTGGCGCCATCAGAAGCAGCGGGGACACCCAAGACATCAGAGATGCTGGATAGCACTGTGGAGAAGATGTACCTCGAATACCAGGCCCAGATAGACGCCGAAGAGAGGCTCAATCCTCCTGTGGCATCTGAGAAAGTCAACAACGGCAACGGGGCCAAAGAGGCGAATGCCTTTAGCCAGCTGGAGGATGTCTTTATTACGGATCCGCCAATTTCCGAGTCTTGCCGCCGAGAGAGTCTGTTGTTTCCCATGCCGCTTCGAGTGCAGTCGATCCGAGACCAAGGAAAGCATGCGAGCTATGCGGCAGTATCGGCTAGTGGCGCGACTACGGACTCCGACGACGACCCATTCCACTATGACAAGAACAGCTACAGCATATTCCTGCACCCGTCAAAAGAGCGAGATGTCAGCACAGCTTTGAAGCATGTTAGCAACCTCAGTTCTCACAGCCAGGCAACAATCTACTGCGAAGACGATACTCCATACCAGACGCCGCCCCGTCAGCAGTTCAGCTCCGACCCGGGCTATTTTTGCTCCGACCACAGCGATCCTGCTCATAGCCATGCACGGACAGTAACGCCAGAGTCAGGAGAAGGCTTTTACGATACGAGCATCATCCAGCCAAACTGGACGGCTGAGGCGCGAGCCTACGAAGTAAAGGTTGTCCTGAAAGATGCCCGGCAGCCGGCTTTGAGCCGGGAAGATGAGCAAAAAGGGGGTTATGTCGCCAATCCCGACGACAGCAACCTCTTTCGGGGAAATCTGCACCATGCAGCGAGCAGAGGCATGAGTGATCATGACGACTGGGAAACCGTCGTCACTGGAGCCACTGGGCTGGGGAGCTGCAATCTTTCTGTGCCGCCGCGGCCGTCGCTCATGTCCCCCATTGGCAAGGTGACCGGGGACAGCGTTGCCGACGTCTCTGATTGCAGCAACTATTCCCACCTGCCCTTTAATGAATATGCGTCGACGGACAGGATTGTGCACCACCCCAGTGTGCAGACAGACTCGGAAGCAAGCCTTCAGTTTCACCAAGTCAGTGGCACCAATGTCCCTGTCATCATTCCTAAGCATCGCACACACCTGGTGAATGGGCTGCCGCTGGACAGAGTGCGGACGAAGTCATTCTCACCGTCTTCTGTCAACGAGCCTCTGACGGCCATGCCCGGAATAATAGCCAACCCTTTTCGGCAACAGAGCACCGGGCGCACGTACAGATTCTCTCCCGCAGTCATGCAAACGCTGGGCCAAAGACCCGGGAAAGAAGGAAACCGGTATGAGTTCAGGGACTCGCAGTGGTCGGCCTGCCCGAGAACGAGCGTGTTGGGAAAAGCTGCCGAAACCAACGAGGAGCGACTTCCGAGCGACGAGCTAGCTCAGAGAGATTCTGGCTCCTCTCAAAAGTCGTGTGGCACAATGCACAGTTTTTCCTTTGACTTGATTCCCTTGACGGAAGCCGCGCGCCGCCAAAAGGAAGAGCGCAACAGATACTTGGCTAGCATCAGGGACGAAGATGCCAAGACAACGGCTCCGCCCGGCCACATATCCTACCCGGCGCTGTGCCTGTCCCGACCGAGATCACGAAGCCCGTCTCGCCGGCTTACACCTTTTGTTAGGCTGGCGCCTCCCGGTGGACCTGCTCCGTACCATCAGAGCCGGGCATCGAGAGTCCCGTGGGCTCGCAGCCAGCGAACCCTTCCCAGCTCTACAACGGCCAACTCAACATGGGATACCAGCATGGCAACGGGGGCGGGGACACTGAATGGCACTTGCAGCACTCGGAGCGCCATGCCGGCGCGGCTGTTTCAAAAGGCGACTCTGAAATTGCAGCTTGGCAACAAGCGGACCGCGGCGCAGACCAGCCTGATGGTCTCCCGAAGAGAGAAAAAGCAGCAGCACCGCTTGAGCCGGCAAAGCACCACGCCGCGCCTGTACCCATGGGACTACCAGCGGTACTGGCAGCAGCAAGACTATGGACGGATGCATGGGACGGACCCCGAGCTGCGGGAGATTGCAATGGCTGCAGCGGCATCGGGACGCCTGCGCTACCACGGCCTGGGAAGCCGCGACAGTCTGCACGATTTGGATGTGGAGCGCACACCGGGTCTTCCTCTGGACCCGGAAGTGTTTCTGTCGCACGAGGCACAGCGGAGACGGCACGTGTGGTTTCTCTGCATGCTGCTCATCAGCCTGCTGCCGTTCCTGTCGGTGCTGGTCTATCTGGGCAAGCTGGACAGCGGCCTTTCGTGGTACACACGTGGACAGGTGAGCCGGCTGACGGCCCGACAGCGCCAGACGATCCTGGCCATGATGACGCTGCAGGGCGTTTTGTGGCCGAGCCTGTTGGTGGTTTTGATTTTGCGAGTCCAGGCAGAGGCATAGACTGTGGCAAGCACGGGCAACAGAGGACGCAAAGGAGAGATTTGAAAGCAGTTAAACGGACGAGTTTTGTACTTTGATTTCTTAACACAGTGGTTTGCTTTTGGTTCTGTTATTTACTCTTATCTTGGAGAGAGGCACAAAAGGCGGAGAAAATATGTAATGGCAAGGGAATATGGTAGGGGCCTTTGGGCTACAGAGTGCAGAAAAAAATCCCAAAGTCTCATCGTTATACTGTGCATTTACGTGCCAAAATGGAACAGTTTAAGTTCGGGATGGCGAGCACGTGATCTTGCAAGATTTTGTAAATTTTTGTCTAGGTTCTATGAGACGACGAGTATCTTTCAGTCTAGACGACAACACAACAGCTGGCATAGCAGAAGCAAGCCTTTTGCGTGAACGTCGTTGCGTCTGCTGAACCTGATAGTAGAATTGTGGCGACAGAATACGCGCTGAACGGGGAGAAGAGCACGACGCATAAACTCACCTGAAACTCATAGCCTTTTCAGGCACATTATTGACAAGACAGCACACACCCACGGCCGCCGCCGCCCGTCCAGAATGACGGGCCACCGCCGCCGCACACGGCCCAACATTATCATTACCGGCACGCCCGGCACGGGCAAGACGACGCACAGCGCCGAGCTCGCGGCCCGCACGGGTCTGCGCCACCTTGCCGTCAACGACGTGGCCCGGGACCGCGACTGCTGCCTCGACGGCTACGACGCCGCGCTGCAGAGCTGGATTGTCGACGAGGACCGGCTGGTGGACGCGATCGAGGTGGACTTGGTCGGGGCGCCGGACGCGGGCGGCGATGCGGCTGTGGGCGGCGGCTGCATCGTCGACTGGCACGCCTGCGACCTTTTTCCGGAGCGCTGGATTGACTTGGTAGTGGTGCTGACGGCCGACACGGAGACGCTGTACGACCGACTGGCGCAAAGGTACATTCTTTTTTTTCTTTCCTCGCTTCGCTCGTTTTCTTTTTTTCTCGCTTCGCTCGTTTTTTTTCTTTTCTCTCTTCGCTCGTTTTCTCTTTTATTTCTCGCTTCAATCGTTTTCTCTTTTTTTTTCCTCGCTTCGCTCGCTTCTTTCTTTCCTTGCATCCTTTCCTCGCTTCCCCGCTCCCCGCTCACCACTCACCTCTTAGAAAATACCCCGAGGCAAAACTCCAGGAAAACATGGACGCCGAGATCATGCAGGTGCTCCTGCAAGAGGCCCACGAGTCTTTTGACCCCCAAATCGTCGTGCCCCTCGAGAGCAACACCGTCGAGGACATGGAGGCCAACATTGACCGCATTGTCGCCTGGGTTGCGCAGTGGGAAAAGGACCATCCAGAGGGACAGACGCTGGACGAGGAAGAGGATGAGGACGAGGAGGATGAGTAGTCTTGTATTTGTTCTTTGGGAAAGCAATGGCTCGGGTGTTTTCATGGGCTTTATCGGAGAGAAAACTTATCAGCGTTTGTACATAGAGGGCTTTGGCGGATACACAAAAAGTTTTGCATTCATTGTCAATGTTTAATTCTATATCGCAGTCTCCTAACCCATGGCGTAAGAGGGCCGCTGCTGGCTCTGTGATAGCGCCAAGCCGATGATGCTGTATGACATAAAAAGACTGTCAAACGGCATTCTGCCCCGCCAAAAAGACAAAGATAGAGACCGGCCTTATCGGCGCCGCAAGACCTCCGTCCTTTTCTCTTCACACGGAACACACGACGCCATCAACGAAAAGAGCCGTTCTTATCCCTTTCAGCCCTATCCTTTTCCTAGACAGGTTCCGAGAACGGGACTTTTCAGACGTCACCCCCGCTTTAGCTGTCCAAGCAACGTGAAAATGTCGTCGGATCCGATTGTCCTCCACTTTGTCACCGGCAACGCCAACAAGCTGGCCGAGGTCAAGGCCATTCTGGAACCGGCCAACGACCAGACGGAGTCTCCGGCTTCTTCCTCTGCCTTCTCTCGTCCCATCACCATCACCAGCCGCGCCATCGACCTCGTCGAGATTCAGGCGGCCACCATGGAGGAGGTGACGCTGGACAAGTGCCGTCGAGCCGTGGAGATTGTAAATTTGGGCCATGTTTTTCTTGTCTTCTTTCCTCGCCATCCTTCTCCTTCCTTCTTCTAGCTAACCCGTCCAGATCAAGGGCCCTGTCCTGGTGGAGGACACCTGTCTCTGTTTCAACGCCCTCGACGGACTGCCGGGGCCGTACATGTGAGCATCTCTTCTCTCATACACCTTTTCCTCTCCAAACACACTCTCACCCTCTCTCGCCTCTAGAAAATGGTTCATGCAGCGTCTTGGCCACGAAGGTCTCAACTTGCTGCTCGCCGGCCACCAAGACAAATCGGCCCAGGCTGTCTGCACGTTTGCCTTTTGCAAAGGGCCGGGCCATGAGCCGATCCTGTTCCAGGGAATCACAGAGGTAGGCTTCTCCCCTTTTCTTCGCCGACTAAACGGTCTATCCCCCTTGTTCAGCCATTTCTCACAAAACAAGGGCAAAATCGTGCCGGCTCGCGGGCCAATGAGGTTTGGTAAGAAGCAAGCCGTTTGTGTTGTTTTATCGTAGCTCCAATAAACGCTAACAGCACAGGATGGGATCCCATTTTCGAGTACCAAGGCCAGACGTACATCTCCCCCTTTCTTTTCCATCCTTTCTGCTCAATGCTGACATCACAGATATGCGGAGATGGACAAGGCGGAAAAAAACAAAATCTCTCATCGCTACAAGGCGCTGCAAAAACTGCGCGACTGGCTCGCTACCGAAGCGGCCGCTTAAAATACAAATAAAAAGACAGAAAGCACTCGCTAAAAGAGAAGAAAGAAAGCACTTGCTAAAAGAGAAGAAAGAAAAGAAAAAAAAAGAAACAAAAATCACACAAAAACACGCTAGTGATACAGCGTCGCCAGTATATATAGACAAGAAAAATGACAACATCTCCATAAAACAGACCGCCGGTGATCCTGCCGTGTAGTCATAACCAAAGCCACATCAAAACTTGCTCCAAGCTTGCTACTCCGGGGGCATCTAGCCCTCATTTTAACCCTCGGCGAGATCTTCTGCCTTTGGCTCAAACCTGTATGATTATTAGCAAAAGCGCTCCTTATCCACATCTCCGCTTGACTCACTTAAGAAGCTCAAATGCCTTGAACTTATCAAGATACGTCCTCCCACGACGGTACGGCTTAAGAAACCGGTCGGGGTTTTTGTACACTCCGTCTTGCCTGGAAGAGAGCTGATGGTCGTGCGTGGTCTCTTCAAACATGGGGTCAAAGACAATCAGGTTGGTCTCGCCCTTCTTGGTCTTCTCGATACCGACAATCGTGAGCGAATGGCCCGGATGCTGCAGGTAGATCGGCGGCAGCGTCGTTTCCCGCACTCGGCCCCAGGCTTTGAATTTGCCCTGCTCAAAGTAGCTCTCGACCTCGTGCAGCAACAGGCTGGTGGATTGGCCCTTTTCGCGCTCTTTAAAGGCCCGCACCGTACAAGGAATGCCCAAGAACTTGAACATGGCAAGGGCCTCGGGAGTTCCAATGTATTTACGCGTGAGGTAGATTCCGCCGGTCTCAATGCGTCCCTGAGAACTGATGCCCTCATTCCACGCTGACTCGATCATGTGCTGAATGCTGAAAATGTCGGGAGGCTCGGCTTCGAAATGGCTGTATCCAACGTGCTTGGCCCCAATGATGTACGACACCATTGTCTGTATGTTGCGATAGCCACAAAAGCCACCTGACATTGTTAGCTTGACTAGGACGGAAGAAGAGCATCGAAACGGGACTCTCTGACCTTCTTTCGCCAGTTTGGATACGTGGCTGACTCTGGGATCACAGAGATACACGTACTCTGTCAGCTGGCTCTCTTCAAACTGCTGCCTCAACGCGGTCACGATGCCTAACGTTTGTCAGTTTCTAAAAATCGAGGCCACACTCTGGCTGTATAATCTTACCACGACGGCAGACACCCCAACGCGTCTTAAGCAGGTTTACGAGCCAGTCAGGCATGCGCTCTTCGTGCGCATACTTTCCCAACTCGGCCGTGCCGAGGCGCTTCACTGCCGGCTTAGGGGAGGCGGACTTATCTGCAGCCGTGTCTGCCTTGGCCTTTGACTCGGACGAGCCTCGCCGCGCCGTACTCGTCGCATACGAGGCATAAGATCTTCCCGTAAAAAAGTCCAACAGCCGACTCGCTTGCGTGTAAGCATACCATTGGCTCTTAGCTTGGCCTTGATCAATGGCGGCTTCTTCTGACTTGCCGTGGCTGCTGTGCTGCCGGCCGAGTTCTCTCTGTTGTTTCCGGTGTTCCCGGTGCTCGCCATGGCGGCTTTGGTCGCTCTTGATGTCGCCTTTTGCCGCGGTAGACGAAGCCGAGCTGCGCCGCGATGACGGTGCCGGCCGGCCGCTTCGGGGTCTTTGCCTACCATGAGAAGACGAACTTCCATTCGAGCCAAAAGACGTGCCGGAAGAGCTGCGATGACGGCTGTTTGCAGGGGGGGGCGCCTTTTTATCGTTTGTCAAGTGAAGCTCGTTCAGTGCTTTGGTGGCCGAGGCACTACTGTCGACAACTATGTCTTCTTCGTTCCTGGCCTCTCGATCGACAACGCCACTGCTATCGCCACCGCGACTGCTGCCGCCTTGGACACCCTTGCTGCTATTGCTGCTGGTGTTTCGCTTGCTGGCACGGTGGGAGCTGCTTACGCTGCCGCGACGGCTGCCGACCGAACCACGATGACTCTGGCCTTGACCATGACTGTGGCCATGGCCGGGACCGTGGGTATGATGTCCCATCTTGGCTGATGCGACAGAATAGTTGCCTCGCTACTTTCCGTGCGACAAGCCTCTTTTCCCAAACGCGTGCGATCCGGCGAGCGGTAGTCTTTTCCCTTGAGTTCGGGATAAGGCCTCAAGATTATGCCTAAAGAAGGCCCCCTTAGAGCGGCTTTCACAATCCTGGGCCTGCCACGGGGCCAGGCAAGTGCAGGCCAGCCCAACTCTTGCTGAAGCGGTCCGATGAAGCCGTGCTAGTAGTCACCAATGGCGATTTGCGGACTCTGAGAAAACGATGTGAAAAGCGACGGCAAAAGATACAAGATAAACGATTCCAAAATAACAAAACAATAGAAAAGAGTGGAGCTCTTCTCCAAGCTGGATTGACGAAGCAAAGAATAAAACCAAGATTCAGAAAACAGATAGTAGACACTGCTATCACAAGCGACGCTGAATGATGTCGCATCCAGCTGGCAAGGAAAGAAGGGGAGCAAAACTCTAGGATACAAGATACAACTTGAGGGGGCGTTGGGATTCAAGTCAGGCTCGGCGCTTGGATAAATAGGATGGGCAAGTGGATGGTGTATGGGAGGAGAGCCAACAAGAGAGAAGAGAGCTTGCTTTGACTCTTTGCCAATGGATCGCGATAAAGTCCGCCTAGCATTACACTACCGTGGCGCTTTCCGTTTGCGACGGAGGCCCCTGCCCAGATACCCAAGGAAGCTGCGGAGCGTCACTCTATGCAACAGGCTGCGGAACAACTATTTATAGCGCTCCCTGTAGTAATACGCTGTAACTTCCCAAAGACGCTTAATAGAGCTTTTCTATCACTTTTCTCTTTCTACCTTGACAGCAGTTGATCTCGCTGCCTTTTGTTATTCTATTTTCTCGGGTTTACGCATTTGAATTCTTCCTTCTTTCTCAGCGATGCCTACTTATTCTTCCTGCCTAGCGTCCTTTTGCGTTGCCGCTGCCCATCACAATGTCCTTATACTCAAGCACGTATATACACGACGTGCGTCGTTTGTACAATGTATCACGTATATGTGAGCAACTACTGGTTACTAATATGTTGTGCTTTCATACACCGCGTTGCATTTGTCTTCGTTCCACTAGCTACTATGAATCGCATAAAGTGCCCCCAAGACAGCAAAGTTGTATGACCACAAAAAATCAAACGGCAATACAAAACTCAATGCGCACCCAGAAAGGCTCCCCTGGACAAGAGACTGCGTAACAGACAGCCCAACGGTTGGCAAACATGGGCCCTGGCTTCAATCGATGCCCGGGTTGGTCCGTCTTGCCTGAGACTTGTGCCTGGCCCGTTCTCGTTGCCGTTCCACTCTTCAAGCTTCCCTCCCAGCTGTGCGTTACTGTTTTCTTCTTTTTTCCAGACATTCAGCACCCCTGTGGCTTCCTTCCTCTATTTAGACCTTGACGTCCTTGAGCTTGTCCGCCGCCTCGCTGACATCTGCGGGTGTCGCTGCCGGCTTCGGCTTGGGCGCCGCCTTCTCGGCCTTGGCCTTGGCCTTGAGGGACGTGGAGTCCTTGGGCAGCTCCTTGGTGAAGGGCAAAAAGTCGGGAGCACTGGTTGTCAGCGTCAGTTTTCATTGTTTCGCCGTTTTGTTTACTTACCCTGGAAGGTACTTGCGCAGCGGCTCTGGGATATTGATGCCTTCTGGCGTCTGGAAGTTCTCAAGGATGGCGCCTGTTCAAAGGGTGTCAGTGTCGGTCATGCGCATAGCATTACGTGTATAAACTTACACATTGTGCGGCTTGTCGCGGTCAGGGTCGAGTTGAGGCTGAAGACGGCCTTGTTAGCAACAGGTGTATGTCAAGTCAGCTATCACGGCGCCTTCACATACCAGTGAACATATTTTTTCTTGGCTATTGAAAAGTCAGCAGCTGTTTGGGAAACCAAGAGGTGGTGAGGGCAGCAGCTTACCATCTGTTTGCGTCTTGGGACCGTAGCGGATGTCCAGAGCACGAGCCTGGTCTAATCAAAAGTGTCAGCCTCCTCAGCGACTGCACACAATGGACAACAAGTATTATACGAACAGTCAGTGCAGTTGGTGCAAGACACCAGTTCCTTGTATTCACCCTGGTAGGGGAACCACGCTCTAAAATGCCCTTAGTATGTATTGGCCGGGAGGAGAGGATAAAATATCAGTAATGGTAAAATCAAGACGTACTCGAGGTCGTATTTCTTGCTGGCAGCCTGGTTGAAGGCGCCGCTGACAATCTCAATCACCCGGTAAGGCAGGCCGAGAGACTTGCAGAATTCCTCAGACGTGCTGATCATGGACTCGAACATTTCCCAGCTCTTCTCCGGGTCTGCATCGAGTGAGTAATTATTCTCAAAAAGTGACAGAAATTCCTCATACTTACCACATAAGACAAACTGCTCGACCTTTTCAAACTGGTGGACACGGAATGTGCCCCAGGCATCCTTGCCGTGAGACCCTGCTTCGCGACGGCTAGAGTTTTCTTGGTGAGAACAGAGGCTCCTCCAGATGACAGTTTCAACCTAAAAAAGGGATACTCACAAGCATGTGCTGTAGCCTGCATACTTAAGGGGCCTATTCCAGCTGTCAGCCCACCTCCCACTTCATCTATACACAACAAGGCTGGTAATACACACATGTCGGCTGTTTGTAGCCACTGGCCAGCGTGGTAGGCAGAAATAGGCTGTTCCGAAGCTGTGTGGAAACAAGGTCAGTTTCTGTCCGCTTATTCTTGTGCTTTCACGACGAAAGTCAAGCCGTCACGTACTTGCTAAATAGAGTTCAAATTAGCGGTTTGATTGCAAGCAGTTGTAACGGATATAACATACCGATCAGGTACTTCTCCGAGTCACCATCCGTAACCTGTGAAGGCGTTAGCTGGAAAGCTGTGCCGCTTCTCGGCTCCGTTCGAAAGCCTGGCTTGCCTTGTAGAGTTGCTCGCTAAATGACATGTTAGCCAGCTTCGTCCCCATTGCATTGATGGCTTCCAGTAGAATCACACTTACTCAAAGTCGTCCAGCTGGGCCGTTTGCGCCATGACTTCTTTTGCCCTGGTTCCGACTGTTAGCTTGCTGCACGCCGGGCCATGGTGACCTTTATGATACTAAATGAAGACGCACATCATGAACGGAGTCTGCAGGGCAATATAGTCGCGCTGCTGTGTAAGGAACTCGAGAGCATCTGCGTTCATCTATCAGCTTGTGTATTCCTACAACAATGTCTTATAACACTCACAGTTGATAATGGCCTGGTTGCTGCAAAGGAAGCCCATGTTAGCATGATTCCATCGCAAATTCAGGGGCGATGGTCCAATTCTCACAGGAAAACCTAGAAATGTTAGCAAAAGTAGATAGTATACTCGATTCTCCCAGATTTCCACTTACACCCCATTGCTTGAGGAAATAGCCACGGTGGCCAACCACCTTTCTGCACGAAATGTCAGCATGAGTTCCGTCATCCACCGCTCTCGTCTGTCAGAGAAAAACGTACACGCCCGCCTCCGGATTGTAGCCGTCAATGCGCAGCAGCAGCTCGTGGTGCGACAGCAGCTGGCTACGGTCTTCCTGGCCCACGGCCACCGCACGGTCGGCCGGCACAAAGGTGCGCACAACCGGGTTGTTGTCCTCGTTGTCGGACACGGGAACGCTGGGGTGGATGATGTTGCCCACGGTGCCCAGCAGCTTGTTCATGGCCCGCTCCTTTTCGGCGGCCGAGTCGAGCAGCTCCTTGCGCTCCTTTTCAATGTCGGCCTTTTGCTGCAGCAGCTCGTCGGCGCTCTCCTTGGCCTTCTTCTTGGCACCGATTTCCTTTTCTGTCCGGGGGTTCCAGGGTTAGTAATTGACTTGTCGACAAACACAGACTGGGAAACGCGTAATGCAAGCCAGCAATGCGGAAAGGGGAGCTTTGAGCGTACGGATGTCGTTGATCTTTGCCTTAAGGCTGAAAAGGGGTTAGCACATTCAAACAAGCAAGATTGAACATCAAACCGCCTCTCCTCCTCCTCCTCTTCCTCCTCCTCCTCCTTCTCTTCTTTCCCCATCCTCCACCAGAGTCACACGCACCGAGTCGCCGCATAGTTTGTTTTGCGGTGGTCCTGCCACAGGTCAATGACCTGGTCAACTACCTCGACGGAAGCATATCGTTTCTGTGGCAAGTCAGCTCCGGCAATCACCAAAAATTGACAATTCATTCTCCTCGTTTTGTTGTTCCGCTTCTTACCCGCTGGCTCTCCCTGATCGCCTCTGGGTTTCCCCCACGCTCCACGATAAAGTCGTTGACGTCAAGCATTGTTCCCGAAAGTCCTGGCCTTTTTGATTAATCAACGCAAAGTCTTGGGGGTCGGACTTTTGGTCGCTCACAAACAATCAGAAAATATTAAGGGCGAAACAGGGGCGCGCCAAAAAAAGGTGCCGTTACGATTCAAAAGTACTGATATGGTAAATTCAGACGTAAAAAATGGAGGGGCAGTTTCGTAGAAGCTGCCCGATGACTTACCCTGGTGGGGTTTTTGGCGCGCGCGAGTTCCTGCGCGAAGCCCGCTCTCTACAGTCTTTCGTTCCTCCCTTCCCCAGCCTGACGCCCACCGCCTTTTTACTGGCATGAAAGTACTACTATCAAATCCGCTGTGCAGCACAATTCAGCTGGCATTAACGCATCAGTAGCGGCTTTCAGCCCATAAACGTGCCGTCTTGGTGTTTTTATCAAGAGATAAGGCCTTATGATTCTTTTTTTCTAAAGCGAGACAGACACACCTCAGCCACGACAGCGTACCAACCAGAACTGCTTTTGCAACGGGCATTCTAGACACACATGCAGATTGCAGTTACACTACTCCGTATATCGCCCACCTCACAGTCAATAGCTCATCGGAGCTGTACGTAGTCACTTTACTAACACATGTCGGATGCGAGAATTGACTCGCCCTCCGTGTATCCAGCAAGCAATAAAAACCATTAGCATTTCCAATCTGTGTGTGTGACATGGCGCATCTCTCAACGTATTAAAACCTAGGGAAAACAAAACAAAAAGCGTTGGCACCTCCCATCCGAACCCTTGACAAAAAACAAACACCACAAGGCCCGTGGCCAAAGAGTTGAAAAGCAAAGCCCCCCGAATAAGAGCCGGCTGCTTGGCAAAAAGGTCCTGAAACACAAAAATATATCCTGTATCCAAAAGGCGAATAAACGGAAGGCAATAAAGAGAGAAAAAGTAGAAAACGAACAAGGAAACCTTCAAAAACAAGCTCGACCGGTAAATTAACGACAACGTTCCTGCCCATATGTGTATGTGTCTTTAGTATGTATGCATGTTGTAATGGTGTGCGAGGGGGAGGGCGGCAGTTGTGGTGAGAAGGCGTATAGTCGGTGAGAGGATCATGGAGAGCGTGGCGTGAGAGTCGTGCCGCGTGTTCGTGGCGTCATGCCGGGTACTCCAAATGACCCAACTGGTAGTAGACGAGGCTGTATGCGTTGCGGAAAGCCGTCGTTTATTACATGATGTCGCATTTGCCACCATTTTGCGGCTCGCTCGGGTTCTGCGACTTTTCAATCTGGCCAATGAGCAGCTCAAAGGCCTTGGCCACATTGGTGTCGTAGCGGGCGCTGGCCTCGGTGAAGGCACAATCGAGCTTCTCGGCCAGCTTGCGGCCGTCTTCGACAGTGACCTGGCGCTGTTCGGGGCGCAGATCGCTCTTGTTGGCAACAATGACCAGCGGCACCCAGTCAATGCCAAGGTGGTTGAGGATCTTGTCGCGCAGGACTGTAATCATCTCGTAGGATGACTTGGAGGCCACCGAGTACACCAGCATGTAGCCATGAATGCCGATGAAATGCTTCGAGTTTAGGATGCTGTATTCATCCTGGCCGGCCGTGTCGACAATCTCGGTCAGAAACTCCTGGCCCTTGTACTTGATCTTCTTGCTGAAGCTGTTCTCAATCGTCGGGTAGTAGCTCTCGATAAAGTGGCCATCGACGTATTGCACAGCCAGAGAAGATTTGCCTAGCGAGGAAGCACAGATACGTTAGCTGCTGTTGCTGCAAACAGACCATTTACTGCCAATGCTATACACGCCGGGCGAGGCAGTCGTGGAAGAAGCAAACAGACGGTGAGAGTGGTGCTCCCGACGCAAAAATGGGTGACAATTTCGCCCAAGAAAAAAGCAAAACCTACCGACTGAACGACTGCCAACAATGGCAATTTTTCTCTGCTTAGACAAGGAGGACATTTAAGGATAATGCGTGGGGAAGGTCCGGGCGTGGGTGGTGGTGGTGGTTGATTAGTATTTTGGGGGAGGGTCGCAATTTGGGGGTTTGACGTTTTGCTTGGAATCTTGGTTTTTTGCAATCGTGGGAGAATTGGGAGAAAGCGGCGAGGTAGGAAGGGCAAGGTAAAATAAGATTAGATAAAATAGAAAACGTAAAAATATAATAATAGGGAAATAAACTAAAGAGCCAAAAATAAAACCAGAGCCAGAGAAAAGAGGGGGGATGGAGACTACTGCGGCGAAGGAATAGAGGCCTCTCTATTAAAGTTCTTAGCCTGTCTGGCTGGTAGAGGAATCCAAATATCCGGGGCTCAAGTTGTAGTGGCAGTGGCAGCGCAAAAGTGGGCGCGGAGGGGTCGCAAGAAAGCAAAGGCAGCTTTGGGTGCTCGATAATGCGTTGCAGCAACAATCGCCCAGAGGTAGGAAGAAGAAAGGGAGGAGAGGGGGAGAGTGCGAGAGCAGCAGAAGGGATGATGAAATAGCAGAGGGACGAAAGGAGCCAGAAAGCACGGCCCGGCGATAGCTGTAGTCGTACTAGTCGATACTCGTGCAGACTAGAATAGATGATAGATCTGGGGACAGCTTTCCTCGCTGTTTGGCGGCCGAGCCGCTGTTTGGTCCGGCCTTTGGGCTCCGCTAGGCGCGTTTTTGCCTGGACAGCCCGACGACGGTCATTCCTTCTGGGGCAAGCTCTCAAGCACCGGGCATCTCCCTTGTCTTGTTTCCGTCCTTCCTTCCTTTGTCTCCTTTGTGTGTGGCGGGGTTGCGAGTACTGTCAGCATATGTTCCCTCGCAATGGTTTTTTCATCCCTTCACGTGCCTCCGATCATAACCGCTGTTTTTCCGACTCCGTTCTCTTTTTTCGGCTTCTTTTTGTCGTGATGGCAGTTCGCGCTCTTCATTCACGCAAAGATACCAGCTGATTTGAGTACACTATGATGCTCTACGCTAGTTCTTCCTTGTGCCCTAGACTGGCCGTAATTAGTGTCTACGAATTGAATGGACCAGCTGAAAGCTGCACGGAACTTACTACATTGCTCTAAAAGCTGCCAACAGCTGCACGAAAAGAACTGAAGCTCTCAAAAGTGTTGCCTGCTGCGTCGCAAGCATCGTGGCAAGCGCTCGTACGAGCTAGGAGCAATACGGGTCACCTGGCGTTCTAGAACTGCCAGCGGACTCCGCCGGTCCTTGCCGCGCAGATATCTTCAGCCTTGCCCCGTAACGAATGGGGACCACCGCTAGCGAGAAACACTTCCCCCGAACGGGACTACGGCGCATGCCGCGAATCACAGCACTACGGAGTACTGAGTAGAGAACCAGCAAACCGAAGTCGGGATGCCGGCACGTGTGTCTAAGAGAGGCACTCGATTTATGTAAAAGTATGTAAAATCTATGAAACATGAAGCCAATAACGTCCGAAAACACTGCAATTGATATGCCTGCCAATCCCTCATAACCGTACCCGCAAACGCCCCATAAACTCAATGCATAGTACCAGTCGCTCTCTAATAGGACTTCATCTCCAACTCGTGTGCCAGTGCACGGAGGCGAGCAGAAAAGTTGGCTTCTGCGCCGTTGCTTGCGTCGCCGCTCGTCCTTCCCACCTGGTCGTGAAAGGAGATAAACTGGTGAATAGAATCCAGTAGTGGCTTGGGATTGCGGTTCGGCGACAGCTCCTTGAATGCCTGATAGATCGAATCGTGCAGGCAGAGATAACCAAGAAGAATCGAGAGATAAGCATAGGCCACATTAAGCTGTGACTTCTCCTCCGAATCCGCCTAAACATTTCGTCAGTATGGTATCGATCAAAAGACACTCTCCCTGTCGCATACATACCTCGGCCGTACGAGAATGGCCAGAAAGAAAAGCCCTGGCGAGATCGTCTACCAAGGCGCCACCGTCGTCCTGCACCAGTGATTCTCCCGCCGACGAATCGTTCTCGGTAAAGTTGATCATTACACCGAGCATCAGCAAAATCTCCTTCAGTGCGTCCGAGGGGAACTTTGCGCCCGACTTGACAGCCCGCGAGACGGTCACCAGAGCTTTGTAGCTCACGTGGGCAAGTCTTTGGAGCAGTCCCTTATCGACATAATACCGCGCAGCCTCTGGGTTGTTGTTGGCTGTGTTGAGCGCCAGGCTCAGGACCTTTAGCTCAGACTCATTCAAGAGTCTTTCGTGCGCCTGCCGTTCTTGGAGGGATACCTCGAGCGCCTCGGCAACAATAGGAACATAATGGCGTGTCCATTCGGCGCCAATGTCAGACTGCATGGCAGTCACCGAGTATACCTCAAGCAGGGACAAGGACAGGAATAGATCGGCCACGTCTGCATCGCTGGAAAGGGCAGCTGAAATGAGCGGCGGTGCTGGTGCCTCGTCTGCATCTTTCTCGCTGTCGTAGGCCGTGGGCAAGGTAGAGGAGACAATGCCGAAAAGCTCTTTTCCTAGCGCCGTAAAAAAAACTGCCTCAGCATCGCCTTGCATCTCCTGTGCTTGCTTGGCATACATGTGCAGAGCCTTGAGAGACACGGTTCGCGGTGACAGCTGAGTCGGCCCTGTGGGGGCCGGTTTCCATACGGGGAGCTTCTGCATTGTAGCCTTGATGGTGGCCAGCGTCTGCCGGCCGTGAACCGAGACATTGGTTTTGCGGTCTCGGGCCAAGGTGACTATATCCACATTGCTTGAAAGAAGGGTGTTGAAGAGTCGGCTGATCTTTTGCTGCTGCAGTTCGCGCAGCATTCGACTGGTAGCCGCCGCATTGGCGAGAAGCAGAATGACCACACAGCACATGGCAAACCCGGCAATTGGATCTGTCTCCTTGCCGACGTCTCGAAAGACCCTTGTCTCGGCGCTATGATCACGGAATTGGCGTACAAAGGGCTTCTCTTGTAATTTCTGCACTAGCTCCAAAAGTGCCGTGCGTCTCGCCGAAGACGGCTTGCCATGGCTCGGCGTGCCGATTCGATCGAGAATATCAACCAACTCGTCGGCTTCTCGACTGTTGGCGCCGGCTTGCCGTAGTTCGTGAATGCTCTGGATCGCTGTTTGTGAGGTACCTCGAGCGGCATCGTCGTCGTCGTTGTCCAAGTCAAATGCGTTGGCCGCTGGCTCCGGCTCCGGCAAAAGGCTCTGGAGTAAAGACAGGTCAGAGCTGCCGGACGGGCCGCCCAGCGTAAGCGGCTCTTCTGCTAGCATTGTTCTTTCCAGATTATAGGTGAACTTGACGCCCGGCCGCCTTGTGGTGCTGCGCCTTGACATTGTCGCAGGCGTGGACGGCGCAATGGACACTCTTCCTGGCGATAGCGTAGCAATACTGTCCAAGTCCATAGCACGGCCATAGCCATCGCTGAGCGGCGTATTCCGTACGTTTCGGTGCCGCGAAACAAGCGTGTCTGACTGGCTGCCGTCCTCCTCCCCGCTGCCACCGCCGCCTTCTCCTGGTTCGTTTGCTCTTGGTGTAACCTCCTCCTCGCTGTCCTCTTCCATCTGATCGACAAGCGCATCGATCAATCGCCGCCGTTTTTTCGTTGCTAGCTGAGGCGTCTGTGACGAGCGTTGGATCAGCGGCGTCGCTGTTTGCGACGGGGACCGAGGTAGGGACGGCCGTGACTGTAGAGTCACTTGCCTGCCGGGTGCACGTCGGGAAGGTGTGCTGTATAGTGACTGAGTAGACAGCGGCGGCTGGATTCGACCGCTCGTGGCCGTTGCTGGCTGCTTTGATGGAGACATGTGCAATGTGCGGCTCCCCACTGCGGTTTTCAGACTCATTGCCGAGGCCTCTCTTGGTAATGTCTCTTTCAATTGCGCGGCAGATAAGGTGGACAGGGCAGACAGGCCAGAAGACGACGACGAGACAAGCGAAGGAGTGCGCCTGGAAAAGACAGGGGAGGGCGCGAGCGTGGAAGCTGGACTCGGACTTGACTGAAGGGAGACTGGAGCCTGTTTGGGCTTGATCTGAACGTTGATACTGTCGGCAATTCTGGGCTTTGCTGTCTCGGTCTGAGAAGGCTTGCGCTTTAATCCCCGAGCACTCGTCACGGCTGTGGCCGCTTTCAATGTTGAAGTTGTGGATAGCAGTTTGGCAGGCGTCTTCGGAGCAGCAAACGGTCGCGGTTTGGCTGTAGTTCGAGGCCCAAGGTCCTCGTCCTCCGGAAAGGCATAGAAATCGTAAACGTCCTTGGCGCACCCCGTCGTGTCTGCCGCCCTCTTTGAAGACATGCGTGCCGACGAGGCTGATGTCGGCAGCGTCGAGGCCTGCAATCGCGCTTTCGCCGGTGTCTTGCCGTACGTCGCCGTCGGCTTCTTTTTGATGGGATGGCCCAAGTCACTGAGAGCGGACATCATGCCGGGTGGGAGACAAGCACGATCTTGCGCCTGCCGAGATGCTCGCGAAAAGGCCGAAAACGTAGAGGATGTTTATGCCACGGCTGTGCAGTCTGTGGGCGGCATATATAATGGATCGACGCGACGGAAGTGGGGGAAGAGAGTGAAGCCAAATTGAAGTGGAGGGAATAGTGAATGAAAGAGAGCCTTCGTGGGGTAAGCCGGATTTCACAATGCTATCGCGGTCACCAAAGCTATTGCGCTCAGCAGCAATACTCTCTCTCTAGCCGCTCGACGATATCAAGTGAGAATCGCCGAGAGCGTAATGTGAGAAGTTGTGCGTATGGCGGTGTGGCGAGGAGATGTGTACGTGAGTAAAGGAGACATTGTTTGCGTCAAAAAACCAATAAACAAAGAATTGCGCCCGGCTAATGCAATTAATCACAAAGAAGACAAGAAAGAAGAAGCAGCGACTTGTCGCGTAGCTTTTGCACGTGTTCTATCACGTGGCTGGATTCGCGATAGCGCTGAATTCTTGGTTGGCTTCTTGTGGGTTTTCTGACTAATGGCCGCACCTATCTTGTAGGGGGGGTAACTCGTGCCGAGTTGATATAAGTTGATAACTTGATCGCTCGACGCCATTTCACCGAAAGCATTTTTATAAGTTTCTACGTTTCTCATCTCCGCGGCTGCCACCATCGTCGCAATGGGGCGCCTCAGAAAGATATACCTGTATTTTTGGAATTTTCGTTACCTGCCAGTGAAATACCGGCTCAAACTCATCTTGTTCCGCCGACGTTTTCAGCCGAATCTACCCCGTCTCTCCCTGCTATACACATTACGCCTGTCACGCAAATTGACAGCCCCTCCACAGCCAAATGCATTCTTATTTCTGTTGCGGCTGCTCTGGCCGTTTCCACAGTATCACCACCCTGCAGTGCTGCCGGCCCCCCCCCGCGCCATCATGGCGGCCAAAGAGACGGTAGACTGCCAGGTCAGCGACCTGATGCGTCTGCGTATTATGCCGCTGTGGCGCTGGCATGACACAGCACAGCGTTCGTTCTACCGGCTTTACGAAGCCGTTTGCGCCGGAAACGGGCTCATGATCACGTACGAGACTGAATACTTTTGGTGACGGGCGGAGTCTACCTGGGCCACAGAAACGCTCGTCGACCCGCGCATCGAGAACCCGGAAATTGACCCGGAGCAGTACGCTGTCATGGCTGCCGTAGCTGAGACGCTCGTGCTCTCCATTCTATGGCGGCTGTGTCTGGGTCTGAGACGAGACAGCACCATGGTGGACCGATGCGAGGAAGCAGACCTGCCAGAGTCCGTATGCGAACGTTGCCCGGCCTGGACTGCCAATGTACCCGGGTCGAAGAAGGAACTGCATTTGTACCCCGACGCCGACGACGACGACGTGCGTTTCGACAGTCCCTTTCACCGCCGTAATATCATCACGTACACAGGGCGTTTTTACACGGTTTGACTCGAGCAGAAAGCATCGGAAAAAGATGTGTCCGGGTTGAAACCTTGCTTTTAAACATAGTAACAAGAGCAACGCCATACAAGCTTATCCGCATTTCACGAGCGAGAAATGAGAGGAATACTTGTTGCATAATCCATCCCGATTGCAGTTAATACCAGACTCAATCACCGGTCAGGTTTTTATACTTTATCGCAGAGTCTCCTCATCCCGTACCAAGTCGACAAGCCCCTGCGTCCCGTACGTGGCAACGTAAAAATCGGCAATGACCTTTAGGCCGCAGTCCGTGGGTGGGACATCGAATCCGTTTTCGTTCAGGCCCTGGACATAATCGAAAGAGATTGGCTTACCGGTGCTGCTGATCATGTGTGCAATGATGGCCGCTGCGTCGCCAATGTCGATATTCTTATTTTCACGGCGACTTTGTACGTGGGACACATGGCGGACTTTGCGTTCCAAAGCCCAGTCCAGGCGGCCTGCGTACACGGTTAAGTTGGCGCCGTTGTAGATGACGATGCCTTGGTCAATGGACTCGAGGAACAGGCTGGAAAGCCGATTGCGAGCAACAAACGTCTCGAGCTGTCGGTTCAGCCAGTCTTGGTGCAAACCAATCTTTTTTCCCGCGTTCAATACGGCTCTTTCAAACTCCTGGACATAGTCGGGGGCAGTAGCAATGTTAGGATCAAGAAGGCAGTCAATATCGGCCGACGTCGTGCGATTATGAAGGAGACAGACGGCGAGACTGCCGCCGATAGAGACTAATAGAGGGCAGATAAAAAAGTTGTGCCCGGGCAGAAAACTGGCCAGAAAGTAAAGCCAGCACGGCGGCCAATCATAATGCCAAAGGTCTGAATGGCATACCAAGCAGACCTATATCGTGCCTTCCCACCTTTAATATTATTATCACAGCATCCAGTATAAAGCAACCACTGCTTGAATACTGGGTTGCCAGGCTTCTCATTCGGCGCTTGCAATGACACCACGCCTAGGCAAAAAAGTGACCGACGACAAGGCCCAGATGGCCATTCAAACCTTGGCTTTACACCAGTTACAGCGTCTTGGTGTATCGACTGAATATTTCACCGCCTCTCTATGCCTCCAAAGAGCTTCTGGGCGGGACGTAAGGTCTATCTAGGTGCACCAAGTGCTTGAAGGAAATCCTTCCCTTGAGAGTCCAGCGTCATGTCCACTGTTGAATATGAACCTTATCAATAAACATTGTAATAAAGAGTATCCGATGGCTTTCCTGCCTTTATTCGGACATGTTTTTTCAGCCTTTTTCAGCTGTTTTCATCCATGTTAAGATGGAACACCGGCCCTGATATGCAATATGAAAGACGCCACGTGCCCCCTTTCTTTTTATCCCAATGAATGATCTTTCATAGCCGCTGCCTTGTGCAATGCTTTTGTTCATGTGCATGCTGCAAACAATGTGCCCTGACGGGCGGTTCTGGTGCCTAGTAGAGCACCCGGGTCCGGATGCAGACTGTCTTGTCAGCTCGGTACATCCATGGGAGAAATAAGCAGGCAAAAGACACAACGTACAATTCAGGCTCTCGAGAGCGCCAGCAATCTCCTTCAGGTCGTCTGGCTTCACCTCGCTAACGTCGGCCATCATGTAGGCGATCTGGAGTACAGTTAGTCAAGTTTGATAGGATGATAGCGGAGACGCTGGCAGACAAGACTTACATCGCCCTTGCTGTCGCTGATCTGCTTGTCAACGTTGTGGTCGCCCATGATCTCGTTGACGCGCCGCAGCACACCGGGGACGTTGCGGTGGATGTAGATGACCTGCATGTGTGAGCTTGTTGCCGCTTCAAAGCAGAGGGGGGAGTACGAACGCGTGCGTGGTTAGGCTCCTCGAGAGTGAGGGAGCGCATGTTGACTTCAGGCAGGTTGACACTGCCGAGGGTGATGCCCTGGTTGATGTACCGGACCAGTGCGTCGCCGACTGCTTTGTTAGCGAATCAAGGGAGGAAAGAAGAACGGATTCAAGAAAGGCAAAAGAAACAAACGTACCCTCCACGCCAATGGCACGCTGGGCTTCCTCGGTACTGCCACCAATGTGCGGCGTCAGGATGACGTTCTTGAGGCCGCGCAGCTCGTCGCCCCAGCCGGGGTTGAGAGTGGCATTGAAGTAGTCTCCGTTGGCGGCGGGCTCGTGCGGGTAGACGTCCAAGGCGGCGCCGGCCAGCTTGCCGGAGCGCAGAGCCCCGACCAGGGCCGGGATGTCGACGACGGTGCCGCGGCTGGCATTGAGCAGGTAGGCACCGGTCTTCATCTGGGCCAGCTGCGCAGCGCCAATCATGCAGTGCGTCTCCTGGGTGGCGGGCACGTGCAGGGTGACAAAGTCGGCCTCGCGCAGCAGCGCGGCCAGGCTGGAAACCTGGCGGGCCTTACCCATGGCCATGAGGGTGACAATGTCGTAGTAGATGACGGACATGCCCATGGACTCGGCCAGCACGGACAGCTGCGAGCCAATGTGGCCGTAGCCGACGATGCCGAGCGTCTTGCCGCGGATCTCCCAGCAGCGCGAGCTGACCTTGTTCCAGGTGCCGCGGTGCATCTCGTCGGAGCGGTCGCCGAGCTGGCGGGCGAGCGAGATGATCCAGCCAATCATGAGCTCGGCCACGCTGCGCGAGTTGGCAAAGGGCGAGTTGAACACGGCAATGCCGTTCTTGGCCGCGTAGGCCAAGTCGACCTGGTTGGTGCCGATGCAGAAGCAGCCGATGACGAGCAGGTTCTTGGCCTGCTCCAGCACCTTTTCCGTCAGCCGCGTCTTGGAGCGGATGCCAATGACGTGCACATCGCGGATCTTTTCAATCAGCTGGTCCTCTGGCAGCGACGTCTTGAGGTGCTCCACCTGGTAGCCCTGCTGCGTCAGAATATCACGCCCGCTCTCATTGACGTTTTCGAGCAGCAGAATGCGAATGTCAGTCGTGTTGAAGGGCTTGAGCGGCTTTGCGTTGCTCGTCTCGAGCCCACCACGCCCGCCAAAGGCTGCATAGCCGCCAATGCTGGACGGCGGCGACTGGAACCGCGTTGTCGGCGACGTCGACACACTCAGCGGGTTCGGCTGTGCACTCGTGTGGACAGACGCAGACCGGCTGGCAATGTCTTGAGCTCGGGAAGCCATTGTTGTTCGTCTTTCTCGTCCGAGTTTGGCTTTTTAACACGTCACTCTCTCGTCGGCTCTGTCAACAAGAAACAAGAGATAGAAAAGAAGTAGATGCGGTTGCACGGCAGATAAGAATTGAGATGGAGAGAAACAACAGCTCCGTTCAGACTACGTTGTGATGTCACCAGCACAAAAACTTCATAACGAAAGCAACGAAATTTTTTCGCCCTATAGTGAGTCACTTTTACTAGGGGTCAATTACAGGGCATAGCGGCACCTGTCAGCTACTCGGTACAAAAACGGCCAGATGACAAAGGAGTCGAGCCATTGCGCCACTAACGTGATGTGTTTTTTACCATTATTTTCTAGGAAATAATATTTCTCCATTAAATGCTGCAAGTCGAGAAGCGTCTCCTTCCCCCCCTTATATATGCCAGCCCCGCCAAATGCCACACCTGATAACGATAAAGGAAAACCCTGGCCCGGTTCAGGGCGTTGGGGCAGGGCGCCGGACTCCGAAGGCCTTCCTTCCTGAGCTCAGACGGCAATGTTCCCCGTCCTACTTACTTATCTTGGTAGTGTCCTTTGTAGTTGCCCCTCATTATTATCGGTCGGGCCCATTCCCATTATGAAATTTGCGGCCAAGATAGAGACGTGGGGATCTGCGATTCGGCAGCTGATTATATGTACAAAAAATGACCCGCGATAAAGCACGGCGGCCAGGCCAGGGGTCATTTCTATGACGGAAAACAAATCTAGTAGCGCCAGACTCGAAATCAAAAAGGATCGAAAGGTTTTCGGCCAGCTCAAATATTCTTTCTAGACATATCAATCATAGCGGAACTGAGTAGAATAATTGACACTGCTTTTTCGACACCATCCGAGAGGGAGAAAATCAAAGTTTGCTGAATCTTTAGCTGTCGGCCCCCTACAGCTTTCGCTTTCAGTAGCTTGCACACTATCACGCTTCCTTGCTCCTCACAGCCGAGAGACACCATGGCGTCCAAGCAAACCACCCAGAGCTTGGGCCCAAAATATCGGGAAACCAAGCCGACGGCAACAGTATCGACACCGGTCTTGGCTGAGACGGTTACCGTGCTGCCGCAGACACCTCAGCTCATTGCGCTGCTGTCGTAAGTAGTAACAGAATGAGATTAGTTGGGAGAAAAACAAAAGGGATGAAAGAAGGAGGAACTCGAGAATAGAGACGAAAGAGAAGAGACGAGAATAAAGAAGACGAAAGAGACGAAAGGCTGACCGCCAGAATGATCCGTGACAAGGCGACGGACCGCGGCGACTTCATCTTCTACTCCAACCGCATCATCCGGCTGCTCGTCGAAGAGGGCCTCAACCACCTGCCTACAGTGGAACGCACGGTTGAGACGCCGACCGGCCAGCAGTACGCGGGCCTGCAATTTCAGGGCAAGATTTGCGGCGTGTCCATCATGCGGGCGGGCGAGGCCATGGAGCAGGGCCTGCGCGACTGCTGCCGGTCGGTGCGCATCGGCAAGATCCTGATCCAGCGTGACGAGGAGACGGCACAGCCCAAGCTGTTCTACGACAAGCTGCCCGAGGACATTGCCGACCGCTGGGTGCTGCTGCTGGACCCCATGTTCGCCACTGGCGGCTCTGCCATCATGGCCGCCGAGGTGCTCATCTCGCGCGGCGTGCCCGAGGAGCGCATCCTCTTCCTCAACCTCATTGCCAGCCCCGAGGGCGTCACAAAGTTTGCCCAGCGGTTTCCCAAGCTACACGTTATCACCGCCTTTATCGATGAAGGCCTCGACGAGAAAAAGTACGTTTTCTCTTCAACTTGCTCGTCTCTTTCTCGTCTCTCTCGCACCCGCTGACATTTCAGTTACATCATCCCGGGACTGGGCGATTTCGGCGATAGATATTACACAATGTAATGGTACAGATTCTCAGCAACCCCCAACCCACCAGGGAACGCGTGGAAGCCGCGGAGAAGCAGAATTGCTTCCCGGCTTCGGCCTTTGCCTTCCCCTCTCTGCGCGGACTCCTGTCCCATACATGTTTCCACCTTTCCGCGCTCCGGGCCACCCTTTGGCGTACCGTGTTCTGGGCGGTCCCAAGGTCTGTAGATGCTGTTTCGGCGAGAATAGAAACACACATATTAGGACCACTATGCCTGTTTTACTCCTTGAGCTCGTCGTGTCTTGCAATGGTCTATTCTTTCAATGCCTTTCTTTTCTCTTGCTTGAAATATCGTGTGGTCGATGGCCCGCGAGAACACAGGACCGCGCTCAGTCATACTCGTCGTCGCCCACAATGCCCTCGCCCTCATACCGCCGGTCACCACCATCGTCGTCGTCACGGTCAGCTCCGCGCCGCGCCGAGCTTCCAGCACCGCTGCGGCCAGAGGCATAACGGCCCGGGTCCGGCCGTCCAAGCAAGTCGTCGCTGGGCCTGTCGCCCTCGGTCTTGGCCACGGAATCTTGCCGTGTTGTTAGTCGAGATAGAGGTAGCAATGACTTGAAAAAAATTCAAAATAAAAGAGAGGGCACAAACCAGCTGCGTCTACCCATTCGCCGTACACGTCGACGGGCGCGGACAGGTCTGCCATTGGTCGGTCAGTAATTGCGTATACCACTGCTGACCGGCATGTACGTACAATTAATGCCGCATTGAAATCTCTGGCCGCACACTTTGCACTCGAGCTCGCCCACGCCACTCTTCTTGTTCAGCTTGATGCTGATCGCCTTCTCGTGGTTGCAGAAGAGACAGGTGAACGTGGTAGGCAGGCCTTCGGACTAGACAGGCAGGCAAATTAGCACACGTCGCCAGGGCCATGGATTCCGTGTATGTAAACGCATGCCACAGCGCCCGATATTAATGTACCTTTTTCGGGCCATCCGGCTTGCGCGAACTCTTCTTGCGCTTCCCCATCGTGTCAGCTAAATGACAATGAGAGGACCAAAGACCACACAGAAACGCGGGCAGCAATACGATCCCTCTTCAAAGATAGAATAAAACGAGGCAACAAACGGCTTTCGCGCGATGCAGCCGGATGGGTATGCCAAGGGCTTGTCGCGTCGGCTGCTTTGGCGTTTCCAAGCGCAGGGCTACATTTTCCTCCAGCCCACCGCGAAGGCGGCAGAAAGGGGCAGCGCTGGAAGGCGGTGAAGTATGCAGGAAATGGGTCCACTTTCCTCTCATTTCTAGCCAGCCAGCGGAGTGACCCGGAGAGGGTCCACTGTGGTCCGCCTTTGGCCTACCGCGTGACTGATAGCCTGCTGCTCTGATAGGGGATTAGCCAACTGTAACCAGTTCTTTAGAAGGGCCCCCGACACGGCCAACTTTAATATTACATAAATGCACTGCACTGCAATGCGAAAGCACAACAAAAAGACCAGTAGGACAAAGTATGCTGTGTCTAACAAATTGCATATTGTGTTGCAATTACAGGGATGGGACGGTAGGGCAAAAAAACAGCACAGGAAAGCAACGGCGGGGGAAACAGTAAAAGAGGGGGAAAGCAGAGAGCCCCTTGGCCGTTACAATACGTCATTCCTTCCCTATTGTACACTGTAGAGTTTTGGCCACAGGGCCATAGCAGTGAAATTACAGGGCTTGAAGAGCGCTGGAACACGCTTGTCTTTACGTCAGAGCGGCCAAGCCTAATCTCCACTTCGGCGCCCTTGGCCGTATCTACGGGCCTGTGTTGGGTGCCTCCGATCCAGGCCGGCCAGCGTGTCAGCCACCTTGCTGTTATCTACCAGTCGATTTGGCTGGATATACACTGACGGGCAAGCTGGAGCGTTGTTCTATATAAGGACAGCTCGTTGGTTGTGTTCTTGTTGATCCATTCATCGTTCTCCTTCTCGCCATTTTTGTGTACCGCATCGTCTCTTTTTTAATACTCATCTTCCATACTCTCGATCTACGATTCTGTCTCTCGTCCTCGTTCGACTTTGTTCGCCCTCTTACGGCCTCTTTCTCCTCGTCTTCCGCCCTTCCGCGCCCAACCTCCCACGATGGCCACCAACGGGCCCTCTTCTCCTACCGACATGGCCAGCGTCGTAGAAATGCTGAAGCATATCGAAAAGAACCAGGCCGAGCTACTGGGACTTGTCAAGGGCACTGGCGCCGATTCCTCTGCCGCTGTCTCGAGCCTCGGCCCTTCCCCCATTGCGATTCCCGCCCAGAGCTCTACCGAGTCGTCCGTAGCTGTCGCCGACGACCAGGCCGGCAGCCCACCGCCGCTGTCGTCGAGCCCAAAGTCGACCATGACGTCGCGCATTATTTTGACGTAGGCCATCCTGGTGTTTTGTGTATTTCGTGCAGCGTGTTTCTTGTGTTGTGTCTGTGTGTGTTGTATACGTTGCGTTGTTTTGTTTTTGCGTTTGTTGCGTTTGTTGCGTTTGTTGCGTTTGTTGCGTTTGTCTTTTGTGTTTGAGTGTTTCTTTCTTGTCTGTTGCGTGGTTTCTTGTCTCTCGTTCGGCGTGCTAACTTTACACAGAACTTACCCCAAGCAGATCGGCATCAACCCTCTGCCGATGAACTGGGGTGCCGAGGACCCTCAAGAACGCGGCCCAATTGTTGTTTCTCGTGCTCCGTCCACCATTCGCCGGCGAAATGGTAAGTTGCTTCTCCTCGAACTGCTTGTGAGAATGTGCTTTTTGCTGACTTTTCTCGTTGCTAGCCATCGGAGGTGAGCAGATACCCAACCCGAGACCGGCAGAAAAGACCGGCCTCTCCGGCTCTGATCAATGACTAACTCGGTCTCCAGCACACGGCGGCTCCTACTCGATCTACTATGCCCTCGCTGTGGCCAGCCAGCAGCTCAAGGCGGATCACAAGTGCGTACCGTTTGTGCAGAGAAGGCGGCTCGAGTAGAACAGAATATGCTGACTCTGAACGCGGCAGGCCCGATTTCACCAACACAGAACCGGCCGTTTCCATCGGCCCCTTCCCCCAGTGGTACGACAAGAAGAAGATTGTGGCTATGGACCCCTGGGGTCACTTGTCTCCGTGGCTGTACAAGGATATCATCCAGAAGCAAAACGGTATGTGCCGGCGTGTTCAACGTGGGGGGGTGTTTTTTGACTGACTCGTTTCGTATAGTCGACATCCGGCCAACCATTGCTATCACCAAGGCTCACATGAAGGTTTGTTCCGTCTCGCTGGTGATCAGTTTGTCTGCGGTCTGACTGACCCTCTTCCAGCTGCCCGAGCTCGAGGAAAGCGTGCGCAGTGGTCGTCTGTAAGTTTATTCTCGCCTTTCGGCTGTTCCGGGAATCATTTGGGCTGATAGGCTTGTGCAGTGTTCCCGACGGAAAAGTCTGTCTTAACGCAGCCGGCGAATTGGCCGTGACAAAGTTTGCCGTTGAGCCTGTAAGTGTGCCTTCCAGTGCAGGAGACTGTTTTCTCTTTGCTAATGCATCTTCTCCAGGTCTGGTACTTGCCCGGTGTGGCTGAGCGCTTTGGCATTGGTGAGTTTCTCGCAACCTCAAAAAGCCGGAGCCTTGTCAATCGTATGTGTGCGGCGTCTAACACGCAATCTGCTCCAGATGAGGGAACTCTCCGGAGATCACTGTTTGAGAACACCGGCGGCAGCTATCCCGAGGTATGATTTTTTCTCCATCATTCTCACGAGCAATGCAGGAACTGACTTTGTGCAGCTGATCACCCGTGGCGACATCAAACTGTTTTTGCCTCCTATCGGTACGAGTGGACTCTACTGTTTCCAAAGAAGGTATCATGACTTACACAAGCTACACAGGCGGCCTCACGGTCTACTGCTTTGGCGACCCTGCCAAGATGTCCGACCCGAACAGCAGGTTGGCACTGCGGGTACACGACGAGGTATGTTTGATTGTCTCTGTGTTTTTGCTTGCCTCTCCACTCTTTTACTGTGTGCTTGCTTCTCCACTGCTCCTATCTGACACACCGACAGTGCAACGGAAGCGACGTTTTCGGCTCAGACATTTGCACCTGTCGGCCCTACCTCATCTACGGCATCGAGGAGGCCGTCAAGGAGGCCCAGAATGGCGGCAGCGGTGTTGTCATTTACTTCAGAAAGGAAGGCCGTGCTCTCGGCGAAGTGACCAAAGTAGGTCTTACATGAGAGGAAGAGAAACGGCGAGAGAAGAGAAAGCTAACTGGGATGTAGTACCGTATGAAACACACCCTGATCCCAGTCTGATGACTTGGCTTGCTGCCAGTATGTCTACCGTTACTAACAGTGCCAACAGTGGTGTACAATGCCCGCAAGCGCGGCCTGGACCGCGCCTCGGAGTACTTTCAGCGCACGGAGAATGTGGCCGGTGTCAAGGACATGCGCTTCCAGGCGTTGATGCCAGACATTCTGCACTGGTTGGGCATCACCAAGATTGACAGAATGCTCAGCATGAGCAAGTACGTATATCTTCCCTTCCCCCTCTCCCCCATTTTCTTTTCCAATGGCTAACGCGGAAAGCATGAAATACGATGCCATTGTCGGCCAGGGGTGAGTCTCTGTTCCGTCTGCCATGTCACTGGTTCCATTCTGTCAGAATTGTGACAAGTTGCAGCCGGCCATTCTTTCGGGGTTTTTCTCCCCTCGAGCCTGGGACTTGTAGTAGCTAATGCTTCCTTTCTAGCATCCCCATTCACGAGCGCGTCGAGCTGCCAGAAGAATGGATTCCAGCCGATTCGAGAGTGGAAATCGACGCCAAGATCAATTCTGGTACGTTTTTATGGGTAACTGCAACAAAAAAGGCCGTGGCCAATAATGCTGACGTGTCTAATCTAGGCTACTTTACCAACGGACATGTCATGACTACCGAAGAGCTCGAGAAAGTACAGGGCCGGACATGGGAAGAGTGAGTAGCAGTGTTTTTTCTGTCTTTCGTATTTTCTGGTTGCGCCTTTGGCGCTTCTTTGCTTTTTCCTCCTACGGATGCGTGATATTCAGACGGCTGACGCGACCCCCTCCACACAGCATCGACCACTAAAGGCGTTGGTTGGGGGGAACACGGCATGGCAATTCTGGACGGGCGAGCCTTTTCTATTCAGGATGGGGGACTGGCAAACGCATTTCGACTGACCCCAGAAAAAGAGAGAAGAGTTTTGATGCCATTGGAGTAGAGAGAACGCCCCTGGGTACGGCCGACATTATTGGGAGACTCTTGTCAGTCAGTTCTATCCCGTGCAGCCAAAAAAAGCGAAAAGGGAAGAAAGAAATGGCAAAGGAGATGGGCCGTTTTAGCTATAATGCGTTGCTACTTCTGGGGGAACTTGCCGCTGCCGTGGGGGATTTCCTTTTCTATCTATTTGACTTCTTCCACTGTTATTTGTTATTATTAGACTTTATAAAGCCATTACCAAAACTATCTCTACTTTTGATCTCAAGTTGAAAATAGGTGGCAAAATAGTTGTCTTGATCACGCTCACTGTCCTATTTGGTCGAGCTGGCTCGCTCCGCGACCCAATGGTCTTTGACTCGGAGACATTTGTTTCCGCCTTCTCTTTCGATCTCTGCCTTTTGTCTGCCTTTCTCTTCCCGAGTCCGCCGGTGAGAAGTGCGTTGGCGTAGGAAGAAAGCGGGGAGCTAGTGTACCCATCTTGATCCGAGGAGCTTGCCCCGCTCTCTGCACTGCCCCACTGCACTGCCTAGGCAGCTTCAGCCTTGCCCATTTCTCTCATTTTGTTGCAATCGCGGTTGTGTTGTTTTCATCGTTTTACCAAGTTAAAAAGGTATGTCTAGGCTTGTACTCTTCAATATAATGCTCTTTAAACGAAGAATTTCTGTCTACAGTTATGAGGGGAAACCAGCATGATGGCACAAATTGGCCAAGTAAAATTAAAATACAGAAAATTTAGTTTAAACTATCGTCAGTGTAATTAAACTCGGGCCTTTAGAACAGTTGCTTGCTTTGCTTCGCCTCACAAAATGCGCCTTGTTTTCGGTAGCCATTCGTTGCGCTCAGATAAATTAAGCGGATGCTTCATCTCCTCCCACAAGTCGTGACAAATGTGTGCCGCCATGTATCGTCCATTGATTGATGCCGTGCCGTCTTCCGACGACAGAGCCGCCCAGGTCGACGCCTGGGGCTTGCGGTGCATCGAGCTGCTTCCGGGACGGCCAGACGATGTGATTCGCTGTGATCTCGTGCCGTTTGTCCTAAAGGACGTCTGCGGCCAGTACGAGGCGCTTTCGTACACCTGGGGCGACCCCGGCGACACGGTCGACATTGTCGTCGACAGCACGCTCTTCTCGGCGACCAGCAACCTGGCGGCCGCATTGCGCAGTCTCCGCCAGACCGACCGGCCGCGCAGGCTCTGGGTGGACTCGATATGCATCAACCAGGACGACCTGGCTGAAGTTAACACGCAGGTCCAGCGCATGTGGGCCATTTACGAACACGCCCGTCGGGTCGTTGTCTTTCTCGGGGCCGAGGAGCCCCCTACCGAAGACGGCCGCCAGGCCTTTGCGCTGCTGGCCCAGCTGTCCAGGCTCCACGACGAGATGGAAGAGGCCAGCGCCCCCCTTGTTGATGCCGTCACCGGCCTGCTCAAGGACGGGCGGATGGCCGCTTCCTGGACGGCGCTTTTGCAGCTGTTGCAGAGGCCCTGGTGGTGGCGGGTTTGGATCGTGCAAGAATACGCCGTAGCCAAGGAGGTTGTCTTTGTGTGCGGCGGCGGCGGCGGCTGCCCTCTCGAGATGGAAGGGTCCGTGTTTGGCCGTGCGCTCGAGGTCCTGGTCTGGTACCGCTACAGCGGCCACGTGCCGCGGCACTACGAGTATCTGGTGCGGCACGTCGCCTCGACGCCGATCCACCACCTGTGGACGACGCGGTGCGGATACCAGGCCGCCAAGGCCATTGATGCCGGCTCCGGCGTCCATGACAAGAATGACGCCGCAAACTCGCTAGCCCTGCTCTACCGCTTCCGCGCCTCCCAATCAGAGGATCCCCGCGACAAGGTCTACAGCGTCTACCGGCTGATTGCCGAGAACCCCCAGCTCCGGCCAGACTACAGTCGGTCGGTGCAGGACCTCTTCCAGGGCGTCGTTATGGCCATGATCGAGGCCTCGGGCACGCTCGAGGTGCTCTGCCACCACAACAGGGGCGTCGCCGGCGGGGTCCCCGGGCTTCCCACCTGGTGTCCGGATTGGACGGTCATGCGCGGGAAACGCATCCTGCTCTGGCCGAACCAGTACCGCGCTGCGGCTGCAGGGGCGGCGGTAGCGGCACCGGCCGTCGTCCACGGAGGCGTTTTGACTTTGCGGGGCACTGTAGTGGACCGAATCCAGTGGCTCAGGCCGTTTGTCTCGGTCGATTTTAGCAAAAAGCAAATCTACCTGGACATCAAGTCCCTCGAGGCCAAGGTCATGCAGCCGGGCGGCGACAGCGGCAGCACGACATCTTGTACCGACCCGCAGCCCCCGTCTCGCCTTGCAGACGCATTCCACCAGACGCTTGTCGCTGGCAGCATCCGGGAAAAGGGCCCGGCCGGCAGCACAAGGCTTCTTGGCCTGGGGGAAGCCACCCCTCTGTACGAAGCATGGTCGCTCGCAAAGGAGGGAAAGCCGACCAACGAGCTGTGGGCAAGGTGGTATGACGAGGCCCTGTACAGTGCTCTATGCGGACGAGCCTTTTTCGTGTCTGAAAAGGGCCACATGGGTCTGGTAGACGGCGCCGTGGCCCAAGCCGGTGATGTGGTTGGTATCTTTGCCGGCGCTCAGGTCCCATTTGCCCTGCGGGAGACGACTGCGATGGCGAATAGGCGTGGCCCATACGAGCTTGTTGGGGAATGGTAAGGCATCCTGCCGAATTGTGTAGCTGCCGCATACGTTGCCGACTGACACTGCTTAAAGCTACCTGCAGGGATTCATGACCGGAGAGGCTTCTTGCAAGAGCGATGACCAGCTCGTCGAGTTTGATATTATTTAGAACAACTGTAGAAACTGGCTGCCCTGTCGGCCAACTGATCCAAAGGAACGTTTCGGAATGCACAAAACAAGACGGCTTCTGATATCAACTTTACGGATGACGACGCTCCCACTCACAGTTTGCATGGGAAAACTGACAACCGGCTCCAGAGGACAACATTAACGCGCCAACTGCGAGGAGAAAGCCGAAGCGAGCTGCTTTCGCGGCCTTTTCCGCGAGAAAAAAACGACTACAGCTCCAGCGTGCATATTTGAACAGAAGATGCGACCTTTACAAGCAAACCAACCCTCTCCGACCGCCCAAAAAGCGTAGCAAATACTTTGGCACAGAATTTCAATTGAGAATGATCGTTTGTCACGGTACAATTCTTCGCGGTGATGTCAGTTGGTTACGGGTCGACTTGAAGATTCTTCTTGGACTAAAAAAAACCCGAGGGTTTTGCCGCAAAAAATCAATATTGTGGAACTCGCATAAATGAGATATTTTCTTTTTTCATCCTTTAATGCACCGCTCTGCCCTATCCTGTGACGTTTATTTCTTTTCTTTTCCGTCCATCTTTGCTGTAGATGTCAACCGAGTGGGGTTTGCCATACGACATCTTGGAGTATTGCTTTGTACAATTAATGTGTACACCACTTGGTGTGGGTGCTCTCAGAAGGGGGCCGCCGACATAATCTTTTGGCAGCAACACATGTAGTCTAATTGGACAAAGATAATGTGCTGTACCGCCATCGGCCGACATGTCAGGTTGTTTGAGATTCATCGACATTTTGCTCCCTCTTGGCTGGATTCGGTATATCCATCCGCGTCGGGCAAACGCGGCAGATTTTGGCTTGGAAATCTTTTTTTTTCAAAAGGATTTGTACGAAAAGGGTATGCATTGAGTTCGAGTCAAGGTGGGGGTGCCATTCTCTCATACACCCCCCCTTTTGTTGAGGCCAAGCTGCCGCTATCTCTGTCAAACAAGACGGCCGTTATGTCAAGATGCCGTCAGGACCATTTCGCTGCTCGATAGAATAGGCGATGGAACTTGTTGTAAGAGCTATGTTTCCCCTCCTCTTTCCTGAGTCTCTGACTGTTTGGTCTGATTGTCGATACGTTGTATGCCCTCTCCCCTGATATTGGGCTCGAGCTCCATCTCTGCCCAATGAACACGGCTCCGAATGGATAGACGCCGCCCACCGCGTCGTCCCGTTTTGCTTCTGCCCATTTCTGTTTTGCTTGTTGCGTGCCCTTGCGTCCCCCACAAGCGATCGATCCCCCACAAAACCCAAGAAAACTTGGCCGGGTCCTGGTACTGCCGTCACGCGGCGCCCACAGTTTTTGATTATTATCATTGTTATTATTTTGTTTTTTGGGAGTGTAGCAAAAAAAGAAGAGAAAAAAATTAGGGTCCCAGCCGGGCCTGAGCTACGTGGGCACAACACAGCTTTGTGCTCGACAGCGTGGGGCATCCGGGTATGGACGCATATACGGGTATGCTTGTCTACGTAGATTCGAGTGAGCATGCAGTGTGGTCGCTTTGGGTGTGAATCAGGGTCAGACAAGCAGCGTCCAAGAGCCTGGCTGCTACACCTGGCGGGAGAATATGCAACAGAGATGGAGACGGCACGTATACACACACATCGAGGGGGAGCATACACACACATCGAGAGAGTGAGAGACGGGAAGAGAAAAGAGTCAGAAGAGGGGATAACACTGGCGAAATCGGCTCGATTCTGGATTCAAAAGATAGGCACGGCTGTCGTTATCCCAGGGCCATGCTCGTATTGTGGTCGAAGGAGGCCTAGAACAAGCGCTTTTAGCAAAAGGAAATCAGTTCTGGTCTGAGGAGGTCGTTTCCTTGCTTTGAGTTCTCACGCTCAGTCTCTCTCTTTCTGCCCTGTTGTGTGCCATCAGGATCAGAGCAGTTCCATCCACACATGTGTGTTCCTGTACCGAGGATATGCTTCTGTTGGCCCGTATCTGTCATGGCAACCAGGCATCCCTTTGCCATTACCGAGCCAAACGGAAAAGGACTCCTTCTCCTCATCTTTCTCCGTCTCTCAAGTCACCCGGCAAAATCGACCCTTGCTTTGGCCGTACACGTGAGGGCAAGAAAGGACATATCCATTTACGCAGCGACGTACATATACTAGGGGGGTTGGCCGGCCGTTTCCGCCACCGCCATATCTATCGGTAGTGGATGCCGGGCTTTCTTGTTTGCCTCTGCGGAAACGAGCAAAAGCAGTCAGCAAAACGCTTGATGGGAAAAAGAAAACAAAAATAGCAAAACACAACAATGTGAGAAAACACCGGCCCAGCTTGTGATCACCACAAGGCAGAAGAAAAAGCCCTCGCCCTTTTGCCAGGTAGAAATTGTTGGCGACGTCTGAATGGCTGCGATGCTCTCTGCGCTGTTTCTGCTCCACCACAAAAAATACAGTATGAGTAATTACTGGCGCTCGCTGGCCCACGCCGCGACCAGAAAGCCCCACTGCGGCGCGCATGGCTCCTTCTACCGTTTCCCGCCGCCTTAGACAGCTCCCGACGTACCGACTTCGCGTTACTCTTCAGCACCCAGGCCGACTGCCTGCTCTTGTTTTGCCTGCTGCCCGCTCTTCTGGAACCCCCCTTTTTCCCCTGCCCTAACTGGTGGGTGCTATGCCGCCCCGCTTCGCGTCCCAAAACTACACTAGTCTGTACATGTGTCCATGCCCAACCTAAAAACACTGGGCCTCATTAAAACAGATTCTTTGCATTGGAAACGGGGATGTAGCCAGACCCTGGCAGGTACTTGTTTCGTGCGGGCGGCACACGGCGATTCCGAGGTACCCCTGGCTGGAAAAGGCACCCAGGCATGTGTCATCACCGCTTCTTTGAGCTGCTTTCCCCAGAAAGAAGAGGAAAAAAAGACCGACGAAAGCCGGGAGCACGGGGGGACACTTTCATTTCCCACCGATTCTCCGGGCAGATTTGCTATTTCGCTAATATCAGGGCAGATGGAGCTGTGGTGATCAAAAGGCACATTTCCAAGGACCGGCGGAATTGATCGAAAGGACAAGCTCCGAGATTGGCATCATACTACCATCCCATCCAGATAGGAGAACTGACGAGGCCTTACAGAGTACAGCCGGTAACGGGCAAGACTGACAAACCTAATGGTGGGTGGTGGGAGGGGGAGTGGGACGCGAGTGTTGTTGACTTTGACCGGCAGCAGCTTGGTGGGAAAACAGGCCAAAAGACAGGGCTGTGGTGCCACACACACCCTTTTTCTGTCCTCTCTGTCGCCCGCAGAGGACTTGACAAACAGCCGGCAGCTGCCACTGCCAGCCCTTCACCGATTAACCCGTCCGTCCGTCGAGTTTGCTCCTCTGCCGGCGAGCCTAACGTCAAAGGGCCGCTTTTAGTTCCACTAGAGCGCGGCCTGGCGACAGCACATCACGATGGCCAGGGCCGGGCAGGGCAGGATTGGTGCATTTACACTGGGCGGGCAGAAGCTCTGGCAGTGCACTGTACGAGCACGGAGCAGTGTACGTCGTACGGAGGGCTCGCTGCAAAGCGAGGCGAAACGGAAGCCCTGGACAGATGGGGCTGCCGAGAACAGCACTACGTTTCCAGACGGAACTAAAAAAGGCAACATTTTACACCTGTCGTTCACCATTCTACTTGTACGTGACATCTGGCGGTGCGGCTGTGCAGTCGGACTGATTTTTCTCAAAACAGCCTGTCAGGAAATTAAATACACATGAGGAGGACATCAGAATGATCAGGAAAGGCCGGAAAGAGCAGAAAAGCCAGATTGGCCCAAACGGCTGCCACCTGTCTTTTCTGGCTGTTGCTTTCTTTGTATTGTACGAGTACGAGCTTCCAACGCTCACGTTTCTGTCTCCCCGTTCCCTGTTCCGTATTGCCTTGTGCTTCCGTTTCGTCTCCCCTTTGTTTTCACCCCCTTTTTCCATACCCACCCCCCTTTTTTCACTCCCTTTGCTTCCTCCCACGCTTCCTCCTCCTTCTTTCGCCTTGGCCCACCCCCTCCCCCTTGCCGTCCCGCCCATGCATACTGGCGGGTTCCTGGCTCGTCCTCGTGCTGCTTTCGTGTCAGCCCAAACGGCCAGACTTTTCCTATTCCACGTATGCCGTCTCGTTGTTGGTCCTGTTGTTGTCCAGTATGTCTTTCGACTTTGCGAAAACTACACTACACTCGTATATGCCTCTCGTCGTGGCTGCTTTCCTCCCATCTAATTCATAAACCGCCCCATCCACGCTCCCCCCCCTTACCCCCATTCTCTCTACCTCTTTGTACAGTTTTATTTACCGGGTTCTACTCTTCTTCTAATTTATCCCTGCCTTTTCCTTTTGCCTATTAATCCTTCTCATCCTTCCCGTGGCTAAAACACGCACAAATATATATATATATATATTTATACTCCAACACGTCACATAAATCGCTTCCAACACTGACACGCCGTTGTCTTTATTACTTCAACTTCTCCCTTTGCTCTCGCTCTCTTACATCTTCTTTTCTATGCCACCCTTCTTCTTCAAGCTCTGCGATCTCGCACCACAATACTCAGCTCTGCGAAGCCACACCGCGTAAACCAGCCACTGGTATATAGCTCGACTACTCCTTGCGCCTGTTCAGACGCCTGGCACAGCAAACCTACCGGCCAGCAGCCAAACCAGACCGTTTATACGCCACCATGCAGCGCAGTGATTCCTCTCGTGCCTTGGGCCAGCGACGACCGCGGCTGCTCCGCGCGTCGACCACCGAGCCGTCGACCACCACTACCGCCATTGTCAACCTCGGCGCCCTCGCCCACCCCCGTGAAAGCGGCATGAGCAGCCGTAGCAGCAGCACCGGCAGCAACAGCGGCCGCACCGGCACCTACAGCCGCGCCACGGACTTGCTCAGCCATGTTGCCTACCTTTCGTCGTGCGGCGCCGCACATGTGTCCTCGATGCCTCGAAAGATGAGCGCCCCGACATCCTCGCCTTCGGTCGGCGTGAGCGTCAATGCCCGGTTCACTCGGCCCAACGCTCGTACCATCAGAAGCGACAGCGGCAGCTCTGGCAGTGACTGCCACCGGGGGACCGACATCCTAGGCTCATCCCCAGCTTCTACAAACACCTGCACCTCACTGGAAGACCTGCACCATCGCTACAACCGTCAGTGCCTTCTTTACTCCCTCTTCCAGCGCTCATTTATACTAACTGCCCCAGACTCGGCTGACTACTTCAGCTTTCCCAGCTTCGACACCTGGGACACTGATAGCCAGTACAAGGACGATGAAGATGAAGACGTTAAGCTCGCCTAAAGAACACTTTGGGCCCTTTATGAGTTACGACGCAGCCACTTCTTATTATCCTATTTAATGCTTTTTTTCCCTTTGTCTTATTTCTTTTGTCTTTTGTTTTTCAATTCTTTTTTTTCTTCAATTTTTTTTGTGCGCAGCAAGTTTTTCGGTTTTGCACTTATTCACCCCTGCACTGCTCTATACCCCTTCACGACATGCATGGTCAGTATACAACGGTTGGCGTTTGGAGATGTCACACCGGCGACGTGGGAAGTGGAACTCTTCCACACGGCACTGGCCGCGGCATGATACCCTTTTTTTTCTTTCAACAAAATTTACCCTTGCTTCTGTTTTATTAATGTACTTTTTTGTCTTTTTATTTTTTTGTCTTCGTGTGTTGGTAAACAAACACGAGCCGAACCCCCTTCTCCTTCTTTATATCGGATGGCAAGGCGGGAGGATCGCCGTCTGCTGCATCACCTCGGCTACCTTGTCTTCAAAGGAAGCAACTGAGAAAATATAGACATGGGCCCCTCTTCCTGTTGAGCAGCCTTTGAGATAAGGCCGTGCTCTGAAGGAATGGAGGGGCCTGGCTATTTTCCAGTGCTTGTTTTGATGTCATGGCCGTCGGCAAACAGCCCGACGCCCAGATACAGGGGAAGCAAAAGGATGTTTGCGGATCAGTCGGCGATGCATTTGTGGAGAGAGAAGGTGGCCGGGCTGAAATATGCCATTGGACTTGCTCTCTTTCCCATACCCAGCCGGCTTCTAGAGAAAGAAGGGAGATCACGGGGGAAGAGGACAGCGAAAAGAAGAGAGAAACACTGGAAAAAGTGCTTTATGGTGTTGATGTTATGACACCATTGAAATAAATGGATGCACACATGCACATGTCTTATCACAGTTGAAACCCCTCTCCCCTCCTAGTTAAAAGCATCTAGTTTTGATATTATCTAGCAAATACCATCCAAAGAAAATCAAACAAATTCAAAAACGCCGAGCTTTCAAGTTGTAGAGATCTTGGCCTTGTTTGCGACAATGCAATCCAGCCTGTTCTCCTCGATCAGAGGACATGGCTGACACGTTTATGATTTTTTCGCGGAATTATATTTAGGACAGTGTGACAGCCCTGGTCCGACATCTGGTAGGTATTACAGTGATTATTTACAATATGCTGCATATATGTGAACACACACAGCCTTCCGATAGGATCCAGCTCTCAATGGTATCCCGAATCTCGAAGGAGTCTTTACGGCACTTTGACACAAAGCACAAGCCGAGAGTTGCGAGAAATACATCACGTGCATGTTTGTCATGAACATTACCCAAGTCTGCATAATAGTGCAGTGCTGAATAATTTCTGGTGAAACTTCTCACTAAAAAACTTATCTGAATCCTTATCGCCTCTTTCCACTACACGTGATACGGCGCAGAAAAGTTTAGAAAGCCCTAATAGCATGTGCGCCAATCAAAAAAGGGAGGGGCCTTAATGAAATACTGCCGTCTCCACCAACGAGCCCCTTCCACCGCCTGCACAATTTCACCCACAGATTTTCTTAGCAAAATCCCTTTAGCAGCCCTCCCCTCGATTGTGTGTGAAAGAAGGTCTACTCGAAATTTTTTGGGGTGGAATAATTTTAGTATCTCCTTCTCGCAACAACAACGCACCCGCACATTTTCGTCAACCTCATCACCCCTCTCATCCTCACGACTCGGCACAACAGTCTGTAAAGATGGCGGTCGGAAAGTATGTCGATATCGCTTTTCCATTGATTCCTGTTCTGTCTTGCTCCCTCGTTTTGTCGCTTTCCTCTCGTCTCGGGGTTTCTTATCCAGCTCGGAACAATTTGGTTTTTGGCTTTCAAGGATTGGGGGGGAAGGGCACCAAGGACTGATCGACGTCTATATCGGCACAAGGAACGAGCGAGACGAGAGGAGGAAGACGGTTTCTAGACAGAAAGACAAAACAAGGAGAGATGGGGGGACAGCAGTACCACAAAAGCAAGGCTAACCAGCTTCTTCGTCAACAGGAACAAGAGATTGTCCAAGGGCAAGAAGGGCCTCAAGAAGAAGACCGTCGATCCCTTCACCCGCAAGGACTGGTACGGCATCAAGGCGCCCACCACCTTTGCCCACCGCGAGTAAGAATTACACCTTTCCAACAGAAGAGGGAGAGAGGGAGTCGCATGTCCTAACACTTTCTCCATAGTGTCGGCAAGACCCTGGTTAACCGGACCACCGGTCTGAAGAACGCCAACGAGGCTCTCAAGGGCCGCATTGTTGAGGTTTCCCTGGCCGACCTGCAGAAGGACGAGGAGCACTCGTTCCGCAAGATTAAGCTCCGGGTCGACGAGGTCCAGGGCAAGAACTGCCTGACCAACTTCCACGGTCTCGACTTCACCTCCGACAAGCTGCGGTCGCTCGTGCGCAAGTGGCAGTCGCTGATTGAGGCCAACATCACCGTCAAGACTACCGACGACTACCTGCTGCGCCTCTTCGCCATTGCCTTTACCAAGCGCCGCCCCAACCAGATCAAGAAGACCACCTATGCTGCCAGCTCCCAGATCCGCGCCATCCGGAGAAAGATGACCGAGATCATCCAGCGCGAGGCCTCGAGCTGCACTCTGCAGCAGCTGACCGCCAAGCTGATCCCCGAGGTCATTGGCCGCGAGATTGAGAAGTCCACCCAGGGCATCTACCCCCTGCAGAACGTGAGTTTTTTCTGTCTGTCGGTTTACGCTTTAGATCCCCACTAACCCATCACCAGGTCCACATCCGCAAGGTCAAGCTTCTGAAGCAGCCCAAGTTCGACCTGGGCGCTCTCTTGGCCCTGCACGGCGAGGCCGGCAGCGGTGAGGACGGCCAGAAGGTGGAGCGGGAGTTCAAGGAGGTTGTTCTTGAGGAGGTATAAACGCCTTCCCCCCTATATCTCTTTATTCTTACGGGACCGGGCTATACGATTCGAGTTCGGGATGGAGGGCTGTGGGCAGGAACAAGGACCGGAGCGGGCGCGTGTGTTTAAAAAAGGGACACCCATGTACGGAAAACGATGTGTGACAAAAGAAACAAAAACACGTTGATATCTCTGCGGTCTGCGTGTGGGGTTCTGGCTTAGCTTACCCTTTTTCTTTTTCTTTGCATTCAAAGAGAGTTTAGAAAAGGCAGGGCGACGGAACGGGAAAGATGATGGGCGTTGGCATTATTTCTTGTCCTTGCTGCCAGACAAGCAAGTTGACAGGGAGAGGAGAGGGAAAAAGCATTGTTACTAAAAGAGGACACCCTTTTGTCGGCAAAAAAAAGACAAAAAAATTCAATTAAAATGGGGAGGCGAGAGGTGAACTGCTTGCTCATCGAACTGACCTCTGAAGAGGGCGAGAAGGAAAGATGGAAAGGACAAAAAGGGGAAACGGAGCACGGCATGTATTTCTCGCTCATTTCTTGTCTTTATTTTCAGAGTAATTGGAAAACTTTCAAATAATTCGAGTGCAAAGGAAGCGTAACCGGCCTCTTTGACAAATGCCTACACTACGTGTCAAGGCAGCTGCATTTAATATGCTGATGACAGAAATGGCAATACCAGCCAATGATGTAGGAGGGCTTCTGGCTTGGAATGCGCCGCGACCTAACCTAAAACTACAAGGTTCCTTTTCGCATGGGCCGCTTGTTATCAGGCGAGAAAGGATGCGACCTGTTAAACATATGGTTATCATCGCTGTGGCTTTGCTAAAGTCGTCGTGTTGACGGTGTATTCTCACGTTTAACAGAGGAGTGACAGCAGCGTTTCTCTGAACAGAAAATGTCCAAAGATAGTGTACCGACAGTCAAGATCCTCATTGTTGGGCCGTCCAACGTTGGCAAATCCGCCTGTAAGGCTCCTGTTTGGTTTTCTTCTTTGGCATCATGCGAGGAGATGCTCATACGGCTCAGTGCTGCAGCGATACTGCGACGGCGACTTTGATCCCAACAATGCCACCGCCACGATAGGCCTCGACTTTCGGGTGAGATTCAACACAAACGGCGCCTTTGGGCAGCTGCCATGACAGCCCGGCACGCTTGGCTCTTGCTCCTTTATGACTGACGCCGCCTCTGCGCTTCCTTGCCAGGAAAAACTCCTCTCGGTCCACGGAAAGGCTTACCGCGCCATCCTGCTTGACACGGTGCGTTCACTCGGTTTTGCCCATCACGGGTTTATCCCCTCTTCGGTATAAGCAGCTGACCTTTTCCTTGTCCCCCTCCCAGGCCGGTCAGGAACGGTTCCGGACACTCTCGACCAGCTTCTACCGCGGCGCACAAGGTGTGCTTTTTGTCTATGACGTGAACAACCGTGCCACGTTTGACCAAATGGATACCTGGTTTGCCGAGGCCAAGGCCAATATTGAGTTGCCATCTGCTCAAAAGGGGCTTGACGATGGCGCCGATGACGAGCCGCCATCATTTTACTACTGTTTTGTCGGTGCCAAGCTGGACCACGCCGCCTCGGACAGGGCCGTCTCGACGGAGGAGGGCCTTGCCCTGGCTCGCAAGCACGACAACACGGGCAGCGACATGCCCCTTTTCTTTGAGACGAGTGCCTACACTGGTGAAAACGTGCGGGAATCCTTTGTGGCGCTGATTGACCGCATCGTCGCGTCCGGGTTGGCAGATGCTCCGCCCCCTCGCCCGACTGGTGGTCCGGTGGCTGTGTCGGTGTCTTATGCCCGGGTCAGTGGCAATCGTGCTCGAGTCCATAACCGTGGCTGTGCCTGCTGAGGTGTTGATGTGCCGTAATATCTTGTTGTCGTTTTCCTCGCCATCTCTCCCTGATGCGGTAGACTTTTTTTTTCGGCCACCGTTTAGAGATGAGTTTGATATTGTTTTTTGTTTGGCAAGTTCAATCTAATTTCTATTTGCTGTCCTTTGTCTAGTGTTGTAGTTTGCAGTTTCAATGAGAGGCTTGAGATTGTGCCAAATACGGAGTAGCCGTATCTGAGCAACTGGGTGACAGAAACTCCACTACAGCTATATGAGAGTTAGATGTCAAGGTGGCTTTTGAAGGGGCAGTTCTATATTCGTGGGAGAGAAAAGGGGGGAGCAAAGAAAAGGCTCACCTTTCCGGAATTCGTCCGGTTTCTCCGATATGACCCAGTGGCCGGCCTCGATATCGACAAGCTGAAACAGAGGAAAGAACTCGCCATAAAGAGGCAGGACCTCATCGGGCACATATGTACTGTTGGTGCCCCGGATCACCAAGGTCGGCTTCGTGAAGCGCCGCTCCTTTGGATCCTTAAAGGGGAAATCAGCCACATTGGCGAGGGCTTTGCCCAGGATTTTGACCGGTATGCGCCACTTCATCTCGCAGTAAGAGTTGTCCGTTAAAGGCGGTGTGACACGCCACAGGTTGCACAGCAAAAACTGGCGAATGGCCAGGTTCGGCTCGTACTTTTGCAGAATCAAGTCGGCATCATGCCGGCGGGTAACATGTGCGGCCTCGACCTCGAGCATGCCGCGGATGTACTTTGAAAAGTCGGAACCAAGGACGGCGTCCACGGGGGCGTTGTCGACAGACACCACACTAGACAGCAGATCGGGAGACTGCAGAGCAACGGTCATGGCTACCTTTGCGCCCCTGTCGGTGCATGAGCATTTTCACAGCCCCATCTACACAGACGAGTGGAAACAAAGTCATACATGGAGTGGCCAA
Source organism: Graphilbum ipis-grandicollis (assembly GCA_019925625.1). Taxonomy (NCBI): domain Eukaryota; kingdom Fungi; phylum Ascomycota; class Sordariomycetes; order Ophiostomatales; family Ophiostomataceae; genus Graphilbum; species Graphilbum ipis-grandicollis. The sequence goes on from JADHKH010000026.1 coordinate 228,497, forward strand.
TGATGGTCGGCTCCTTGAGCTTATGCTCCTGAATGAAACCCATCACGTCGGCAGCCATGGCCAGGTAATCGTGGCGCTCAATGTGTGGAGACCGGCCATGATTGCGGAGGTCCTGCGATACCGAGGTGAGACGTCTGCAAAAACCCAGTTTGCTCAAAGCCATGATAAGAAAAACTCACCAAATTATAAACGTAACGGCCAAGTTCTCGGGCCAGTTTTCTCTTTGTGTTAGCCGTGAGCATCTGTTCCCTCCAAACACCACTGGTTTACTTACTTACTGACGGTCTGATTGTTCGTCTTGGATCCGAGGAAGCCGTGCAGAAACAAGATGGGCTTCGTATGCCGGTCCATCACCGGCCTGCTGGGCTCTTGCATTTGGAAGTCTAACTCAACCGTCTGAATGCCGTTTACAAATTCCGGAGCTATGGAGTATTCCCTGGCAGCCAGAATTTGAACCCTTGGCGATAGCGGTGTCGGCCGCGATGCCAGAAGAGAAGACAGTCCTCTTGACGGACCCAGCCGGAGGGCAGCCAATATGCCAGAGGGGCATTTCGCAGGCATTTTGAAGGTATAGCAGAATGGAGGGTGTTAAAAAAGTCCAATCTATCCATGAAACGAAATTCTGTCCTTCATAAAAACCAGCTTTATCTTGGCCGGTTCAACAATGTTACCGGTGAAAAATGCACTAGCCACGCACAGTGATGATGTAATGTTTTGTGTGGCTTTCATAGCAATGACTAAGCATACAAAAATCATCCCGATTATTATCCGTACTTTTTACTCCAGCTGTGCCTAAAACCCCTCATTGCCATTATTCGCCTTTCCGCGAACACATGTATGCCCAACTTTCGTAAGGGAAATTGCGGCGTTAAATGGTTCTTTCAAATTGGTATCGGTGCGCCCTCATGCCAGTAAAGTCTCGTAAAGTGCATTCAATAGTGCACTAACACATAAAGCACAGTATGGCACGGAAAACAGTAGTGCACTACTAGCGCCCTTTGCCGTCAGGCACACATGAAAGGCAGGCCAGCCCCTACAAAGTTTCATCAAAGCTCCGTGCAACAACGTCCGAAGAGACAGACGATCCAACCACCAAGACAGCGCGCTGCTGCTGTTCCAGTGAAAACTACTACCAGAGCTCACGCGGGCGCTGGCTGTCTATGTATTTGGTATTGACATTACACACCATTTCTTTTTCTTTTCCTGTACGGGCCGGCACGACGCCGAGCAAATAAATACGACGACATAGAAACAAGACCCCCCAACAAAAACGAGATGCGGTACTCGTTGTTGAGTCTTTTCCTTGTCCCGGCCATTGCCCTCTTCCTCTTTGCCTCTCCGTCTTGCGCATCGGGTGTGCGCTATGGGGGCAGCCATGGCGGATATGCTGGCGATTCGACGTCTCTCTTTCCGCTAATCACCTGGTTGCGCGACTCCCTTGTTGAGTTCGTCTTTGGCAAGCCGCCATCTTTGATCGGCAGCAAGAAGCCGGGCGCCGGTGCCGCTTCTAGTTTTGGTGCGGGCGGACCGGCAAAGTCCTCGCCCTGGTATCACCCGGCGCGCGCGGCGCGGTATGCCAAGCAATCGGTGATTCGGTTCAATGTGACGACATGGGCCGAGGAGGCGGCTCTTGGCGCCGCGGCGGACCGGCTCTTCCTCGACATCTGGTCCTTTAACAACCACACGGGCACGGTCGACATTCGCCTGGACACGGAGAACATACCGTCGCTGCTGACGCTGTTGCCCGAATCGCTGCACCGGTCCTTTTCGCCGCTGATTTCGGATCTGGCGGCCGCCGTGCAGGCCACATACCCGTCTGCGACAGCCAACCGTGGCGGCCTGGGCGGCATGGCCGAGGGCGTCTCGCGGCCGTTTGCGACCAAGCCGGACGACGTGGCCCCGGAAATGCGAAAGGTGGCGCTCTTGACCCCCGGCGGCATCGACAATGTTTTCTTCCAAGACTACCAACCCCTGGCGGTCATTGTGCAGTGGATGAAGTTGCTGGACGCCATGTTTCCCTTTGTCTCCCTCGTCCATGTAGGTCAGTCGGCCGAGGGCCGGGACATTATCGGCCTGCGCGTGGGCTCTTCTCAGGACAAGGGCGACGACGACTACGACGACGGCGATGCGGCGGAGGCGGCCAAGAAGAAGAAGCATCACAAAAAGGGAGGCAAAGGTAAACACAACAAGAAGGACAAGAAACCGGCGACTCCAGGGCCCGAGCCCGTGCCCGAGCCGCAGCCGCAGCCGGAACCGGAACCGACGTCGAGGAAGACGATATTGATCACGGGCGGTTTGCATGCGCGCGAGTGGATCTCGACGAGCACGGTCAACTACGTGGCCTGGTCGCTGATCTCGGGCTACGGCAAGACGCGCATGATCACCAAGCTGCTCGACAACTTCGACATGGTCTTTGTGCCCGTGGTCAACCCGGACGGCTACGAGTACACGTGGCACTCGGACCGGCTGTGGCGCAAGACGCGCCAGGGCACCAACTTCCGCTACTGCCGCGGCTTCGATCTGGACCACGCCTTTGGCTTCGAGTGGGACAATACGGTGCCTGTTGAGCCGTGCTCGGAGACGTACGGCGGCGAGGCGGCGTTCCAGGCGGTGGAGGCGCGCACGCTGTCGGCCTGGGCGCGCAACGAGACGGAGCAGAACAATGTCGAGTTTATCGGCTTCCTGGACCTGCACGCGTACTCGCAGCAGATCATGTTTCCCTTTTCCTACTCGTGCAAGGCGGACCCGCCGAACCTGGAGAACCTTGAGGAGCTGGCGGCCGGCATTGCCAAGGCCATCCGGCTGACGACGGGCGAGCAGTATAGCGTGGCGTCGGCGTGCGAGGGAGTGATGAGCCGCAAGTCAGGAGGAGACGGAGAGGATTCTAGCGACGGCGACCGCGTGGTGGCACCGCGTATCGAGGCCGGCGGTGGTTCGGCCATTGACTGGTTCTACCACGAGCTCAAGGCCAAATACAGCTACCAGATCAAGCTGCGCGACACTGGCAGCTACGGCTTCCTGCTGCCCAGCACGGAGATCGTCCCGACGGGCGAAGAGATCTTCAACGCCGTCAAGTACTTTGCCGACTTTTTATTGGGCAACAACGGCATCGAACGGTCATTTGAGCCGGAGCAGCACCGGAAGATGGAAGAGAAGGGAGATCAGAAGAAAAATGCGGAGAAGGAAGAAGAGGAAGAAGGGGATGAGGGAAGCGGTGCTTCTTGGCCGGCCCAGAACGATGCTTTGACAGAGACGGAGGTTGCGACGACAGGGGCCGAGGCCGACAATGACTCTGACGAATACGGGGCGGAACTGCGGCGGCGGCGGCGGAGATGATGCCTAGGTTGTTGGCCCGGGGTATCGCTCTGAACGATGAACGGCTGTTTTTTTATTGTTATTTCCTTTCTTTACGGCTCAAATTTCTTGTATATGTGGACATTTTGGATAACTACGGCAAAAGGCGTTTTCCAGGGAAAAGTGCGTGAGAAGGGCAGCTTGCTTTTTGTTGTTGCATCTTGAAGGGAAGGGAAGGGAAGGGAAGGGGACGAGGTTGTTTATGTATTTGGCCTGAGAGACAAGGCTGGAAATACTCAAGTCATATTTGCTAGATGTAGCTCTTCACATCTTTGTATGAGCTACAACTGGTTATAAGATATATCTGTTCGCCTGGGAGGTTCAGTTTTACAGTATGTAGTGGTCCGAAGAAGTGCAAATGTTCAGTGCTTGTTACTATGCTTTATCTTCTCTTGTTTACTGCATAACAGCTCTTTCCGAGCACAGATGTCACGGTTGCGGCTGAGAATCGTGATTAGTTACAGGGGCAAGATTCGGTCTGTATAACTAGAATTGTGCAGCTTCTGCCGTGGTGGTTGCCTATTACTGTTGTATTTCAAAAAGGGGTTTTGTATGTTGTAAAAAAACAAGAAAAAACGCGCCTACATGCTGTCAAAGCACGGTCGGCGAAGAGGAGTACAGACGAATTGTGGGCGCCTGTGCGTCCGTATACCGTGCGTTATCAACGGAGAGGCCGGTCGAAGGCGAGTCTTTGATGCACGGTGTATCCTGCGCCCTCTGATGAACGAGAGAGAGAGTAAGGCGTATGCAGTTCAGGGTGGCTCGTCCTAGATAAGAGCTGTTTGGCTGGAGCCTTTTCGTCTTGTGCTTCCCATCAGAGAGATGAGTTTGCTAGTCAAAAGTGGCGCAAGTCCAACGCTCGATATAAAGAAATCAACAGATGTTTGCTAGAGATTTACAGATAACCGTCAAAGATAGTTTCTGGGACTAATATGCAAAACCACGATGATGAGAGCCGAGCGTTTTCAAAGCTTGATTATAAGAAGAATGTATGAACAACGGCCACCAAAAGACACACAAAAGAAAGAAGATATGCAATGCTTACCGATTTGCATAAATCAGCAGGGCAGCATCTACACTGGAAGAACCTGCGACCTAAATAAAAGATCGTCGTCAGCTTGGCAGGAAAGAGGCAGCGGCTGAACCGTTAAGCGTGCTCGGCTGCTGTGGAGCCGCTAAAGCAGGCCGCACGGTGCCGTTCGGATTGTCTGTTCGTCTAGTTGTGCCCAGCCACGGCACTCTTTGGGAAGGCGCTTCGGATTTTTTTGAAAGATACTGTGGCCGACGACTGTGGTTTCCCGTTCCGGTCGTGTCCTGGCTGACAAGAGCGTCGGCAGGAGTTTCCGATACGACAGCCGGATGAGGCAAGGGGTCAGTGCTGTTTGTGGCTGCCCTGAATGGCCGGGAGTGCGCAGCGCAATACTAGCGCCGAATATAGCACAATTTGTCTGGAGTAAGATACAAAAAGCTTCATTGTTGTGAATTGGCACAATGTGCACGACTGTACGGGCTGGGCACCTTTACAGCGGCACATCCTTTTGCTCGCTTGACCTGTGGAAGGCAGTGGTACTCTCCATGGCTACGTCTTGAATGAGGCCGTTTCCGTAAAAGTAAGGCATGGTTACGACAGCATAAATGACACAAAAACTCAAAATTTGAACCGATATGAATTTCTGGCGCTCTCAGCCACTTCCTAGCCTCCTTGAAAGCCTTGATTTTGCGTGGCAGCACGAACGTCACCGCCATTTCAGAGTCTCAGTACTATGACTAACTGTACCGGCCCAAATGGCCTGTCACCGGGTCTCTTCGACTTGGCGCTCCTTCAAGGACACAGACTCGCCGAGCCTATTCACGCTCTCGAGCCGTGCGTGCATTGCAATGCATGGTGAAATAAAGGCAAACACAGTGAAAGAGGCGGCGGCCACGGCGGTCTCGAATACTCCAGTGCACCAGGTCTGATGCCGTAGGATACAGCCGTCCTGCAGAAAGAGCATGAACACGTCAGAACAACAGAAAGGAAATCTACGAGGGCAGTGCACGTTTTATGTCATGCCGTATTATTGTGGTTGTTTCCTTTCTGGGGTTTGTCAGAGCGTTTGGTTCCCGGCTTGTCTTGTTGCTCTCAGATCCAAGGCACTCTCTTTTCAGTTGACGCTCAGCTACGCCCCCATTTGAGATTTATCTTGCGTTTGTTGTTGTAGTCTGTTCTTTAGCCAGTATATTTTCTTGATTGGATGACCTTGATTCTGTGTCCAGCCATTTCTCTGTTGGGCCTTGGTCGTTTACTTTCTCGCTCGTCCTCATCGCCTTGTTTGTCCCTAATCAGAAAACACATCTGGTATAAAAAAGGAGGAAAACAATGGCTTCTCATTGACCTGATACCTCTGTTGTTGGACTCTTTATCGACGCAGGCTTGTTTACAAATCCATCGTCTCTCGTCGTCATTCGAGTTACTTTCTTCCTCTTGTTTGCATATATAAATGAAAACGGGCCAGAGCGTTCTTTACTTTTGCTTCTCCGGTACTTATATTTGCTATCAGAAGCTTCCCCTTCTTACTCTTGCTGCCGTCTCTTCCGTCTCCAAGCCGAGTTATTGGCCGATATCTACATCGACTTATCATGATTCCCGCCCTATTGACGGAGAAGCAACTAAACGGCCTCAGCATCACAGAGCGGGCTTGCTCCATCTTCTCGCTGCTGGGATGCGTCTTCATTATCGGCACGTTCTCGGCCTTGAAGTCTTTTCATAAGCCTATTAACCGGCTGGTGTTTTATGCCTCCTTTGGCAATCTAATGAGCAATGTGGCCACGTTGATGGCACGCTCCTATATTAGCGATACTCTCTCACCCGGTTGCCAATTTCAGGCGTTTCTCATTCAAATGTAGGCAAGAAGACGACAAGATATCAGACACACTGACTGACAACTCCATCTAGGTTCATGCCGGCCGATGCTCTTTGGACGCTGGCCATGGCGATCAATGTCTACCTGACATTCTACTACAAATTTGACGCCCAGAAGTTGCGCCGCATGGAGCTTCTTTACCTGGGCCTCTGCTACGGCGTCCCTTTTGTCATTGCACTCACCTATGTCTTTGTCAACGACCCCCGACAGGGCCGCGTCTATGGCAACGCCACACTTTGGTGCTGGGTGAGCTCGCAGTGGGATGTCTGGCGCATCGCCACCTTTTATGGACCGGTCTGGGCCGTCATTCTCGCCACCTTTACCATTTACATCCGCGCCGGCCGCGAGATCTACAAGAAGCACTGCCAGCTGCGCAACTTTCACAATGGCAGCCGCACTCGCAGCCCCCACGCGACTGAGCCCGAGCCACTGTCGCCCACAGAAAAGGGCCTTGGCCTTGGTGATGCCATCAAGACTACCGACGTGGTCTATGTCACCACCGAGATTGTAACTGTGCCGGCCACGCCTCCACTGCTATTGTCTCCGCCTCCACGGAGGAAGCAGCAGCAGCAGAAGCAGAATTACGGCCTCGACGACAGCCAGCCTTCGATTGGCCCGGCACAGCTCGGCAGCCGCCGCGGCTCCCATCCCGTGGATCTTTCTGCTGCCACTCATCATGATGACACCACCACATTGACAAACAGAGCCATTGCTCGCAAATCCTTGAACCCATATTATACCGTCACCATCGAGAGCCTCTTCAGCCGAGAGATTGACGAGAGTGGCGCCATCAGCAGCAGCAGCAGCACAACCTCCACCGGAAACGTCCCCTTGGAACCAGCCATGAGTACCGCTTCTACGGATTTCCCTCCGCCAATTATGGCTGCTGCCGCAACTGCTTCCTTTTCTTCTCCTCGCTTCCTCCACCGTCACCCGGCGGCGGCCGCCTCGGCACAGACTCTGCGCCGCCGCATTGCCTACGAGGCCACCAGCGCCACCTGGTCCTACACAAAGTGTGCCCTCCTCTTCTTCACCGCCCTTCTCGTGACCTGGATCCCGTCCAGCGCCAACCGCGTCTTTTCAGTCGTCCACGCAGGCCAGGTCTCGGTGCCGCTCGAGTACATGAGCGCCTTTGTTCTACCGCTGCAGGGCTTCTGGAACGCCATCATCTACATTGTCACCTCCTGGACGGCCTGCGTCGGGCTGTGGGACGACATCATGGAGCGTCTTTGTGGTGGGAGAGGCGGCGGCGACGACGGTGACGGCGATGTCCAGCCGTTTGACGGCTACAGCCTTGCGAGCCGGATCACGGTGGCAAACACCACACTCCCAGCAATACATGCTCACGCTACGGCCGGCAGCAGCTGCAGAGGAAGCAGGGGTGACAGCCTGTTTGGGGGGCGTCGCTCTGCCAAGCCGGACAAGGACCACGAGACCGAGAGCATGACAGAGCTGGCCGGCAGCCGAATGTCACAGGAGAAGTAACGTGGAACGATCACACGAGAGGGCCTTTTTTATAAAAAGTCAAATAAAGATTCCGGGGTAATGGCGTTTTTGTGTTTTTCATAGTTTTGGGAAATGTTCAGGATTAATGGAACGTATTGTGAGAGATGCTGTACAAATAATTTCTACAATGGCTTGATATCGACGCAATGCATGCATAAATCGAACGAAAATCTCCACGGCACAGCCGAGAAAGGACATGACCAGACTACAGTTAGCCCTCCTTGATCGCATCGACAACACAGTACTCCCAATGTGTCCCCAAGCGTAGACACTCTTCGCGACAGCCCTCATTCTCCCACCACCACGTATTCCCCGTCACAAACGGGCCCCAAATGCCCTGCCACAGCCTCTGCCCAACGAGGCTGCGGAGCTGCGCCTGGACCGACGGACCTCTTTCTTGCTGGTTCTTCTTGTCGTCATCTTTGCTTTGCTCTTCGTCTTCCTTGGCGCTATCGGGCCCGGCAAAGGCTTGGAAGTGACAATTTACGCGGGCGCTATCTGGCACATGGAAATGGGTAGTCTGCAGCCACGCAGGGAAATGCTTGCTGGGCTCCGGACAGCGGAACTGTCGCTCGAGGTTGGGCAGCAAGTGCGTCTCCAGCCAGGCTTGCAGGCACGGCCCCATGGTGGCCCCGATGGGTGCGGCATCCATCCAGGCGAGGTGTAATATTCCCTGCGGCTTCAGTACTCGATGCAGGCTGCGCAGCACCAGCGGCATGTCGCTGGCCGAGACCAGAGCGGGCAGCGAAAACTGCGCGTAAATGTCGGAGAACGTCTGCAGAGGCACGGGCAAACGCATGCACGGCACAACCGACAGCGCCACAGGCGTCACATTGGGGAAGAGCTTGCGTGGAAGCGGGCTGGGCGACATGTGATGGATCGGGATATTTGCATTCAGAGCGGCAATATAAGAAGCAGTTGCTGTACAATGGTCAGCATTTGTCTTTGGTTCTCTGGAGGACTGTAACCTACCGCGAGTCTCGAAAAACGTCAAGATGCACCTTTCATTGGAGGGAATCTTGCTGTTGCCAGTGTCCGGGACGGGTTGAATGCTCTGAAGAGCAGCCAGCATCCAGCGTTTCTTCTCCATCTCCATTTCCTTGTACATGGCAGCATCCGAATATGTTCTCCATTCTTCTGTCAAGCGGAGGAAAAATGTCTGGTGGCTGGACGCAGCCATTTGTCGTATTTCGCGCTGCACCCCCCATAGATCTGGCGAGTGGGATGCCAGAGCGCTGTTTTCCTTGCCCATCTTTGCTGGTGTGCTGGGGGGGACTGCTACTGTGTTCATCTTCCTCGAGGCTCCCGCCGCGTCATGGTTTCCATGCTCGAGGTTCTCTGGAGCTTTGCCTGGCCGACAGGATGCCGAGCTACGACGAGCAGACGGGCATCGTAACAGGGAGGAAGTGGTGCCATCTTGCCAGTCGAGTGTCAAAGGAAGCGAGGGAGGAAACGCTCCGCTGGCAGACCTTTGTCGTGAGAATCGAGCAACGGCATGAGCTCTTCCGGTCCTGTTTTGTGTGCTTGCTAGATGCCGCCCTTCATTCTCCATCTCCACGGTCGCTTCGGGCTTGGTCGGCGACCTCTCCTGGGATGTCCGCTCTAGTTCTCCGAGGGAAAGCATCGTCAACAGCGAGCCTGGAGAAGAGGCAAAGAGGTCCTCTGATACGTCCTCTGCATTGTCATTGGTGGCAATCTCCTCTTTAACCTTGGCCAGGCTGGGCATGATGGGAACAGGGTCTGGTTTGTCGGTGCCGACACGGTAAGCAGATGCTTTGGAACTCAACAATGTAGAAGCCATGGAAAGCTTTTTCCCAAGACACATTATATCGAGAAAGCGGCGTTTTTTCTTGCTCCGTGTCGAGGGTACTGCGCTGTTATCAGCCGTCGTCGACTTTGTGGCGTTGGAGCGGCTGTCTGTGCGTGCCTTTTCTCGTTCCCGACGAGCCCTTTGCTGCCCGACCAGCTCACGATTCGGGTCCGCCCAGACGACGTCGAACATTATTTAATGGTTTTGTGTGCCGGCTGTGTTGTTATCGGTATGTGGCAACCGTTTACAGTACATTTATCAAACGACGCTCGGATTCTCAGTCCAGTCCATGGAAACGGACAAAGATTAGTACAAAAGCAGGATACCAAGGACGAGTGCGGGCGAGGTGGCTTGAAATAAATCGGGAGTGCTGGAACAGCCAGCCGGCTTCCTTCAGTTGGGCTCGGACAGACCTCCTTGTTCAGACCCAAGCTGCATGGCGTGTTAGCGAGTCTGCAGTCTTGCACAACCCTGATTCTATGACAAGGAAACACAAGCCTGCGAATTTCTGGAATGCCATCTGCACTTGGGCAGGGATGTGTGTAATGTGTGACCTTTGAATGCAGAGTGAAGATGGGAACATGGAAAGCAGTGGATGCTGGGTCATTTTCTAACATTTTGTAATCAAGAAAACGTGCTTGTGATACAATGGTGAAAAGGAATTCAGGCTTGGGTGGTATAAGGCGTGGTCACTTTTAAAGGCAGCCAGAGATCGTACAAGAGACATGGTGAAATAAAAAAGTGAACATGAAAATTGAAAACGTGTCTCTGAATCGCATGCCCGGTGACGTTTTTTCTCATCGTGAAGCTAGATCATGCGGCTGCAAAACATTATTGAATCGAAATAGTTCTGGCTCCATCACATCGTCCTGATGCGGTATTATATGATTCAAACCGGTATACTATGTAAATGTCGAATGTACTCAGCGTCTACAGCTAGTCTCGATAATCTGTTAATACAATATCATCCCTATCACACTTTTACGGACAAGGCTCAGGATCACTCTGCACATCACACATTTCCCGTCTGTCTGCTTATATCAATGCATTGAAGAAGCACGAATACCAAATCAGCACAAAGATGTGGCGCTTGAACTTCATTTCTCATTGGAGTCTGGCCGCGTTCCACCGCAGGAAGAAAGAACAGGGATTCAAATGAATATATTGAATTCTTTGGGAACGGTGTCCTACTTACTTTCCATCATGTTCTTTCAAAAGGGCTACTGATATGGCTGCATGTGTTTATGCTTTCAGTCCAATGTTATTGCACGTCGTCTGATCCATAGAGTAACAGAATAGCCGTTGTGGCAAAAAGGGTGCCATTGACAGGCCTTGGATGGCTATTTCAAGTTTGTGTATGCTATCGAAACTGCTGTTCTCACCAGATCATCATCCATTCTCTTTATGACCAATCGCTTCTACCCCAAAGACATATAGAGTTAAGCGCATCGAAATACATGCCATGATTATTCCTGATTTGCTTAATAAATACATAAATCGAGATATAGATTGAACAAGAATATTACAAAACTGGAAATGATGGAGAAGCTGAGATGCTGGGCAGAGCCTGGGCGAAGCTCAGAGACCAAATGAAGCCATCAACCGGTCCATCTTGGACGCTTCTTCCACCTTTGAGGGTCTGGCCACGTTAGTCTCCCGAAAAGTACGAATGTGTAGCCTTTGGTAATAGTCTTTTTGTCTTGCTCAGCCCGACGAGATAGCCCAGGCCGATTTTACGGAGATCCGTGCTGGTATCGCAACGTTTTCCACGATGTACATTATTTACGTCAACGCCCTCTAGATGAACAAGGTTTTGACCAACTTTGCTGTAAAACTTCATCGCGACTTTGTCACTGCCACGGCCATTATCGCAGGCCTCGCCTCTGTGGCGTTTGGTCTCTTGACAAACTTGCCAGTAGCCCTGGCGAAAGTAAAGTCAGCTTACTTGTTCTTTTGGTAGGGTCAAAGCCCTGAACTATCCAGGAACCAAAGACGGGCCACGTCCCAAAGTCGACATAGTAACTCTTAAAGTAGATGCTGACCAGTAAAATATAGCACCTTGCTTATACTTGCATCCCCACCTACATGGCCGTGAACCAGTGATTCGGGGCTTTTGGCGCCCTTTCGATTTCTCAAACCGCGTCATCTTGGGCCATCTCGGCCGCTTCTTCGCTCTCGTCCATGTCGCTTTCTTCCCAATCTGGGGGGATACAATCATCCGCGTCTTCGGTGCCACCTGTCCTCGGATCGTCAAATGTTAACAGCAATAGCTGCTCTTTTAGGGATCTCCGAAGTGTCGCTCTATGGAATTTGCTGAATTGGCGCCGCAAGGTAGGGCTCGTATCTGGCCTTTCCAGCCTTTCAAGGATCTCATCTCTAAGCTTCCTTACTTTCTGAGGTGTGACTGGATCTCTATCATGCCAAGAGGATGTACTGTCGGAGTCGGAGTCGATATCGATGGCGTCGTCTGGGGGGTGGCAGGCCGATCTGGACTGTTGATGACGCCCTGCTCGTGGGGCACAGGGGTCACCAGCTGGCGAACCGTAGTCGTCACAGGCCTGCCTGTAGGAAGCTAGTAGCCTTTTCGTCGGAGAAAGCGCGCCGTCCAGTGCAGGCCGACTATGGGCGGGTTTGGGTCGCGTCGAGAGGTCCGAAAACTGAGAATAAAGTTGGCCCACAGCTCCACGTCTCCTCTAGTGGGTGCCAGATCCTTGTAAACGACAAATTCTATATGATGGCATAAGTTTCTTCCTCTTCTGGCAAAAGCTTTGTGTGTGAAGGTTTTCTTCCCTTTGCTGGTTTCGTTCCTTGCAGGCGGCGAGATATAGTAAACCGTGAAACGCGATACTATAACGCCACCTTTTTTGTGATTTGCGATCCCGGATTGTCACGGTAGAATGACAGGGCCCTTCGCATCCTGGCCTCCCGTTCTGTCGCGTTATCGGCCATGATTTTGGGGTGCGGCATCGCGTAGAAAGCTCGTGTTTATGAAGGAGTTGTCCATTGGATCACCTCCTAAGTACGTGTACAAACAATTACTGATTAGTTAAAACGTTCTTATTTTGAGACCCACTATTTACTTCCCCACACACATAATAGGAACGTAGCACATTCGGCCTCGCAAAGCTTCTTGAGCTTGAAAGGTGGCGCAAACGGCGGTTTACCCGACAGTTTTCTGCATCCATACAGCTGCACCTATTGCTCGAAGCGAGCGCTTATTGTACAGGATGAGCGGCGGTTGGAATACGAGTAAGTCTGATGGAGAAAAGAGTGGGAGAATGGATTGGGCGAGAAGAGGAAGGAAACGAGTCGCAAGGTCAAGAGCTAATGGACCCTTGCAGTTGAGTCCGATGCGGTAAGCCTTTGGCTGAAAGAGTTGCCTTTTCCTTGTTCTCTCCGGCTTACAAACACTCACCTCTAGGGCGTCTTCACCTATCTGCTCGAGAGCCTCGGCGTCCAGGGCGTCCAGTTTGAGGAGCTATTGACGCTCGACGCAGAGGCCTTGGCCGAGCTGTGTCCGGTCTACGGCATCATCTTTCTCTTCAAGTACCCGACGAACACGCCCTATGTGGGCGAGGGCGGCGTGCCGCGCGACGGCCGCTTTGACGAGGCCGCCTCGGAGCGGCTGTTTTTCGCCCACCAAACGATTCAGAATGCCTGCGGCACCCAGGCGCTGCTGTCCGTCTTGCTGAACAAGGGCTCGGAAAGCGGCGACGGCGGCGACGGCGGTGGCGACGGCCTCGATATTGGCTCTCATTTGCGCGACTTTCGTGACTTTGCCATGGCCCTGCCACCAGACCTGCGCGGCGAGGCCCTGAGCAACGACGAGCTGATCCGCGACGTGCACAACTCCTTTGCCAAGAGCAGCCCCTTTGTCGACGAGACGCAGCGGCCCGCCGACGCCGCCGAAGCCGAGGACGTTTTCCACTTTATCGCCTACACGGCCGTGCACGGCCACCTCTACGAACTCGACGGCCTGCAGCCCGCGCCCATTGACCACGGGGCCTTGCCGGGCGGGTCAGCCGGCACAGAACACGACAACGGCGCCCCCTTTATCGAGGCCGCCCTCGCCGCCGTTCAGCGCCGCATCGCCCGCTACGGCGCCGACGAGATCCACTTCAACCTCATGGCCGCCGTGCGCGACCGCCGGCAACAGGCGCGCATCCTTGGCGACGCGGAGCTGCTGGCCCGCGAGACCCGCAAGCGGCGCGACTGGCAGTTTGAAAACGCTCTGCGCCGGCACAACTTTGTCGGCTTTGGCCACAAGGTGCTCGAGGGTGTGGTCGAGGCCAAGCTGCGGGAGGGCGGTGCTGCCGCCGGTCCCAACACGGCGGCCTATGACAAGTGGGTGGGCGACGCCACGGCTCGCTTTCAACGGCGCATGCAAGGGAAGCAGCAGCGTCGGCTGGGTGGTGACACGAACATGCAAGAGTAGATACATGTACGCTGATCCACATAGCGGTTGCCAAGGGTGGCCTTGGTTTTTTTTCACGATTTTTTACGATGCTTTTTCTCGGCCCTTCACTTCGTTTCTGTACTTTTACGCTCTTCTAAACTTCAAGGGTTGGGACTTTACCGGAATGGTTGGCGGGTCATTTGGGCATCGCTGCTTTCTTGTTCTCGCTTCTGTCAATTATTGCGCTGGCTTAGGTATACAAAAAAGAACAGGGAGAGAAAGTTATGGAAACATGAAAATGTGGAAAAAACAAACGAACACGACAGCGGAAATGCCAAATTTGCAAAAACAAAAGTGCCGAAATCAGCAAAGCAGACACAAAGTAATCCCTGACATGCTCCTCGGCAGACATCATCCCATATGTCTTGCCATCCATGCCGCCCTTTCACTCTTGTTTTGAAAGTGCACAATATATACATATACAACTTGCTGCTTTTAAAAACTGTAACACGCATACTCGGCCCGTCTCCTCTTTTATGAGCCAGAATCACTGTTGCTGCTGCTGCTGCTCTCTGCCGACCACTCCTGGGCGTCTGCTTCCTCTTGATCCTCCACCCGGGCAGACAGAGAACTACCGCTGGGTTGTTTGTTGTTCTTGCTGCTGCCGCTTCCACCGTCGCCGCTGGTGCTGCTCCCGCCGAAAAACTGGCCTGAGCCTCCCCATGCAATGGCAGGCTCCCCTGCTACCCGTTCTGTTGTTTCTTCCGCAGGTGGTGCTATCGCCGCCACCTCGGTGCTTTGCAATGGCTCCAATGGCCTGGACGGAACAGACATGTTGCTGTTCGAGGTTGTTGTGTCGGTGCTACGACTAGGCACGCTTTGCTGACCTGATGCCGATGGCGCGCCACTCCCTGCTGTTCCTTGGGCTGCCGACAACAAAACCGAAGGCGGCTGTCCAACAAGAGCAGAATCGACGCGTTCCAGTGGTATCAGAGACCAGCCGGGCGGAAGCTGAACACCGGGCGGAAGATCCGGGCTTCCGGCGGGAATGACCGAAGACGGACCCGGCTCTGTCGTAGTCAGATGCATGGCAGCCGCAGGCACAGCTACCCCGCGTAACTGAGAAAATTGGCTTAGAGTTGCCTGTGGCAGAATTGATATGGTCGAGCCCAAGGCCAGTGGCTGCGGCTGTGGCTGTGGTTGGCTGCTTGTTGACAACGAAGCCGGAGGCACAGAAGCATCCGGAGCAGTAACGGTAGGGGTAGAAGGGCCAGGGACGGTAGGGCCAGTGGACGACGAAGCAGAGGCCGTTAGAGTCGTTGACAACTGCCTCCGGCTCTCGCGCAGGCGGTTCATCTCAGCTGCCATGAGCCGCAGATTCTCTACTTCCAATCCGGCCAGCTGGTAAGCCACCATGGCGTGGTCAATGCGCCTCTCAATGGCCTCGAGGTCGGCGAAAATAGACTCTGGCGAGAGAGACTCCGCTGAGGTGGAAAGGTAGCTTATCGTAGGCACACTGCCTGTTCCTGTGGCCTGAATAGGCTGGGAAGTCGGCGTCGGAGTTGGCTGTGTTGCTGCTGGCACTTGTGCCGGGCCAGGATTGGCTCCAGCTCCAGCAGCGGCCGCAGCAGCGGCCGCAGCAACCTGAGGAGGAATTGGCATCCCAAAACGTTGAGCAAGCTGCTGGATTTCCAGTGCCCCCCCCCGCGCAAAGCCGAGGCGTATAGGCCCCAGATTGAACATTCTGACAACACCACGAGCAGGATCACCGCCGCCGCCGCCGCCGCCATTATTTGCACCTGGAGGCAGGAGGCCATTGTTGTTGCGCGCGCCCGCACCAGGACCGGCTGCCGGTGCCTGGCCACCCGCCTGCCGTGCTGCACCGTTGCCTTGCTGCTGTGCGCCTGGGCCGCCGTTCAGATTCAAGCCCGGGAGGCCCATGCCAACATCACCGTTGACAAGTCCCTGCGGCGCTCCGTCGGCAATGACGACGGACCGGCGGCACGTCGGGCATACCTGCTGTCTCTCTATCCAGCTCTTCAGGCAGCCGAGGTGCAGAATATGGCCACACGGCAGTTTCTTGGGGCGTGTCCGCTCCACGCGCGTGTTGTCGCCGTCGTTCCACGGGTGCATATCCTCTCGACAAATGATGCAAGTGTTTTCCTGTTGCAGGTCCTCAGCCGAGGCATCGGCGTACCGGTTCATGTCTCGGATGGCTTGTCGGTATTTCATAAGTGCGCCCAGGCGTTTAACAAACGACCGCACAGTCAAAAACAAATCTCTAATAATGTGCAGCGGCATGCCATAGAACCGGAGAAGCACCAAGAAGAAGGTGGCGTAGACGCCCAGTTTAACGAAGTCTGCACACAAGAAGAATGTCAGCTTCAACGAAGTCTTGCCGTTCAAGCAAACTTTTCACAAGTCTCATCTTACCCGTCAAGAGGTCCAGACAGAGTATGTACTGGCCCTTGGCCTCCCAGCCAGCCACCTCAACGTCCGTCTCGTCCACGTCCTCCTCATCCGGCAACGGCTCGCCGTCGTCCTCCTCGCCCGCGGCACGGCGCTGCAAAATGGCTTCTCTCTCTTCGCGCACCTGCTGGCGGCGCTGCTGCAACCGTTCCCGCATCTGTCGCCGCGTAATGTAGCCATCCTGCCACACAATGGTGTAGTGTAGGATGGTGTGTAGCGATGCGACCACCAAGATGACAAACTCGAACAGAAACATGACCATCATATCGGCCTGCGCCTGCCACAGCACCGTGTCGACGGCGTAGCAAAGCATCCAGGTATTGTAGGCCAGGCTGACCACGAGCGACAGCGTCAGACGGATGTGGAAAAGGTACGGGTTGTCAGGCGGCTGTTGCTCCAACGCCTCCACGCGTCCCTCGCCAATCCAGCCCCAGACCTTCCCGGTCAGCAGAGCCATAAACATGACCAGGAAAAAGCCGCCAATTTCGTCGCGGAATATTGTCATGGCGAGACATGTTTCTGTCACGGCAAACCACGCCCGCTCGTACAGCTGTTCGACCTCGATAGCGCGGAGCTGTCCAAAGCAGATTCGTTGTAGACCGTACATGAAATAGGAGTAGGCAAGGATGGTGAGGTTGACCAGAATCTGTACATTGGCAAAAAAGGGGGGTTGTCAGCCTCGTCTCTTCTTCACAGCCTTGCTCATACAAAGGGGGGGGGCAAATCAGGAAATCAGGAAGTAAACCTACAATCAAGCAAATGTTGCTCTGAAACAAGTACACCATGGCAGAGTAAAAGTTTGCCCGTTGGGTGAAGGCGTACAAAAGAACGGTTGCGCCCAGAGCCGCTGAGGCCTAGACAAATCGTCTGTCAGTCCCTTGCTCTCCCCTAGACACGCCACACCCACCGATGCCATGTCTCTATCCCAAGACAGCTTTCCTGACATTATAGACAATAGATCAACCACTTACCCCGGTATACCAAACTAGACGCATTATGAAATAGTCTTTGCGAGGCTGGCAGCTTTCCGTTGCCGAATGCGGCGGACTAGGCCCAGTGAAAGCCTGGGCAGAATCAGAACCGTGCACTGGTGCTTTGTCTCTCTCGAAAGCTCGACACGAGCCAAGGTTATTGGATTTAGTGGCGCATTGGAACCGAAACCGGGGGGGATAAGTCGCTTTGATAAAACGAGGATATTGAATATAGCTGGAACCAGTAAGCAAATAGTTTGGGCAAGCAGCCTATGATTACTAGAAAATATAAAGCAAGTAATTTTTGTACTTTTGTGCTGGTATGATCTCGCACCGAGCTGTAGTGAAAATGCCGGCTCCTGTCCACGGCAAGAGTTGACAGTCAATCTGCTTGAGGGGGCGATCAATAAATGAAACCGTTGAAGACACTTTGGCTATTGCGACACGTCCCAACTAAGCAGACCACAGTAGAATGACGCATTAGCATGGCACACGTGATAGCTCGGAGCTCTTTCGGAATTACCTTTGGCCGTATCTCCGGTCGGTACGCAGCGGCTCTTATCCTTAGCGTCCCAGTTGTCCCCCTTTCTTTCTGATATGTTTCCTCTCATTCGTTTGCTTTGTTTACCTTTTAACTCTCTTTCTGGACATGGTTATACTGCCTCCAAACGCCTGTCGCTAGAGAATGAGGAGTGTCTTTTTTCTCAAAATTTGGCTTGAAGACAAGTGTCCTCGGCATCATCTCTGCTTCTAGCTGAGCGAGGTTGCGCAAATTTATCAAGCTTTTGAATTGCTTCGCTGGTACGCGAAAAGCAACGCAGTACGTGCAATATGCCAAAGATCTTACCCGTTCCAATTCCTCATAGGAATACGTCTGTACCTGCTCCCAGATTTTACTGGAAAGGCTGTGCATTGTCAAGTGGCACAAGTTACAAACTCCCAAGAAATTCTGGATAGGAGGAATTAAACTCTGCCACAGCACAAAACGCATTACTCAGAGCTAGGATGCAGCTTTAAAAGGCGCGCTGACTGTCTCTCGGGCGGTCAACTAAAAGTCTCGCCGGCATTGTGGTCTGAGACTACACTTTTGTCAACACACATTTCAAGTGATTTCCTTGGAATGAGTTACCAAAGCAATAAATCAGCTTGTCCATCGGGATCTGAGGGACGAAGTCTTTGTCTCCATGACACTGCTCGTGTACGGTGATGTGCTCGACCATCTATTCACTGCCAGTCCTTCATAATTCAGATGTCTGCAAAATCGCTAAAAGTCTCGCAAGTCAAAAGGTATCTGCCAATATATCGAGGGGAAGAGACCGCTACTCGGTGTAGCTTCGAATCCAACATCGGTAAGCAAGGACGTTAGATCAACGTGAACGGCAGTCTTTGGGGGCAATATAAAGCAAGCAAGGAGTCGGAAATGCACCACAGATGAGCTTCTGGCCTTATTCAAGCGACTCGCCTTTTCCAACTTGCTAAAGCAGCACCCAAGTGGGACGGCATGATGTCTGAAGAGATCTCGTCAAACGGCAACTCGGTTCTAAGCTGCCATAGTACTTGAAGCCATCATTGACGCGCTATCTTGGGTTATTATGACAGCCAGCAAAGGAGGCAAAAATGTTTCCCCCCCCAGCTAAGACTTCTCAGTCGTGGGTATTCAACCTACTCAAAGTCTACGTCGGCTTTGATGACCAGCCGAAATTTTTGAAACAATTAAACGTTTTGCTAAAAGAAAGCAAAGTATGCGAAGCCGTGGTAGGAGCATTATCAAGGGGGTGGGGACGTTTATCGGACGCAAGACATCTGGAAGTCTGAATTCTGGGGCCGAAACTTTGAATTTAACGGATTCTGCATCACCTGATTCCTCATGCTCATTCCCTTTTCTTATTTTTGCTGGGCTTTTGCTTTATCTACGTCAAGTACGTCGGGAAACCACCCCAAGATGGCCTAAAGCGACGAGGCAAAAGAAACAAAATCAACAGCCGAGCTGGCCAGCAAAGCACCCTGAAACAGCTATGACTGAAGGAAAGACAAAAGAGACAACGCACACTGCATCCCTCCCTTGGCCGTGTTTCTTTAAGGCGGCCTGCTCTAAAGAATAGTGCTGGCCAAACTCCACACAGGATGCGGCTCACCGGCCGGTAAAGAGACTGGCCCTTCTCTCTGCCTAGCTTCCTGTGGCCTCTTCTGCAAGACTGGTAAACAAAGACGAAGGATTGCTGTCGGTCTAGCAAATTTTCTGGGCATCCATGGAAGGGGCACAAACAAACACAACCAGACGCCACGACGCGAAGCGCAGAGCCAGTCAAACTCGGAGGCCGCATAGGTGGAGTTGTCATGCACCTCTCCTGCCGCCCGTCCCCTCTTCCTTCTGCTTCCCCTTTCTTTCCGCCCCCTCTGGTCTGTCAGCAACCGCGATGGGCCAGACGGCACAAGTCTGTAGTGTACTGTCCAAGAAGAGATGGTAAGGGGGTGGGGGGAGAGAGGGGGAGGCGGGATGCAAAACTCGCCTACAGAGTCCCTACCGATTAGCCCACCATTCCGACAATCACCACGACGGAACGGCAAGAGAGGGGGGGGATGCAGGGGGTCAGGGCAAGCCCGTCGTAGTGTCTAGAGATAGTGGCGATGTGTTGTTCACAGAGTCTAAACTTGGACCATGGCTTTTCCAAGTCGAGGACGCGTGTCAGACCGCATGATCGCGCACTATGCCCAATGCAAGTAAGCCATCACTGTATTCATACCGATGTCATTGGGAAGCGGCGGGAGTGTTTGCAGTCACTGTTGTAGGATTTCTTTATTGAGCGAGTACCTACTTCTGACTAGCTATATTCGGAACATTTTTGCTTCTCAATAGCTACCACAGCCTGGAAAGAGGGGAAGAACGTGTAGCATTGATAGTAATAGCAGCCGCATTAAGGCCTACTTCTGGCTCGGTGGTGATAGTCCCAGCCTCGCCTGGTATCGTGGCCGTCTTCCTTTAGCACAAAACTGGTTGAACTCTATGGCGTCTTGCGGTTTGCCTCACGCTTTGTATAGGCCATTTAGCGCAGCAGGAGCAGTACTAATTTCTGAAAAGCGTCTCGGGCAAGCCTTGAACTAAAAATGTAAATTACTCTGTGTACTCTGTACTCTGTATATATCTAGAACTGCCCGGCGTCTAAGCCATCTCTCAAGGGCTCTGATCTGCCATACACTCAAGGTACCATGATGATTTGTACAAACTTGTAGCATAAAAGTACAGATCAATTCGAATGCCAATTGCACATAGTGTAGATTGCAATCTATGTCGATACATGCTTTTCATCCAGACCACTTGTGGATCTCGCGGCACTCTGCCAGCTCTGGTTGGCTATGGCCTTGGCCCGCCCTCCACCCTTGACCGTCTCGGGCTTCTGTTCTGTCCATCACCTGAGATGGTCGCCGACCACCTTTGACTAGGAGGGGGAATATAGTGTACTGCGGGTCTAATTTATTTGTTTGCCTCCTCTCTCTCACCCCGCCCCCCCTCCTCCTCTCCAAGAGTTCACTGACGAATTCTGTCTGTTATTTCTGTTGCGACAAGAAGTTGTGAGAAGTGAGAATGCATGCAGACACAGCAATAGGTGGCCAATGTAGCCAAGCCAGGTTCCTATTCGGTCAAGTGGGATACCCCCCGGCACCTCGAAAGCGGCAAGGCGTCTCTTGCTGACGTTGCAGCAAAGTCAGAGCCCTGTCCGGCTGGGAGAAGGCCCATTCCTACTCATTGCAGTAGTGCACGACCTGCGTTGCAGTTTAGTGTAGTACTTTGCACAAAGTAAAGTAGCATAAATGGTAGCAGTGATATTTACACCTCTTTACAGGAGGTAACACACGGGATGGAGCCAAAGATCGCCCTCTCGGCTTTGCACGCCGTAGCATAGTGTAGTTTAGGGTAGCCTCCCATAGCAGAGTGCCATTATAGGTCTGGGATTGCAGACCCGTGCCTCTGGACGGTCTGTTCCATCAGCCTCTTGCAGTTTCATCTCTCGGTATATGAAGGAACTTGCGCTACTCTGCGAATGGCCTGTAGACAGCCTAACCCTCGATGGGAGATTTTAAGCGTATAGGGTGTGATCTGGGCACGGGGAAAGCAAAAGCCAAAATAAAGGTAATCAGACCTGTTAAGATCCGTGCGTACCGCAATAGGGGTATGATTTGCAGGGAACAGTACACTACACTACAATATGACGAGCCAAGTACTTTAAACCTCTTGTTCCTCTTTTTCTTCTCGCCCTGTAGAAAAGCCATGGACCCTCTGCTTACACTACACTACACTATGTACACTAGTGTACTCGCTCGGCGGCCGCAAACCCACCGTGGCGGGACTGCAGCGTACCAGGGACGGGATGAAAAGAAAAACTTAGCTATGAGAGGGGACAGACAATGAGTTAAGAAAGGGTGTGTGGCGATGCAAGAAGCGTCAACGGCCCGGCGGTCGCCAACCAACACGAGGAAAGGTCCCGGTAGGAATACACTAGGTGGCAGTGGATGGGCCCGCTGTAGCCGTAAAGGAGGGCCAACTGAGCTGGACAGGGGATAGGCTGCATCCGCGATGTTACCGTTGCACTTGATCGCCTTAATTGCAGTGTATTTTTTCTTTTTTTTTGCACGAGCTTTTCATACTTTCCGTATTTTGTACGAACTGCCGTCTACTTTGCAGATAGAGCCCGCAAACACTAAAATCTGCACATACCGTTGCATTCTGCCTTTGTATTAAACCTTTTATCTGATAGTGTTTTGCCTGAGCCAAATGGGAAGCTGTCGAGCCAGTCTGGGCATAGTCTCGTTTGGTTGGTATGAAAACACTGAATGACGGGATACCAAGCGGCCGAAGAACATACAAGGCCGGATAGTGAACAGCCGAGAAGCTCCGGAACCGTTCCGGCCTGATGAGCTTCCGGCGGTATTGGCCCGGACTACTGATAGGAAGAAAAGAAAACTCCTGGCTCATGTAGCCAGTTTTTTTTAAAAATGTTTTCTTGCCAGTTCATCCAACCTTGGGATATCCGTGATGACCAGTATTTCGTCTGCGTACTCCATAAACAGCAAACTGCAGTGCAACGGGTAAAAGCGGCATTTTCATCTGCTCCGGTCCTAATTTCCCAATGCTATTGCTCGTACGCAATTTGCAAAGGCAGCTTGTAGGTTTGCTTCTGCAACAAAGTTGTTGTCATCCCGACTGCTCCGGGAATCTATTTTGAGAGTTCTAATAAATAAGGACGAAGCGTGAGAAAAAGAGAAAAGCTTTCCGTGTCCCCACTCCAGCGCATCCTATTTTCATTCATACACGGCAGGATGCAAAAAAGACACGCGTAAATTGGTGGCTATTCCGATGCCCTGCAGCCGATGCGGCAAAATCTGCAACTCTACTATCCACAAGGCGAGGAATACACACTAGATGCAATTTCTTACAAAACAAAACAATCCTGTCTGGTCACCCCTGTTTTTCGAGGCCATTCTATCACGACAGGGCAATGGTAAACAGGGGTCTGTTCATTACACTCTTTATTTACCGCCCGCTTAGGATTACCTTTAACTGCTTGATGTGATTATGTACGAAATTCGCGACTTGCTTTTGTTGAAATCAAAACTCTCCGCGATTCGTTCACAATAAGTTCCAAGCTTTTCCTCCCATTCCTTCCCCCCTTTTTTATCCAGGAAAACCCTTGGTCCACACCCCATACCTCTCCCCCCACGCTTCTCTCTCTCTCTAGTCCCTCTTACGCTACACGCTGGTGAGCCGCCAACAATGACCAACTACCTACATATGCCACCTATTTGGTATCTACTGGCCTTGGCAGCGCTTGGCAGGCCTTGTTGCGCCGTGACAGACTCTCTTGGACCTGGCAGCGGCCTGGCAGCGGGTGGTCTTGAAAGAAACAATGACAGTACACCATACAGCGGTACGAATTGTAGTATATGTCGGAAAGCCCGCCGTAATATAGCGTAGTTGCGACCAGAGCACGTACGCTGCCACGCGCGCCCTGTGCTTTTACTTTGCACTAATTTTCACCTTCTTGTCGTTTTCTCTGGCTCGGAGCGCAGTACCACCGATCGACCCTATTTGGGTTGCCTGGGGAGAACGAGCTCAGAGAGACGTTGGGAATGCTTTCCACGACGGGAAAAAGGTGGAACCCCGGTATACATCGGGAGTTTGTCGGTGAAAGACAGGCTCGTTCAGGCATAGTGTTGGTATGGACAAGGCTAACAGCGCAAGATTGACGTGTCCTCGTTTTCCTCATTAAGCATCGGATCGGAGGGGGTTGGAAATCGTGCTCGCATTGCTGCTATTGATACTTGAAGGACAGGGGCCCTTAGATAGGGTGCGGACAGACTCATAAGGCCGGGACCAGGTTGCTCTTATTTGTTCTTTTCCTGTTTTTCTGGAAATTCTAGGCGCTGGGCGGTCAATATTGCGGTTAGATAGCCAGCGGTTGTACTCAGGGGTCAGATTTCACGGCCATTCTTGCTGACCGATTTCAAACTGGCCATGTTTGATGAGCTTGTTTAATCTTATTAGGGAATCGTGTAAGCAGAGAGAAAGTACATGCAGTGAGAAAGAATTACCAAAAGAAAGCCGCCTCCTTGTTTGGGTGTTGTCGCAGTCTGCCGTAGCAGAATGCCGCGCCACTACAACGTATAGCAGCATTCGGCGAGTACGATGAGATGCAGTCTTTGGATATGAAAGGATAGCAGTAAAGTGCAGAATGCAATGCACCGATACACTGACACGCTGACACTCGTAGGTACACTATGCTCACGTACATACAAATGCTACCTGTAAGAGAATGCGACCCTGCCAGTAAACAAGTCTGAAGCATAGCGACATACGACTGTAGCCTTCTCAGAGTTGCATTTGCAACCACCTGTTGCAAAACTTTTCTGTTCCTTTGTTTTCTTTTTTACCTTCTTCCCTCTTGTTCTGTTACATCTCTTGCGGATCCCCTCTCCTTTTTTTTTCTGCCGGCATCAAGAAGGTGAGATCAGCTCTTTGTGCTCGCCATCTCCGAGATCTTGGAGTATCTGGCCGGCTTTGTAATATTGTGTATGTCTTCTCTTTTCTCGCCCCCTCCCCTCCATAGCGAATACCATTAAAAGGACTCGGCGTCGGCGTTGATGTGGGCATATGTACGGCGCATGCTAATTTCACGTATTGCGTCTAGAATATTCCGTCGTACGCCCCTGGCCATGGCACGAACACAGTTTGAGTTGTATTTGGCTTGGACCGCCTTTTGCCTGGTACTTGGTGGCACGTCATGACTACTCGTGTCAAAGTATCACGGACCAGGAAAGAAAAGACGGAAAATGAAATGAAATAATGGAGAATCCCGGACAGTTGACCAGACTCACCGACTTCTTACTTTTCATTGCAGACAATAACAGTCTGTAATGATATGTCAAACTCAATGAGTCAGTAATAATATCTGAAAAGACCGCTGTGGTATGACATGGTATTCTCTGTACGTGATATTGCAGAGTCGTATTTTGCACGCTTTGCTCTCCTAAGGTGTAAAGCGTTCCCATTGGCTGTTGCTGGCCTAAAAAAGCCGTGTAAGTAAGAACGAGCGATGAGAATACACAACGATGGAACATTGTCAATGTTGGGTAGTTGCCACACCCTTCCCTTTTGCGAGTGCTATTGTTCCGGGGCGCTTTGTCCGCTTGGCACGAGAAGGAAAACAAAGACAAGACGGTATACGAGCGTGCTCATAGACAAAGCGTAGCTTCTTACAGCATGCACGTCGCAGGCCGTCATGCTCAACTCCGCGTGGAAAACACACGCGCGCTATGATACACTTACCAATGCGCATGTCTTTTCGGTCTGTCTGTCTCTTGTTCCGGCCTCGCCTGTTCTCGGCCGCAAAAAGGGGGGCCAGATGGGCCGTGCTATCATGGCACCAATCTCGTCCAAGCAAAGCCAACCGCAAGACAAGCGCCCGGACCGAGAGAGAGAAGAGGAGGGGGGTGAAATACAAGAAGAAGAGGAAGGAGGAAAAGAGAGAGGAGGATAAAGCGAAGGGTATGGCGTAGTAAAGGTAAACTCTCAAGAGGTTGGCCGGATTGTGACCAGACATGCAGACTGGTGAGACGCTGCGCGGTGTGCAAAAATGCACGGTGATGCAGCGCAAGCAGACAAGAGTTTAGCGATGCAATCTGAAAAGAGGCGGCCGCCACGTATTTCGCGCCGGCGGCGATCTCTTCCAGACGAGGGAGGCGAGCAAGAGCAGGACGAGCTAACAGGCAAAAAGGCCCGCGTGATGACGAGAGGATAGGTAGAGCGCAGGAGCCACGCACAATGTAAACAGACGGCCAGCAAGGTAACGGGGCGTAACATCTTCCTGCCCTGTTTTCCTCCTTTCCTTTTTCCTTCGGACAAGGCCACGAAAAAAAGGCTACTCCGTACATTCTGGCTGCATGGCAGTGGGGGGATCTGGGAGGACGACAGCCTTGCGCCATCCTTCCTGGCCGAAGAGATGGATGTAAAAGTCACAATTTATCCCCTTCTTTCCTGACGTGCATCTATATTACTATTAGGGTGAGACTTTTTTCCTGATATCTGACAGAAAACAGGCTCACCGAATTTGGGCAGGTGGCTTACATTGGTTCCCGGCGTCTAAACGGAAAAAGACAAAAGTCCAGGCAACGATCACTCTCGTATCACGATCGGCCCTTTGCTGCCGTGAGAGCTGAGTTGATGATCTCGTTGAGAAAAAAACCGCGTACGGCGACTTACACACGAAAAGACGTGTCTGTGCACCCTTTCTGTCGGGATGGTTCATTTCGACAGGGGTTGGCTCGTTGGCCTATCAAGGGCCAAGGCTGCCCATTGCGTTGACAAGCCTCAAACCAGGCACCGGCTACGATCGCACACGGCTTGGTGAACAATTGTGTACTTCTATTGCAATTAGGAAGTGTATCGACAAGAGAAATGAGCCAACGGCCACGCCATACGTCGGTTCTGATTTTTTGAATTTCTTCTTTCTCTTCATTTGCCCCCGCCCTGTTTATTCGACTGTATTTTACTCTGTACTTTTTCTTATTACAATTTCCTATCCTCCTTCGCCCACATAGCTTTAGTGTACACTATCCGGCTTGTCTTACAGGCTTCACCTGCCGGCATATTCTCGTACCCGTAGTGTTGTGCTAGCGCCTTTCACGGATGGTTATTCTTTATTCGTAAGAGTAGCCCCTTTCTGGCCAAGGTCATGACCAGGGGTGCCCGTCTACCCGCAACACTATCAGCGCTAAAAGAGTTGTCAGCGTTTTGTAAGATGGATAGGCGGTGATGGTTCCCAACTAAGAACGCCTCCTCACAACTGGTTGTTATCTATCGCCTGCCGTCCCGCAGAAGCGCAATTTGGAGAGACAAAAGAGGCAGATAAGGGTAGAGACACAGAGAGGGCCAAAACGAAGGTGGGTGGGCCATTGGGGGGCCACTGAATTTCCCCTTGCATGAAAAGGTTACCAGTGTTGAGTATTTGCGCACTAATTGCGTACCACCAGTGTTTATATTCGTGGTGAACGTACAGAGGTATTGGACGTGTTGACACCAGTCTTGTCCCGTGCCTTGTTTATGTGATGCATTCGTAGTCGCCGGAGATGAGGGCCTAGTATGAACAAAAGGATGTTCCTCTGCATATCTGTCACATCCCCAAGGCCCGTTAGGAACGAAAGCTAACGGCGGCACTTTCAAGAAATTAGAAAAGTACACTACAGTGGTAATGAACGTAGCGCAGACAAGACTACAAAGGAAGGTGGCTCTTCCGGCCGCGGCTATTTTGGGGTGCAAATTACATTTCTAAAGTTGAATTAATCCGACTGGTGATTGGCGTCAGGGATGATGTCTTTTGGCCGCTCCCTGCTTGTCCTTTCTGCTCTACCGGGGTGTAGACAGATGAAAATCGGAGACTAAGCAACGAAATATGAGAGAATAAATGAGATGGGAGGAAAATGAGAGAAAAAGCGGGAAGCAAGAAAAGATTTGTGCCTCGTTAGGAATTATCAAGACGATCCCTTTACAAAGCCAAACAGTTGCGGTGAATGCAACCCCAACCCATTGAAAACACATATCCTGGTTACAAATTCAGGTGCATTGACTTTTCTGTTTAGAGTTTGAATCTGGACCGCTCTGTTATTGTTTTTCTTCTCAATTCTTTTCTTCCACTTGAGACCCTTGTCGCCCCCCGTCTTACGACGTACGTAGCATAACGCTTTTGCACAGACGGGGAAGGATGATGGTAGAGCCGCTTATGTCGGTTGACTGCCGGGTCCCGGCTTTGTGACGTTCTCCGTCCCCTTTTCGACCGGAGCTTTCTCCCGTTGTAATAAGCCGCGTTACCTGCCGCTACGAACATACACTACTTTGTAGACTTTTTGAAGTATTTTCGTACACTTGCAACCCCGGATGGCGGAGAAAAGTGGCACAGATACGTAAACATGTTGGTTGAAAGGTGTAAAAACAGTCAGGAAAAAAGCATGAAAAAATCCTGTGAAGAGACTAATATTCATATTGGTAGTAGGACTTGTGGGGAAAGAGAAAAAAATTCAAAAGGAGGCCGCCGACAAACAGTGGGTGTTTTAGGCGTGTTTCTTAGTGGCGGCCTGGTGAGAAACGGTTTCGTGCATACAAAACCATGAGGTCATACCGTATCGTATTGTTGCGACTGTTTATTTTTTGTCTAGCTTGAATCTTTCCTCGGCTTACCGGTTTTCTACCCGGGCGACTCTCGTCGTTTCCATTGTCCTCTTATCCTGCACCTTTTGTTTCTCGCGTGTTAGAGATGCATCGCAATGCGTCAATCACAAACCTCGGTGATAAAAGTAGGCACACTGTCCTTCTGGAAAGTATGCAAGCGATATCTTGTGTGTGTCCGCCGAAATACCGGCTATACTCATATGCTGTAAGTGCATACGTTTTTCGGTACGGAATCAACGTCCGCGGTAGCGCCAAAGGGAGAGCGGGACCTTCTCGGCGTGCCCGCCGCTACAAACGTAGTGTCCTCTGTAAGCTTTGGTGCCCAGAGAGGTACACAACAGGCTGTTTGGACGCGTAAAAGTTCCCTCGGCTTGTTGTGGGGGCAAGGTGTGGGGGAAGAGCTGCCAGCGGGTGATAGGATTGGTCAGAGTTGTAGCTAGCAAAGGCAGAGGTCCACTGAAGCTTTACACCACAAAACTATGGCGGCTTCACGTTGGCCATGTTGCTCTCTGCTCTATTGCACGCCCTTTTGACACCGAAGTCTGCCTTGCTACGTGGAAAAGTGCCCCCAACGGCTGCAGGCCCCGTATTCTGCCCCCCTATTTGCTGGTTGATTAGTCTACTGTGCACATAACATGACACTTTGCTCGGATTATGACCACGCTGGCCGAGAACGTTTCGGTGGGCGGCGGAGAGCGCCACGCCGGTTTGCGGCCGCGGTCGAGAGAAAACAAAGCGGCAACGGTATTCCGAGAAAAGCGAGACATGCTCGCGAAAAGAGGCGCAGGTGGTTGGGCGCCTCAACTGATCGAGGCAATGGCAGAGTGCATCGAAAAGAAGGAAGAGTGACACAAGAATAGAATATCGCGATGCGCGCTCTTTACCCGATCGGGAAACATGTCCAGAATAATAGTATAAAGTACAGAGTGTAGAAAGGTGGTGTAGTTGTGACCGCCAGAGTTGGCCTATTGGGCCAAAGTGCTTTTCGAAACAGCGAGAAACATCGTCGCAGGTATCGCACCCACCCGTCCATGTACACAATCTCCCCTCTTATTTTCACCCCCCAACGGGACCGTCGACTTTGGCTTGGCGCCAAAACGCTGGCTTGAAGCCTGGAGTGCTCAGCCCTACGAATTACAGGTATCTTGTCCGCTGGAAATAGGTCAATTATAGTGGTTCCTGTGCTAGTGTAGCTTGCACAGGCGCCTAACACCACTGTTACCGGCTACGCCCCTCGCGCCCTGGTGCTGCAGCGCCCACGCACCCGCTGTAATATGCTTGCTGCCATGTTGTAGTGCTCCCAGTGTTTATTTCGTGGCATTTCGGCCGAATCGCCAGTGGCGGGACCAGCCACTGTTGCAGCGCGGCAGTGCCCCAAGCCAAAAGTACCACCATATCACGCACCGTCGCATGCTACACAACTCAACTTACATCACCGCTCCAGTTATATTTAGCAATCATGCTGCGCCTCGATCGAGAAGGCTGAGGGCATGATGAGATGAAGCACGACACCATTGCCAACGAACGAAATCACCACAGCCGTGTACATTGGCATACACCGGATGCATTGACAAAAATTGAAAACTTTATCATCCTCTCATCACCTTTTCTCTCTCTTACGCTCCACGCAGGAGAGCCGCACTCGCCACGAATTATCTACACTACCCCTCTCACTGGTACGGCTTCGCCGACCAATCACATGGCTGCAACGGCCATCTGGGCCATGAGACGGGCAACGAAGAAAAGGGGCATTCAATCTATCCGACTGTTGTGCGTTGGCCTTGGAAATAGTGCCGTGTCATTACTAGCTAGTGCCAGAGTGTGGCTAGTGTGTAAGACTTGTAGTGAAGATATTGTGTGTGTGGTTCCTTGTGTGGTTCCTTGTCTTGCTTTGGCACGGCTCTGACTTCAGAGCGCCCCGTTCTCTTTATCTATTAATTTCTTCTTTTCCTTGGTCTGCCATATCTCTGCCGATATCCGGGGACTATTCCCCGTCTACCTTATTTTGTGAGCCTTTTTCATCGACCTTGCCCCTCTTTTATGTTATCAAGTTGAATCAATGCCGTAGTCTCTTCTTTTCCTTGGATTTCAATAGTGATGTATACCTTAAGTCTTAGACTATGACTCTTTGCCGAAGAAAGGAGGAGTCCCCTTTCCTCTGAAACGCAGCCTGCAGACTGCATCTTTCCTTTTTGCTTTTTCCCGTCCTTTCTGCCCCTTTTGTTCCTCCTCTTTCTTCCATTTGCTGTCACGTACTATAGTGTCTTGTTTTTACCGCGCTGTCTTGCCGAGCTTTCCTCGGGGTGGGGGTCTGGTTTTATTTTTGAATTATTATTGTTGATGCTTTTAACACATAATTGGTACGCGTGATCTCTCCTTTAATAATCCTGTCTGACCTTGCAGCAAAAACGCGGCCGGGCGCATACATACGGTGTTTTCAAATTCTTTTACAAAACCCTCCCAGATAACCGGGTCGGTCAGAGGCTTGCAGACATGCAGGCTCTTTTGTGAAAACCTGGACAAGCATCTCCTACCGGAAAGGTGGGAACAATACGCGCAAGCAAGGCAGACGGTTGACATGGAATGATGCTGTGGCGGCTTCTTGCTTCCATGTACTTGCTTCTTGCAGTTTAAAGTGATATTTGCCCTGCCCTGCATGCCATTGCTAGTTTGGGGGGGAGGACTGTTGCCTGCGCCACCTCATAGGGCTGAAATCTCCCATAGGTACTGACGGAGCATCCCACATACCATTCGACTTGATAACTGCCTTGCGTTGGAACCCACTAAATCTGTTCTTTGAGTTGCAGAGAAGGATCATTATAGTGTTAGTAAAAACCAACCCAGCACGGCATTTCTTTGTAAAAGGCCTTTGGCTCTAACTATCCCATGTAGAAAGTAAAAGCAAGAAAGGAAGGAAAAACAAATATGGGATAACAAACAAGGCCTTCTGTAATCCAAAGGATTTAGCAACTCTGATGTGCATGCCCTTGCATCCCTCTGCACTACACAAAACGTATTTGACTACTGCGTTGGACAAGAAAATAACGGCACCATGCCAAGCTTGTCAAACTTCCACCAACAAATGGCATACTTGCGTTAGTCTGGCAGATATTGTCCCTTAAGGCCCAATTTGCCTCATTTACTCGCTAATTCGGCCGCCTGGTTGGCTCTCCCGTTCCCCTGGAAGGATTCAATGGGGGGGACCGGGAGCCCTTTTTGGTGTTGGAACTGTTTGATGCCTGCTCCTTCTTTCTTTCTCTCGGCATGGACGCTCACTAAGAAATAATTGGTTCCCCCTTCCAACAAGCTTCCTCTGTCCAGGAGGATTCAACCCTGCACGTAATTCTTGCAAGCGTATCCGTTTCCGGAAGGTGAAAGAAAAACGGAGAGAATTTGGTGAGAAGAGTGACCAAAGCACGTACTCGCTCATATCTTCGGTGTCTTTATTTGGCTTTGGGCGTCCCGTTTTGCGCGATAGGACTTTTGGCTCATGAGGGAAGAAGTAGTGTATGTTTTTCTTTGCTTTTTCATTCTCCGCACGCTCGGAAGCTTTTGCCGCTGCCACCTTTGCCCAAACATGGGGCGGGACTCTCTTGTCCATTTTGCTGTTTCTTTTTTGTCCTGTGCTCCTATCTAGTGGTCTCTGTGCGGCTCAGTGCAAAAGTTACGCAATAGTATGGAAATACAAAGTACGCTAGATAGCAACTCCTATGCCTAGATAGTATTTCGCCTATCCGGGGCTGTTGCCGCTTACAAAGAGTCCGAGTGCTAGCATTGAGACATGCAGCCTTTTAATGACGATTGCAGATGCAATCACGACTTCTCCGCACGTGTGCCCTGAATTGTATTCCGGTATTAAATGAGCACCCACGTCGTTGCTATGTAGGGAAACCGCCTTGCTTTTTCTCGGGTTGTCCCAGTACCAAGGATATATGTAATTGTGTTGGGTTTCTCTTCCTTGAATTAGTCTAGGTAAGACGGGACATACTGCGTATAATTTAAGCGTCATGATCACTGCATCTTGTTTTTTGTTTATTTGTGTGTAGTTGCTGTTTGTTAACATGTTTCCAGGGGGCGAGAGCTTGGCTTCACTCCCTTTCCAGTGGCAGAAAAGCTCGCCCAAAAAGAGTTAAAAGAGGGGCATCAGACCGGGATCTCGTTCTCTGGCCAATGACACAGCCTGTTTGACGACCCAGTTTTTATTTTTATCTTTTTCCCTTGTGCCTGCTATTATTGAATTTCGGGCTGAGCCACCGCTAGTCGGTACACGGGAACAAGCTCGTTCCCGAAATTGGAAAATCAACAGTTGCTGGTTAGCGCCCTGCAGCACTTTATTATCCTATTTGGCTTTTTCATTTTCATTTTTATATTTTGAATATCTTTTTGACTTTTACGTCTTTGCCGTGTCTTTGCAAAAGTATTGGCGGTACGTCTGGTATCTCTTTTTTTACTCCTAGCAGCAGCTACAAAGTACGGACAGGCGCCGTGTAAGAATAAAAAGAGGGCTCGGCCATGCCTTGCTTGTTACGGATCTCCCAGTTGCGGCTCTGGCCAGGCTAGAAATGAATGACGCCTAGTGGCTGCGGTACGCTTAGTTGCGGTGCTATTCACAGTGTACTATTACCGGGCTATTTTGTAACAAAGCTGCGGGAAAGGATAAGAGCGAGATTCTTGGGGAGTAGTGTAGTGTTGCAAAGTGTGACGCTGTCTCGTGATGCTGGTTGCAATGCGCTCGGAGGTAGCAGTGAAGATGAGAACCGGGGCTAGGGACGGGCTGACCGGACGCGGAGAACGGGGGAACTCTGAATGCGCAAGATAG
Source organism: Graphilbum ipis-grandicollis (assembly GCA_019925625.1). Classification (NCBI taxonomy): domain Eukaryota; kingdom Fungi; phylum Ascomycota; class Sordariomycetes; order Ophiostomatales; family Ophiostomataceae; genus Graphilbum; species Graphilbum ipis-grandicollis. The sequence continues at coordinate 261,442 of JADHKH010000026.1, forward strand.
TGCACGGCGCAGGGGAGGAACAAGTACACTAGTACGCAGTGCTACATGGTGTACAACACTACGCTATGAAGCAAGAGATCCACGGCCAGGGTTGAAAGATGGGGAAATTTGGTGCAAATATACTACACATGGCTTACAAAGAAAGTTCGCTTTAGACCACCGTCTTGCTACCTAGATCACCTTTTTCCATCCATGGAACGATAGCATGCTAGGCCCCTTCAAGGCTGGAAGGGGTTTGTTTAGCACCGCATTCTCGCCAAAAATCCCGTATTGGTGCTAGGCGGCATGGCCACGAGGCAGATTGTTGTCCATCAAGTCAGCGAAGTTAAAATTTACATCCACAAGCCTAGAACGTCACATCGGCGGCAATCATTCGGGCCAAGTGCAATGGTAATGTGTAGTGGACAATGCGATGCACAGGATAGCAAAAGCGTGTCCAGTTCAAGTGCGACGTACAAAGACGTGCGCCATACGACGGGAGGCAGGCTGTTTCATCATGTTGCATTGAACAAAGAGGCTGGCCGTCCAGCCGACGAGGAGACTGCCGGAAATGGAAAAAAGAGGCATCATAGACGGGTTTGCTCTCCATGATACTTCAAGAGCCTGCGATACCAGTACATATCTGCCGTGTCTACCCGGTTGCCGCACCCCCTGTTAGTTTCCAGGAACAGGTCCAAAGAGAGCACCAGGACCAGGTTGGGGGGAGACAACAAGTGCTAGACGGACGGCACCTACGACGTACGTCGTACATTTGCATGATCTGGGCCAAACGTTGTTCTTTGCTGCCCGGCTGAGAGAGGGACAGAGGCGGAGGCTCATACACTATGTATGTATGTATGTACTTTATTCGCTCACTCCAGGCTCATAGACTGGAGTGCATCCGTACCAGTGTCTAGTGTATCTCGTTTTGCACAGATGACGGCACGGTGGCGGCACGAGAGCCTTTACACTAGCCAACGCAAGACTCGGGCCTCATTCAGACGACGGCTGTCTTGTGGCTCCCGCCATTTCGCTCCTACTTCACTGCCACGTTCTCCGGCTCTCCGGGCGGTGGGCTGCTCAAAACGACAGGGATCGGCCGGCCCCTCCTGTCCAGATTTGCTGACCGCTCCCCCCATTATTGCGACGGGGCCGAAAGCGAAGATGATGTAACGCTGCGGTGATTGTGGGAGCCTTTTTCTCTCCCCCTCTTTGGCTATCATCCGTGAGCCCCATATGCTACCTTGCCTCTGCTGCGCTGTTCAGCAGGACCAAGACGGCACTTGCAGCATGCAAGATGCATAGCTAGACGACTTTCACCGCTGCCATTGGCGGCAGCCTTGGGCCTCACGGCAGCATTGCGCCTCTATCTTTGTCTTTGCCCGTCTGTGGGATGGAGGGGCAACTCATTTTCTTTTCCCCGTCCACCGCCAGAGCCCTATGGGCTGCGGCAAGACGGGATAGTGTGCATAGGTATGGATGGAGTACTGGCCCGTATTCGTACATGGCCGGACCTTGTTCGTACACTACACGGGATAAATCACAGAAACGAGGCCTTTGCGGTGACAGAAGGCGCTAGAGCCATAGCAAAGAGAAAATAATAGCTGGTGATGGAGATTTCTTCATCTGCCGCTGCATTGCCCGATATAACGCAAGAGAGAGCACAAGGCCGTATCTGCCGGGGTCCCAAGCAAAAGAAGAAGAAAAAGGCAAGAAAAGCTGCCTGTAATTTTGTGAGAGTCTCAATGTGAAAAATGTAAAAATATCTTTTACAAGGTCTACACTCCGCACTAGTCCTATTTCACACACTGCCGGACTCAACAATATCCCAACACAATACAGCAATGTCAACCTTGCGGCGTCGATCGGTAGCCATGCACAGCCTGCCGTTTGCCGTCTGTGTTGTGCCGCATGGTGGGATGGGGAATCTTTCTGGACCGGCGGATAGCAAACACACACAAAGACTGCGGGCAGATACAAAACGATAAGAATAGCTACAGGAGGAGGAAGAGGGGGAGATGGCCATCTGCACATTCTGGACCCAAGGGTGTGGGTGGAAAGTGGCTCAGCAAAAGAGTAGCGTCACGGTCTGCACGCTGCGAGCACTTTCAGTCTGTAGCAGCGGTGCCATGAGCGGGAAGCCGCGTGAGTGCCGGTAGACGGGCGATGAAAAGGACAAGGAGGGCCTGGCGGTGTAATAGGTACGTATTCGTACATTTTGTGTTAGTTTTACGTCCGTAGGGCTCGTATCGGCTCAAATGAAAGCAGAGTGTTTTGCGCCGGCAATATCATCGTGCATCGTCAAATCCGGGCGGGAAGCATGGCTACCGACCAGGATGCTCTCCTTCTCTTTCGTCGTCCTCTCCAGAGAATACACTTTTATTGCTATCCTGCCGCAACAGATTTCACAGCCATGGACTCGCACAAGACGGAAATGAATGCAGTGAGAAAATAGACACAATATGAGCAGAAAACAAGAGCAATAGCAGCAATTCAGAGCCGCCGCTACGTATCTCTTTTGGCCGCCGCCTATAGCGCGCTCGTTATGATGTGCCCCCCCCGCCTCCCCTCTCTTCCCCCCCCAGAGCAAGGACCCTGTCTGACGGGACCGCCTAACTTGGGTCAGTTCTTTCCGCGTTGCGGCTTCGCTTCGCTGCTCCGTTCTTGGAATAGTGGCGTTTCCACACGCGGGCACTGCAAAACGCAAGTCGAAAAAATAAGTACACTAGTGTACTTGTTAGGGGGACGCGGTTGGCGGCACGCCGTGGTATCTGTGTGGTATCAAGATCCAGGGTAATAAATACGTGCTCCATATCTACCCTTGCTAGCAACTGTGCATGGGGGCATATCGTACCGGGCACACCATGTACGTACATGGTACCTATTCCTACTTATATTTTAGCAGTAATTTGAGCTCACCATTACACTGGAAGAGTCGATTTTAGTGCAGATTGACTGACCAGGGTATGGCTCAAGGATGTTTTTAAGCTACTTTATCCGGGCCTCAGACAGCAGTACACTAGAAGATAGCGTATTAAAGCCTGAAATACTGAAGCAGAGCCCTATTAAACTAGACATGGCGGGTTTTGCAGCGGGTAAACTTCCAGTGCAGCGGCAAAACGCCATTCTGAGCCGGTAAGCCCAGCGAAGAACAGTCGTAGCAACTGGATCGTGCAATCACAAAGCTAGAGCAAAACGTCCAGAGAGTTTCCGCCACTTGCACCATCAGTGCAGACAAGAGGCCTAAAAAGACGACAAGAAAAAACCACCCTATGGCATAATTAGACTACACTACACTACACTACACTAGGAGACCAAAAAACAAACTCGGCGTCAGCGATACTTTTATGTATGTCACTTTTTTCCACACCGTTGTACCCCCGTCTCTCCCTCACTGACACCCCCCTGTGCCCACGCCCCGTACACAGACCAAAAAACACACCCCACCTTTTCGTGTGCACGCCCCCCTGGTCCCTGTTGAGATACATCTGCCAGTATGGAGAACCAAGCCTCTTTCCTCCCTCCCTAAAGCCCTACCGCCGACAGATCCTCTGGTGCTATGCTAGGCGCGAAAAAGAGGATCTCAATCATGTCCAAGTACGGAGTATATATCTCTCCAAGCATTCCCCCTCCCAGTAGAGACAGAACATCAAGACATTATTGGGTTTGCCTCATCGGTTCATGTTTAGTTTGCCGTTTTCTTGCCTTGTTGCCAACTCACTCTCTTATACCACTGGCCACCGTCTCCTAATACCAGTCCCATCCTCTCATACCAGTCTCACAACGCCCGTCCATTTCGACTGCCTCTCATTCCTCGCCGCTGGCCTCTCGCCTCCTTGCACGTTCGCTGTCTGTTTTCCGTCTGGTGAGTCCCGCCTGTCCGGGCTTCATGCCTATGGCCTGCCGGCCCCCGGCCGTTTCCTTTTTTCCTCGCCTGTTCCTTGCTCCGGCACTAACAACAGCCAGCGTTCTTAGCCATACTGTGTGCATTTCTGAGCCTTTTGTCCACTTTCCATTTTACCCTCTTGGTCCCGCCATTCTTGTATTGTCCGCGCCTCGGCTCCTCTTATTAGACCCAGAGCCGGCTCGCCCTCGCTCGCTCTCCCTCCCTTCCACTCGCTGCCCGCCTGTTTCCTGCCTTTGCACTAGTTATGTGCAGCAGCGCCCCTGACGATTACCACCACTCGCTCTATCCAGAGCCTCCTCAAGGCGCCGTCTTTGCCTCGCCCTCACCGCATCTCGATATGCACCCGCAAATGTCGCCCAGCAGCTTCTTCCCGCGCCATTGCCCCGACTACTCTGCCGCCACGCCTCCCACGCCGTTGACTGCCGTCAACGGCAACCTGCTCTACTCTGACAACGCCGCCCCCTTCCATTCCATCTTCCACCACGACCGCCTCTCGCCCAACCACAGCGAGGACCCCGACATGCAGCTCATCTCTTCCAGTCTGTCCACTGCTTCCGGCGCCTCTGCGCCCTCCTCGGCCATTGGCTCGCCGCAGTCCAACCCGGCCCAGGAGTGGGTTACTCACGTCGTCGGCGTCAGTCCCGACATTGTCGGCCACGGCGACATCTTTGCCTCTACCGACTTTGGCGGCTACACCCACAGCAACATGGAGGATTACACCCACTACGACTTTCCCCAGGCCAAGTTTATCGGTATGTGCTTCTTTTCCGGCCCTTTTTTCTGTCAATTCCCCCACTAACAGCACAGCCGACCCGTCTGTCCTGCACCCTGAAGTCCGCAACATGGGTATCCCCAGCTACGATGCCTACTCCCACGCACAACAGCCCCCCGTCGCCACCACCTTCTTGGTAACACCGGAGCACTCGCCCGAGATCAAGGCTGGCTCGGCCTCTCCCTACCCCATCAGCACATACACACACACTCCGCAATACAGCGGCCACTACACAGCAGCCCCCCCGCCAAGCGAGCCAGAACGCCATCTTAGCCATGACTCTGTGTCGGCCTTTTCTGCTGCCGAGCAGCAGTTCTCCGACGGCGAGTCCAAGGAGAAGCAGCGCTGCACCTACCCGGACTGCGGCAAGCGTTACAAGGACCTGCGCGCCCACATGCTCACCCACCAGACCGAGCGCCCGGAAAAGTGCCCGATCCAGACTTGCGAGTACCACACCAAGGGCTTTGCCCGCAAGTACGACAAGAACCGCCACACCTTGACCCACTACAAGGGCACCATGGTGTGCGGTTTCTGCCCAGGCTCCGGCTCGCCCGCCGAGAAGTCCTTCAACCGAGCCGACGTGTTCAAGCGCCATCTGACGGCCGTACACGGCGTCGAGCAGACACCGCCCAACAGCCGCAAGAAGTCGTCGGGTGCCAACGGCGTCAACGGTGGCGCCCAGAAGCTCACCACCTACTCGCCCGACGCCACCGGCCGCTGCAGCACTTGCTCACAGACGTTTATGAATGCACAAGAGTTTTACGAGCATCTGGACGACTGTGTGCTGCGCATCGTGCAGCTGGAGGACCCGGCCGAGGCCGTCAACGCCTCGCACCTGGCCGAAGTCGAGGAGGACGAGGAGGTCCGCGCCACACTGGAGAAGCACCAGCTGCCGACCACGACCATGACGACCACCACATCGGCGCTGGACGAGGAGGACGACGACGACATGGACGAGGGCGAGCATGGCGGCGACGACAGCAAGGACGGCTGCAGAAAGGGGTCCATCCTGAGTGGCTCGCCGAGCAAGCGGCTCAAGGGCAACCCGCCCAACGGGGTGCAAAAGTCGCGCGGCATGACACACTCGCGCGGTGGTGTGCCCTTCCAGGGCAAGTCGCGGTCGCGGCGCAGTCGGCAAAACTACCCGACATCGTGGGGCTTCGACAAGGGCCAAATGACCATGCGGAAGCGTGTCCTGACCGTGTTTGATGGCGCGCGCCGTCTGGCCAAGGACGACATGATGCTGTCCATGGAGCACGAGGTGCGCCTCAAGTTGTCGGACGGCAAGTCGTACATTACAGACCTGGACGTGCAGACGCTGAAGCGGGCCGAGGGTTTCCTCAACGCCACCGACGAAGAAAAGGGCGATTGGCTTTCCGATGACCCGACTCCGGAGCAGATCCAGGAGATGCAGGCCTTGTCTGCTGCTGCGGCTGCTTCCCTGTAAGAACAAGGAGAGCCTAAAGAAAAAAAGAAACCAAAAAAATCATCACAACCAAAGCGACGCAAATCTCTTGCTTTTTTTTGCTTTTTCGGCATGGCGCAACGGGAAGGGCGGAGGGTTTCATGCTGATGCAAACAGCATGTCCTTTGTGTTTTTTGTTTAATTTTCTCGGAGGGAAAATTGGTTATGATATGAATATCTGGGTTTACGAAATATGGGAATGAATCCTAGGGACCGGGAGAGAAGGAGAGGGGGAAAAGGCACCCTCTTGTCCTCCTCTTTCCGAGAGTGTGTTTCTTAATACTCTTTTGCTTTGCTCTTCTTGTTTTTGGCCTTTTCCCTCTCACAATCTCTCTTGTGGTCGGCCTGGTTATCCATCCTTGGTTGTTCCTTTGGCTATTCTTTGGGCTTTCCGTCGAGGTGGCACGATACCCTATCTTTTATCTGTCCATGGCCTTGTCGAGGTCCATGACAGCTGTATTATCTTTATTAATGGAAGACATTGCTACTATTCCTGGAGACCGTTTAAAATTGTGATTTGTAGAGTTGTGCAACCGGATGCCTTGGAAAGAGAGGTGGGGAACATGAGGGGAAAGGTAGCCTGTATGAGCTTCGATCACGGCGGGGTATGCTATTTTTTCAGTGTAGAATGTCAGCTTTTTTAACTCATCCATTGATACTTACCAGACAATTTACTCTTCCACAGTCTTTTTCTGTCATTCTTTTGCCCTTCTTTTCTTCGTTTGCCCGCCATGGCGTTAATGGCCCGCCTCACTCCCGTGGACCTGGCAGACTCTCCGGAATCTTTGCTGGCGTCCGCCCTGAGTGTCATCTTCCCCGACGATGCCACCAACCAGCACGGCGACGTCGACGAGGACCTGCTGTACACGTCGCCGCACTTGCGCCGGCCGCTGCTCATCACTCTGTGCGATCCGCATGTGGAGGCCGAGCGCCATTTGTTCAGCCATTTTTTGTGGAACTCGTCGTTGCTGCTGGCCGAATTTATCGAAGGGGGGACGGTAGGAGGGAGTAGAGACGGCAGGGGCGAGACGAAAGCACCGGCTGCCGGGACCGGATCTGCAGAGTCTTCTCCTCCTCCAGCTCCGGGCTCTCTTGTCTTGGCCGGCACCCGCTTTGGCCGCCTCGCCGACTTTGACGTGACAGGCCTGTCCACCCTGGAGCTGGGCGCCGGCACAGCCTTGCCGTCCATGCTGGCCGCGCTCTACGGCGCTGCCACCGTCACCATCACCGACTACCCGGCGCCCGTGGTGCTGGAGAACCTGCGAGCCAACGTGGTGCGGAATGTGACAAGGCAGCGAGAAGAGGGACCGGTGGCGGCGACGGGCGTCGACACACCCAACATCACCGTCCAAGGTCACGAATGGGGCGTCTTTGACACGCCGTTGGCCCAGCAGGACCGCCACGCCTATGACCGCCTCTTTGTCTGCGACTGTTTGTGGATGCCCTGGCAACACGCGAACCTGCGTCAGTCCATTTCGTGGTTTTTAAAAGAGAGCAAGGAGGTGGATGACGCGGCAGACAGTAGCGCAAACCCGGCGGCGTCCTCTTTGAATCCCCGCTGTTTCGTCGTCGGCGGTTTTCACACTGGCCGCGCCAAAATGTGTGGCTTCTTTGACGCCGCCGCGCTGGCCGCCGTCGACCTCGAGGTGGAGAGCATCTGGGAACGTGATTGCGACGGCGTCGAGCGGCCGTGGGTCGTCGACCGTGGCGTCGAGGACGTGTCGGAGCGGAAGCGGTGGCTTGTCATGGCTGTGCTGCGGCGGCCACTCAAAAAGGGACAGCAGAAGCCGTGAGAAAATACCGTCTTGTCAAAGTAAAACCCCAAAGGAGCCAAACCGGTCGTTTGTTCCGCTTCGAGCCTTTCTACTATTCTCCCGTCGACTCCCCAGCCTGATCGAGGGCGGGGCAACATACGGAGGATCTTTGGCAAAGAGAGCTGCGAGAGAAGGGGCCTCTATATACCCTCTGTGCGGACGGCATTCGGTGCCTGCTCGCCCAGCCCAAGCACAGCCCCAAATGCGTCGTCATACGGCGCAGGTCAATCTACGGCAACACCCAGGCAAATCATCACTACACGTATTACATCGATGTGGTTGGCCCAACTCTTGTCCGCCCCAAATTTCATTGAGAGCGGACAGCCAGATACGGCAATGCGCAGAGAACATTCCTCCAATAGGCGAAGACAAAGCACACGACGCGCGAAACGCATGTCCCAAGCTAGTCAAGGCCAATACTCGTCTCCCCCAAAGAGGAATTGCTGAACAGCCACGAGAGACGAAATGGGGAATTGCGGCTGAAGCACAATAGCACTCAGCTGCGACTAATTGGGTCTGTTGGGGTCTGTCGCCCAATCGCCCTGAGAAAGGGCATCACAACAAGTTGTGGAAGCAGGTGGCCGCTTGTCGAGGGCACGTAATGGCAAAGAATGTGATTTTCGAGATAGTTAGAAATTTCACCCAGTGGAAAGTATCGAGTGGGTGACGGCATCTCTGGGATGAAATACAGGGGCATAATTTCCCTCCTTACACCCCTTCAATTGCACTGCCACTTCTGGCTCGGCTTATTAGTGCTGAAATAGCGGTGATGATGACGATGCGTAAGAAGAAGCTGAATTTTTGACCGACTGAAATGCCGAGAGCACAAAAATGTTGCCCTGACAATCTGGTTGGAATCACAAACCGATCTGGAACACGGCATGCAAAGGCGGGACAGATGCACACGGACAGAGTACATGACAAAATTAAAATATATTTCTCTGCTAATACAAGCCCTTTAACGCCAAAGACGCCGATCCCCCTTTCTCTTTTTAGGCTCTGTCTGCACACAAGCCAATAGAAGAAGCATGCCTACAAGCATGCTGTAGCTTCTATAGGCTTGGATGGCACAAAGTAAAAGACACGCAAGAAATCCAAGAGGAAAGGAGGACAAAAACAAGAATCCAACAGATAGCGAAGAGAATAAGCAAACCCCTTCCCTCACCATGATATAAACAGGAAAGCATTGATTGCACACATCAGACGCAGATGGCAATAGACAGCGTAAAGGATGAGCATAAGACGAAACAAGAGGATGGAGGGTGAGAAAAGGTCGACGAGTGTCGTCGATTACTTCTTCCCCCTTAACCCTCAAATTCCTTCTGCAGGTACACGGCCGCGACCAGTGCGTGATCACGCTCGTACGGCTCCAGAGTCAACTGCTCCTTGGGGAAGAAGTTGCTCTCTTTAAGCTTCTGCACCTCGCTAGCAAAGACTGCCTCGGGCTGCGCCGTCGAGTCGATACAGCTGGCCTTGATGCTAAGCAGCAGACCGCCGCCGCTCTTGAGGAACATGGTGGCGTTCAGGGCCACAATACGCGCCTGATCGGGCTGGGCGACATCGCTGAAGATGCAGTCGACCATGGGCACGAGAACACGGTACTTGAGAGGGTGGCGAGCGCTGGAAAAGGGTTAGCATGCATGAGACAGGCCAACCAAAATAACAAAAACCTCCACGACAGTGCTAGGGAAGCAAAACATACTCCTCGACAATGGGGACGACGTTGGGGCGCTTGGTGGCCATGTTGATCAGGTCGCGGCCGGAACGGTGGGAGAACTCGACGGCATAGACCATGCCGGTCGGGCCGACGAGATCAGACACGTGGGAAACAGACGTGCCCGAGGCAGCGCCCAGGTACAGCACCTTGGAGCCGGGCTTGATGAAAATGTTGTCCACACCACCCAGGATACCAGCAGCCAGCTTGGAACGGAAAGGATTCTGCAGCAGCGTTTAGTAACATGCTCAAATTGTTGCCAGACAAGGAAAGGAGAAGCCAGCGGTACTCACCCAAACACGGTACTCGACCTTGCCAGCCGGAGCGCCATCTTCGCCCTTGGCCGGGTTGTCGACTGTTATGCGCTTCTCGCCGTACACGGAAATGCCAGGGGCCATGTTGGCCGTGGCCAGCAAATCCTCCTTTCCGCCGCGAGCCACGAAAATGCCCTTGTGACGATGCGGTTCCTGCAGTGGTCAGCTTTTGTGAAATAAGACTGAAAACAACAACGGAAAATAGAAGCTACGATTGTCTTTTCCGGGGGGGAATGAAAGATCCAAACGAGTAAGAAAGAAAGATGAAACTTACCACAACGACCTTCTTGCCGGCAGCAGCGCCAGAAGCACCACCGCGACCGCCGCCGCGACCACCACGACCCCGGGAACCGCCACGGCCGGGGGGACCACCACGGCCACCGCCGCGACCACCACGAGAGCCGCCGCGGGCGCTGAAGCCACCACGGTCACCACCGCCACGACCGCCACGGCCTCTGAAGCCGCCACGATCACCACCGCCGCGACTACCGCCGCGACCACGAGGAACGAAACCCATTGTTGAAGGGTGTTGCGAAAAAGTTTGGTATAAGAGCGAGAGAAATAAAGCGTATAGCTTTACTTTGAATTGTACTTGTTGAACTCTTTGAGAACTGCTCTCAAATTAATTTACAAGAGAAAGACTTAATAAACCGCGATGATGTTGTTTGTCTGGGAGTCGACACTGCTGAGCCAGGAAGGAGAAAAAAAGGCGAAGCTACAGAAAATTTTAAAGCAGCGGACTCTCCCAACCTTGCTAAACTTTTTTTTCTGCCGCAGCCAATAATGTCTGACTTTAAGGTTCCACATCGGATCATCCATTTTGCGATCCTGAGAGCTCTCTAGTAGCGTGCATGTGACCCTGCTATCTTATCGGAGGCTCCATCAAGCTTATATAAGATGAAAGAGAGCGAAAAGGGCTGGCCAGCCCTAGCCCTTCCTCGGAAAATCAACGCACCCGTGTGCAGAGGAAAAAAATGCCAGCGCAGGTCCCCGCTACCAGCCAAACAAGGCCCCTAAAGGGCAAAAGAAGTGGGAACAGGCCTTTCCCCCCCAAAAAAATTGGTGTTTACGATTTTCGTTCACAACGAGCCAAACTTTTTCTTGCCCTTCTATCTCTCCCGGTTCACCACCACGACCGTCTCAGACGACCAATTACACAAAATAAAGAATCGTCTTTGCCTCACCTAATTTCAAGATGGTGAGTCTCTTCTTTTGAATTTGCCGAACAATACTCTTGGGGGATTTAAGATGGCACGGTCACCGAGGTGGTGGGAATAAATGCAAGCAAGAAGTGGCAGAACCGGCAGAGAGGAAAAAGAAATGGCAGCGATTCATCTGGGACGACATTTGGGAGGACACGCGCCTCGGGGGAATGCAGCAATTTCTTCCCACTCGATGAAGACGACAACGAAGCTGCAGCGGCTTTTGCGACCATGACACTACTCGTCAGTGAGATTCAACCGAACCGGGAACGACAAGCCGCGATATACCTTGATCGGATGGTCGTTACAGCTACTAATTCTGCCATTCTTGATGCTTGCTGGTTGTGGAGAAGATAGGCTGCGTGTGCTTTCGCCCAAAATAGGTGGAAAGAGGAGACGGGTTTTCTGTGGCTCTAGGGGGCAGAGGAAATACTAGAAGTGGCAAGCAAGAAAGTTCAGAGACTAACTAGTTCTTTCCCCTCCTCTAGGTTCGCTACGCCGCTACCGAGATCGCACCGGACAAGTCCGCCCGTGCCCGCGGCTCCTACCTGCGCGTGTCCTTCAAGAACACCCGCGAGACCGCCCAGGCCATCAACGGCTGGAAGCTTCAGCGCGCCCTGACCTTCTTGGAGAACGTCAAGGGCAAGAAGGAGGCTGTCCCCATGCGCCGGTACGCTGGCAGCACTGGCCGCACCGCCCAGGGCAAGGCGTTTGGCGTGACCAAGGCCCGTTGGCCCACCAAGTCGGCCGACTTCCTGCTCGGCCTACTCAAGAACGCCGAGGCCAACGCCGATGCCAAGGGCCTCGACACCAGCAACCTGATTGTCAAGCACATCCAGGTCAACCAGGCACCCAAGCAGCGGCGGCGGACGTACCGCGCCCACGGTCGCGTATGTTTTCCTTTTCGTTCTGATTTGCTCTCAGGCTTCTTTTACTTTTTCTAACAGCCCTCAGATTAACCCCTACATGTCCAACCCCTGCCACATCGAGCTGATCCTCACCGCGCCTGATGAGGCCGTTGTCAAGGCTGACGCTTCCCTGGCTGCTGCCAGCCATCTGTCCTCAAGACAGCGTGGCCAGCGCATCCACCAGGCTCTGACCGCGGCATAAGCATGTTAGTATACCGGTGTTTCTGGAAGTGCGAAGGGGTAGGGAGTTCCTGTTCATCGCTGCTGTTTTTATTTTTAGTTTGGATGTTCTCGGGAACATTCAAAAAATAGCCCACCACCTATCTACCCACTTAAAAACGGCATATACAATCAAAAAGAGGGGGCGGTGAGCGTGGTGTATGGAGACGGGATGGGAAACAAAAAAAAGGGAAGAAGGCGAGGAAGGAAAGACGGAACCTGTGGCTTTTCCTTTGCTTTCTTTTTGGGAGGGATAACATGTCACGGACCGGATGCGTGCAAATGAAAGCCAATACAAAACCAAAAAAATTCAAGAAAATATGAAATACTACCGTGTGAGTGTCATTCACAAAAGAAATTTACGCCTAGAAGCAATACGTACGTGGCTCAGAGGCGACTCTTTTTTCGCACTAGCGATAGCCAGCTATTTTGCTTCGTAACCCGAATTTCCCTTGCCTGAAAGAATGGATACCGGGCATTAACATTTGGTAGGCAAGAGCTGCTTTATTAACGATAAGAATGATAGAAAGAATGAAACAAACAACTATTTCCCGCCAGCGGCTCCGATGTCCAACAGGAAAAGCCATGCATAAGAGAGCCGGCTCAAGTAATGAATGTCCTGATGGCTAGACAATGCAATATATGCAGTATAAATCGCCAATATAAAATCAAAAAGTAGGAACCCAAAGAAGAAAGACAGCAAAGGAAGTTTCCGAAATAACATACGAAACCTCCGGTATCAATAGATTTATAAATGAATGCCATGGCACTGACTATTCTTTTGAAGGGTAACCGTTACTTATCATTTGACTGAAGCCTTTGACGATGGAGTCGCGCAGCTGAGAAAGTTGAGTTGGGTCTATTTGCCCAATAAAATAGACCGGCCAGTTGTGCTCAACTGTGTGTGTCTTTGAGTAGTTTACCCTGGACTGTATTTTGAGCTTCTCCGTTCCATCTACCGGGATCATTTTGATGGAAGGGAACCCTAATTCGGGCTCATCTTCGAGGAGTCGAGGCTCATTTCCTGTGTATATCATGCCATGGTGTTGTGGCTTTACTCCTTTTTTTTTACAAGCCTTGGCCCCGTATGTATTTATGGTCCTGAGGATTTGTCAGTGTGATGAAACCGAGATGGGCGAAAATGGGAAAACTTGCACGCATATGGAATGCCCCTTATCCCCACCAACGATGATGAAACGTCTGTCTTTCCTGAAAGTTTGCGATTTGTCCGTTGTAGCCTCTGATGGGGCATCGTAATGTCGGTTTCGAACCCCGTTTCCGTTTCCGCAAGGCTCAGACCAATCGATTTTGAAAACCTGTAATACAAGCATAGGGCATCAGCATACAGATACAGAAGGCCTAACAACAAAACCTTAACACGTATGATATGCCAAAACTCACTCTTCCAAACTGGAAACAATGTGACGGTTGCACGGAGAAGTCTAGATTGTTAGGTACTCTGAACTTCAAAATAGGTGGCTGGTATGGACATGCATGGCATTGTAATATACACACGTGGATTACATTGCCTTGATATTTGAGGCCGATTATGGGGTGCCTGGGGAGCCGGATGCGGATGCACTGCTGTAGCTTCATATAAATAGTGGGTCAGTCGTTGGGATTGGACTATGGGTATGATAAGAGAAAGCTTTCATGGCAATGGGGTATGGTAAAGGTCAAACCTTGATGAATAGAAACATCGTAAAAGGCTTGTCTGCTGGCGATGCGATCAACATCATTTGGATCATAAGGCATAGAGCTGCTTTCGGAAGCTGAGACTTCAGGAGGGTTCGCATAAAGCTGGTAGCCGTATATTCCTGATTGGGTGCCGTGATACATAGGAATAGGATAGGCATGCTGGGCTTGTCCGTCGTATTGAAAACCACCGACTGTAGAATGTTGATTTCCGTAGCCTAACCCGTTAATCAAGGCTCCTCTCGAGAGTAACGATATCTGTACCACAAACTTCTGCTACCACCGTGCTCACAATTTCCATACACCGGCTGTTTTGACCAGGTGTTTCGGGACAAAGACGTGTTGGCGCCATGTGTAGGATTGGTTCGCCTTTTGCCAAAGTGTCCGCTTCCATAAGACCTTTTAGAGGATGTCGTTGAGCCAGGGCCTAATAGAAGTATGGTAAGAAGGGGCATTAGGACACAAGGACACATTAAGAAGCAGGCGGATGTTTGTTGAGTTCGAACACCAACCTTGTGTGCAGTAGTTATTTGAATAAGTCTGCTGCATTGGTCTGCCTGCAACTTGCTGGGTAGCATAGCCACTATTTTCCGAGGACGAAAGTGGTGCATAGGTCTGGCCTGGCGACCAGGGTTCAGCGCCGGAGTCGATGAGAGGATGTGATGAAGGCCCTGGTTCGGCTTCCAAAGCGTGCGAGGCATTGAGTGTCGTTGTAGTGAAGGCGCAATCCTCGTCGACTTGTAACGATTCTCCGCAGAAAGACAATAGGGAAAAGTCGTTCGTCAGGTCTTCTTCCATAGGCATGGTGCGCGGTTTGGATGATCCCTCCCAGTTGGTATCTGCCCATCTAGGATCTGCTATGGATAGTATGGTAAGCTCTTCTCTGGTGATCTAGCTTAGGCGCGAAGAAATACATACCTTCAGGCCCACTCGGGTCAATAAATTGCAGGGACCAGCCGTCCTGCTGGCCCGTAGAAATGGCGGATTCGTGACTGTCCATAGCTCCAGCAAAACTGAGAAGTGTGAAGAAGAGCGGGGAAGTTATACCAAAGGTCAAAATAAACTGCCACGAGGCACAAGGTAGTTTAAAATAGATCCGAACTTATAGAAGGCATAATTGAGACGGAGACAGATCAGCTCGACTTAGGACGAAGAGCAGGGTCGACCGAAAGTCGGTCTTGTTAAGAACTGTCTTGGAGTTTGAGGCTTTCGTTCCGGCAGAAATATAAAGGTAGACCACCAACCCATACGACCAGCGGGGGTCAGCCAGTCAGGCTCCGCGACAGGCGAAAAATGGGGCGCAAGAATATGGACAGCCTTGTTTTAGTGCACCTGAAAATGAAGACCACAAAACCAGCAAAGCACGCTGCCGGACTCGAAACATCGGCTTAATGATCCGGCAGACAGAATTCGCAGCAGTGGCCGGTCTTTCTCTGGTTTGGCTGCTTTTCTTGATGTGTGCGTGCATCTCGCTGTGTTCTTTCTCTGTTATCGCTTTGCAGTCAGCCTGTGGTTTTCCGTGGACAGAAGCAGTCTAGGCCAGACCAGAATCGGGCAAAAGCGGTGATTGCCGGCTTGTGATCCCACGACCTTGTCGCCATTGGCTTGGCCAAGCCGCTACCGCCTTCGGTCTCCACACGTACTGCTGGTCGAGCGCTCCCTGCTCGTCATTGGCCGTGCATATCGGTCGTTTTGCTGGCCGGAGTTTTCAGCATTTGCCATTAAGCCCAGTGATGGGCTTGGCTTTACGCAATTCTGTGCCGACACGGAAGCACAGGAAAAGTGGCGTGTTTCGACAATCTTGACCGACACCCCTTGAGAAGACCGGGCAGGGCAGCGTTATTCTGCCGGTCTCACATAGTGAATGGAGTTAGTTCAGTACTTTACTGCCCACACCGGCAGCCTGAGATGCAGACAATGAAAGTTGGGCAGCAAGAGCCGCATTGGGCGCCGAGGCCATAATTTTGATTGTAGACAACGGCGAAACAGAAAAGCCCCTCTTCGTCTTTTCGTGTCATTTAGCGGCCCAAAAACAACCGTGATCTTGCGTCTTCCGTTGCTGGTAATGTTGGGGACGCCGAGGTTGAAGCATTACTAGTAGTTGCCGATGATCGTATGGGCACCATTCCTACAACTGGAACGAGGACGCGGATGTAAAATTTGCTCTTTCCTGGAGCGGCGCTTGGGGAAGCCTCATTCCATCGGTCTTTCCGTGGCCAAACGCCCAACACTCGCCTTGTTTTCCTGACCCCTACCTAAAAGCAGCAACAAACAATACACTAGTGCAATGGAGTACGAGAAGCCTCGACGTTTACGTACCCCACCCAACCCGCCGTTAGTAAGGTTTAGCGTTGATTCCCCCGTAGGCCAAACCCACCCTCTTTTTGACTTCTGTGGGTTAGACAAAGCTCATGGTCGATATCATCGAGCATTCATCTGCTTCCTGATGATGGCATGTGCGGGCCTCCATCCACAGTTGACACGGCGAACCAAAAAAGAACACATCTTCCGACTCAGCACGGGCTAAATGATTTCTTTGCCAGTCGGCGTCAGAAACGCATATCTTGTTTCGACTACCGATCACCATGGCCGAAGAAGCAAGAAAAACAGTGCCATCTCACCCTCGCCAAAACGGCTATATTTGTGTAAACAAGGACGGCAAATGCTCAAGTCTGCCTGTCCGTGTTTCTGGGAGACTGCCACAACTAGAGAGGCCCCGAGCGACACCACATGATCCATCGTTTCCCGAAAATGTACTGCCAGAGCCGCAGCCGACGGGCTTGAAAGAGTCAGGCAGTCTGATTACGCGACAAGATTCAGCCAAAGATGTCTTTGCTTCGAGGATAGAGTCAGGCGGCTTCACGACGCGTCCCAGCGGCGCACTTAGTACGCCTTTCAACAATGGAAATGACGACGGCGACGACAACGATGATGACAACAGCGACGACAGCGACGACAGCTACGACAGCGACGACAGCGACAACAGCGACGACAGCGACGACAGCTACGACAGCGACGATAAAAACTCCCATTCTGACACTCCAATTTCTCTGCCGTGTATGCCATTGTATGGTGCTGTGCCCTTCAGCAGCGTACCAGAGTACCCAACCCCAGCATCCTTCCCTCCGAATACCACACCCAATTTCCGAATAAGGTCCAGTTGTCCGTTCCGATCAGAGTACAATATCAAGCCAGATTCCGCCTTGCCAGATAGCGTACATATATTTCGGAATATAAGCGAGTTGCGTACACGCCTCCAACGTGAGCGCGCAAAACTAGAGAAAATTCGGAACTCTATCAGCAAAAAGCGACTGGAAATGAAGCAGGCTCGGCGAGAAAATCAGGAGGCGAATATTAGTCTACAGCAGATTCTTCGCGAAGGTGTGGCATTGAAAAATGTAATGCCTGAGACTGCAGTTGTTGCCCTGGATACAATCAATAAGCTTTCCAATGACTACAACACTTCCGAGATGGAGTTGGAGAAGCTAGAAGCTTCTCTCAAAAAACAGGAAAATGTGTTATCTCACTGTGAGGCCGAATACTTTGACAAACTTGTCATTATAGCCAACAACGGACGATCGGACGGGATACCTACCAATTTGGCAGACAAGGCACAGATACCACCAGAAAAGACCCATGGACCATTTGATAACCCTAGAAATATGCACAAAGAGCCCAAAACCGAGCCTGTACAAAAAGCGGACAGATGCAGCAATGGCAATGCGGTCGGAGGAGACGATGACAAGAAACGTCCTGGCAACGGCGGCGAGGATAGTAACAGCCACAGTGGCAGTAAATACAGCACAAAAAAGCAAAAACGCCATGTTGGTTTCAATTCCGAGCTAGAATATATCCAGCAGAGTCCCGCCAAAGAGAGCACCTGGATTGCACTCAATAACGACAGCTTTGTCTCTGCTCTGAACGTACCAACTACCGACAGCATCGACTTGGAAACGAGAGGCATATCAGGCTCTTTTACGACGGAAAATCATCCAATGTACGAAAGTCTTTTGAGTGCCATTGGAGACTTGAAGCTCTACGAGGAAAATCAAGCCAAGCTCCAATCACGGCGGGATGCTCTGTTTACTCGTGCTGAGAAGAAGGCATTGATCGAGAAGCGACGAAGAAACGAGAGCTTTCAAAATAAGCAGGAGATTGACGAGTTTCGACAGTCTCTGTTGGCCGAGCTCGAGCAGGGCAACGTTGAAGGAACTCTTAGTTTCTACTTCTCCAAAGGGGATAAATCCTTCATGCAAGCTTACGAGAGAAAAAAGACGGCAATCTCTCGGGATATAGACGAACAGAAAGAAAGAGTTGTTAGACTCCGTGAACTGTGTGTGCGGTACGAGGCACTGCCCAGACACATTTCCTACAAAGAAGAGCTGGCCATTTTTGGAGAGGCCGAAGGAGGCCTGATCACCGACGAGGGCATATTCATGGACATGGAAAACGAGATTATGTTTGCTGTGCCTTCGCCGGAGCATTTCTCGCCGCGACTGTTGGACAATCCGCGCTTCCCGATCCTCTTGTCAAGTCCCAAGAATCTCTTGCAGGAGAGACCAATGACGACGGATCAGGCTTTGAAAGCAGTGTTGGCCTTGCCGCCAACCCACCCTTTCAAGAAGCAACGAGTAGAAGAGGCCATGAAAGAACACTCAATCGCCACCATGTTGTCGCGAGCAGCCGAGCGCAACAAAACGGACTTTATCAACCGATGGCTGCTCCAAAAGTTACGCATGTCGCCTTTGGAGGCCGAGACTCTCTACGGTGTCTTCACGACCAAAATTCGGGTGTTGAATCGCTTGCGGTGGCAAGAGGATGTGCTTTATTTCTGGCCTCGCGATAGCGCCAATATTCCGCCCAGGCCGGACCTTGTTTCCAAATCCCGGATGGCCTCTTCGTTGACCGGAAAGGGGTCTCAAAACCACAGAGAGCCAATTCAGTTCAGAGCCAATCTGAAATCCTCCACTGCTGCAACTGTAGCGAATGGTCCTGCTGAAGCTTCCACGGACAAGCCAATACCGCCTATCACTTCATGAGAAACTGAAGGAAACATCTCTTGACGAAGTAAGTATAATCAACTACATTTCCCACAACTTACCTCTGATATGTGAACCGACTTTACTGACCAAAGTCGCCTCTTTTAGGATGCCACACCTCGATTATTTGTATTTTTGTTTCCATTCATATCAAGCGATACCGAAGCGTTGTTGTTTTACGGATATTTTTTCATTTTGTAAAATCTGAGTGGTCACTGCCTTTATGTGTGGGTTCTGTACAAAATACCACAATATACCCATTGCTGCTTGAAACGCATCGAACAATTTTTCTTATTCGTTCGTGGCTGTTTTTAATATTCCATGTTATTTTCACAACCTGGTTTCCGTTTCTTCTACATAATCTATCCTTACAGAATTGGAAAAAAAATTGCCCGCACATGGGATTGAACCATGGACCTTAGCATCTCATACAAGACTGCATAATGCAATACAAGTGATACGCTCTACCACTGAGCTATACGGGCTGCGAATCTGTTGCTGATTTGAGTGCTTTCGAAGGAACGTTTCCCTATAGAGATACAGTAAACAAAACCAAGGCTGCGGAGTACAACTGCCGCCATATTTCCCCAAGTTCCCTGATGTTCTCCCCCTTCAGCTCAGCGTGAAAATCAATAAGCTCGAAAACTTCCGATTCAGCTGAGCAATCAAGGCAAAAACTCGGGTCGACTTTTTATCTTTGCAGAGCTATGGGCAAGGTTTGTCGGAGTAGTGTACGTTGACAGAACGTCATACAAGGACACTAGAACGAACGGGCCGCGGCAGCGCTAAATTAGCGATCGACGCACCGGCTCTTGGCGTCGGTGCTAGGCTTCAAAGGCTGCCACAGCCGACAGCACTGTTTCAGGGTCGTTTTAGCGAAAGGAAGGAAAGCTTTGGCGGGTATGGGTGGCGTTGCTGGCAGCACTCTGATTTTGTTTTCAACGAGGCTTGACGTTGCCTTTGTTGCCGGTACAAAGTATGCGCTTGTACACTTATTTTCTTTCTGTAACTGCTCCATCAAGACGCGGAGCTGGCATAAAGTACACCAGCTGTATATCTTGGCCCCAGAAGACTTTTCTTTCTGTCCGGTTACGAGTGAAGCTGCTGCGTCTGCTTTCCCGTTCTTCGCTGTCATTGTCATTACCTTTATCAAGCATGTCTCTTGTTTACAGGACAATTCTTCTGATCCAGCATCCGTTCCCTGATTTCTGTGGCCTCCAGTTTTCTAGCAAGGCTCAGCCCGTTTGGAAGAGCAGAGGCCTTGGTAGAAATCATCCCGACGTCTGGCACGTCTGGGCTGCCTGCTCACCTCGTGTACTATGTCGTCATGCCAGTGTGATGCTCACCATTTACATGGCCCGTTCACAGCGCCAGAACCAGCTGGACTTTTCCTTGTACAAAGCAATCAAGATGAAATGGATCTTTGACGCCGAGAGCCTTGTACGGGACAGCTACAAAGAGGCATATCAGCCCGTAATTGGCCATTGCTGGCTCTCTATTAACTTATATTTGTCTTCCTCTTTTTCTTGTTTAGTTCTTCGGCTTCTCCCTCCCCCCCTTTCCCCCTTGAGCTGACCGCCATTGCTCCATGTAAGGCCATGTTAAGCAAATACACAAAGTTCAGTCTGGGGCGACAATGGCGACATGCTTTCCAGCATCGTGCGCACCAAGCTGACTCAAACTCTTGCACGGCTGGTGTCGCGGCTGCGCCAACTGCGCCAACTGTGCCAAGCGATTGAATATATTATGGCCACGGAATTTCTAGTGTGCCAAGGTGTGTCTGATCTCTCTCCCTCTCTGCGAATTTACGGTGGACATTTGATTGCTAAATGTCTTTTCAGGAATTTTACGGACAAACTGGACTCCGGTCAAAGCCCATCCGTTTGGTTTGCGTGCTATTGCGCGTCTCAGCGGGCGCCTTTGTGGGCCCAGATATCAATCGTAAGGAGACGTGGTTACTTTTCAGTGCACTTTCTCATGGCTGTCGTCAAGCGCGCCCAGGCTATACTACAGCCCATTACGGAAGAGCGCCTGCCTCTATGATCTGGCTGCCTACCCGGACGTGCAGGACGAGCTGCGCCAAGAGGCCTTTGCCGTCCAGAACCCATCATAATATGATGTCCAAAACGCCCTCACCCGACTGCGAGGTGCTATTTCGGCGGCGTACTGTCGGTTGCGCCAGTAGGGGGTAATGCCATTAGGAGGAGAATAAGAGAATAAAAAATCTTCACTGCATTTGCATGAAATGAACAATCTGTGAAGTACATTGTAAAGGTAGCTTGTAGATTATTGTTTCTGTACGGTTCTTCAAACTGTATTAAGGAACAAAGAGACTGGAATCATAGTTTTGGCTATGCACACTTCGGTTATAGGGTCACAAGGTATAGGAAAACACGTAAACATGCCTTGCTTTTGAAAAAAACCCTATTGTGGCAACAAGTCTCTTTCTCTGTGCTTTCATTTGTTAGCAGCTGAATAGCAACCGTACCGAACCGGACTGAGACCGCTGGTGCTCCAGCATATGCAAAGCTTACAAAGGAGAAATCCAGAAATGCTAATCCCCTTTATTTACCCTCTTGTTTTCCTACCTTGGCGATCTTCTGTTCACGGCTAAGAGATTTCCGCAACGAATAACCAGAAATTGGAATACCTCCTTACATCTTGCATACACGTACAGTTAGAAGTTGAAAAATAAATGACGATTAGAACTTCATGACTTGCCTATTATTGTTTATTTTATTAATTTAGTGTCTTTTTAGGTGCCCTCTGAAGGCATCCGATTGGTAAGAACCGAAAAGCTGGCAGTCTGCGTTAGGCATGAGAATGGGGCGTACAGCTCCTATCCATTGCTTTCAATGCTACTCATTCAGACCTTATTGGCCGAGTCCTGGGCATACATATAAATTGTGGCTTTTGGTAGGGCACTGAGTCTCTCTGTCTCACGATATATTACCCGATAGGAATTCAAGGGGGAGAGGTTTGTGGCGTCTGCGTGATAACGACGTATGTACAGCTCGTATAGACAGATGTGGTTAGGGATAAATGCTGCGGAATGCTGCGCCTCCGGTACTGCCTGCCGAAAACTGTCTACCCTTTGCGACCATCATGATCCCGTGGGCCGCCGTGGATGGGGAAGGATCCAAAAGGGTGCCAGTGCCAACAAAGACAGCTTGTACAACTAAACAAGTAATATTGTAAGATCATGGAGGCACATGAGAAGTAGTGTATACAAAATGTTTTTTCAATGTGCCACCCCCCCTCCAGTACGCTCCAAAAACAATCGGGGAGGGTACAGTCTGGTGACTGGTGCTGTACTCGCAAGAATGAGAGCTGTTTGGGCGTTCAACTGGAGATGGCTTCTGAACCTCAACGAAGTATCTGACAAAATCAAAATAAGCATCTTGGTTCATGGTCCTGTTGATTGATCAACTCAGTGCAATAGACAAACAAGACATGTATGACCGAGGGAAACCCGCTATTTGTGGAGGGACACCAGTAGTTATCACTTGTCAATGAAAAAGCCTTTGTAACATCATGCATACTACTACAACGTGACATGGTCTAGAAAGAAACAAAATCTCACGCTTCCCCTTGACTCAGCTCTTGTGCTAAGAAGCAGAAATGCGGTAGAGAACGAAATCTCCAACCCCCTTGTCTCTTTGTGCAACAGCTTTGCCTCGTTTTAATCTCCTTTTCACATTGGTTTGACAGACATGTGGATATGCTTGCAGTCAGTACATTCTTCTGCAAAGAGAAGCAGAAAAGGAGGAGGCACAGTTCAATATCAAAGCTCGGTTTCGTCTATCTCCACAGACTTCCCCGTTCTTGACGAGTATTCAAGATTTGTAGGATATCTGAAACCCAAATTTACAGCTCACAATAATCAACATGATAGGTACCTTTTTTGGATGAGACGAAAAAGGGCACAGGTCGTGAGTCAATGTCTTGCCGCAACCATTTCGGTGTGTGATTTTTCAGCTATTATTTAGCAACGAGGATGGCATCTCTAGCTACATACGGTATTCACAGCGATAAGGCATATTTTTATGCAACTCTGAAAAAAGGGGTTAAGTACTTTTTGTCTTTACTGCTTCTATACGAGGTTTGAGCGGGGCCCCCTTCTTTTGTTAACTGACTAATACCAGAAGGAACCATGCTTTCGTCTAGCTTCTTTAACGCTCGCTTTTAGGTCGCTATTCTTCGTCTGCCTCGTTACTTCGACTGTAGCTTTCAAGAGTGGCTGGGATGGTGGTGCTCCGCGTACAATTTCAGCACTACCTGGTTGTTATTCAGATGGCGACTTGCTCCTCTCCCGTTCCACTCCCCCCTTATATCAGCGGAAAAGAAGTGGTATCGCGCCGTAAAAACCAGGTAGTCACAAAACAAATGATCGTGCTGAGATATGCCTACAGTAGCTCTACTAAACAAGGCATCAGCGGCAAAAAGCAATTGTTCATGGAGGCCAAAATATTGCTTATTATTAGTAAGATGTTACTTCCCATTCTCCAATCCAAGCCAAAAATAAGGTTCCAACACGTAAAATAGCACAATAGACAGGCCGACCGGAAAATCGGTAAAAACAGGATAGCAAGATAGAGAAGCAAACGCGAAAACGCCAACGCAATGCAGCTGAAAAACAAAATGCCAGGTCCCTCAAGATTTTTTTCAACGGCCAAGATCCATGCCGCACCGAGGAGGGAAGCCTGAGAAAAAGCTCAAAACGAACAGAAAGCAACGCAAAGCTGAGCATTTTGCAGAACGAAAAGCAAAAAAGCAAAAAAACAGAAGATCCGGAACCATAATATAAGCCAAATTCCCGCAAAGAAAAGCCCCCAAACAGTGTGCTATGCTTTCGGGCATCGTGGTCCGTCATTATATATTCGTACAAGGAGTGTGTTGATGTGGCGATGAATATCATCAAGTCGTCTAAAGGAGTGTGAAACTTTTGTAATCCAGGCCTGACGAAAGGAGTGTCTATAGTGGGTATCATAAAGGAATGGTATGCTCGCTTGTGAAAATGCAGTCGTAAATCAAATAAAAGGAGTGTCGTAAGAGAGTGCCGCTGACGGTTGCACTGTCGTAAAAAATGCAAAAACAAAATCGTGGTGTACAAATGGTCCAAATGCCCAATGTTAAAAAAACAAGTATACAGTATCCGAATTGAGGCGCAAAAATCAAATCGAGGCGATCGCTGAAGAGAGCGAGCGAATAAAGAGCCGAAAAATAAAGAAAGAGGCCGAGAACAAATCCGAGAAGAAAAGTATCAGCGACAATGAAAAACTGTCGCGATACTATAGTCTTTGCTCATCATCTTCCATCTCGGGTTTGATCTCAACGCTCTTCCCCTTTCCGAAGAGCAGTGGCGAAGCATGCGGCATAGGCAAAGCAGAAGCAGTAGGCAATGGCGAAGCAGGCGATGGCGAAGCGGTATACCGAGGTTGAAAATACACCGTCGCCTCAGTCGAAGGAAATGCAGCCGTCGTAGTAGGCACCGAAGACAACAATACCAGCGCCGGGTCCGTGGGCGGGGGCAGCTGATAGTATGGGCTGGGAGAATGGGCCACGGAAAGATGTGGTGAATGCATGGATGGAGTCCTGAACAAGCGCAAACAAGGAAAAAGAAAACTATGTCAACCAAATTTTTCCCTTTGGAATTTGTTCGTCGGTACCGACTCGGACACTAGCCGGGACGACTAGATCCAAACAGTCTGGAGTGGGGAGACGAACCCGACGCCAAAGTTGTTTGCTGCTCCCAGCATCTGAGAGTGGTCGATGCTGGAAGTGTGGTGGTGGCCGCTGCTGCTGCCAGCACCATAAGGCATATCATAGGAACCATAATCTTCATTGTCGCTGTAGGCGGCCGACGAGGCGTCGCCGAAATCCCCATAAGTGCTCGAAGCCGGGCTGTAGGTAGCGCCGTAGGAATTCGGAATGTTCAGGTACTGCGAGTGCATGTAGGGCGAAGACAGCTGTAATGGGCTGATAGCAGAGCTCGGGCCCGGATCCGGCGCGAGTAAGGACAGATCCTCCGTGCTATAGCTGAAAGCTGGGTTGCCCATCATCGTGCCGTGGCCGTAAGGCATGTGGTACTCGGCAGGCGCAGTCGTAGTCATGGCTCCCGCCATGGCCGTGCCCATGGTCGTTGCCAGGTCCATGGAGCTGGAGGCAGCCGAAGTCACCACAGGCTCGCCGGTGTAGAAGTTTGGCGGGTTGAACTGGGGGAATGACGGGGTCCGCACCGGATGAATCCAGCCCATGCGCGAGCGGAATTCGTGGACGACATCGATAGGAAATTCTATCAGCTTCAACGGAGTCTGCACATCACCATCGACGGCACCCACGCCATTAATGGTGAAAAGATGACGGGCAATCTCCTCGACCGGGCCAATGGACAGGCTGCCAAAGTAGGCAGTGCCAATTTCGGGGAAGAGACGCTCCATGACGAGGGCCACGGTGTAAAGGTGGGCAATGCTGACAAGCGCACCAGGTAGGCCGTTGCTGCTCTGGAGGTAGCGGACGGGCGTCCAAAAAAGCCAGTCACGCAGCGGGCGCAGACGGGCAAATTGCTGAGCCACGGGTGTGTTGATCTCCTTGCGAGCTCCTTTGAGGAATGTAATGAGCTGGGCAACGGCCTGCGAGTCTTCCTTGTTGTGTTTAAGATAGCTCTCAACTTTTTGCAGCTGTTGAATGGTGCGCTGAAACATTTCCAGATCCTCTCTATGCGGTTGGCTCGGCTTATGGTCGGGCGTAGGCGATAGCGGCGCCGTGGGAAAAGTGCTGCTTTCCGCAATAAATTTGCCGAACTGCGACTCGTGCTTCCAAGGATCCATAGCTTCAATGACCTAGACAGACAGTCAATATTTGGGTCAACCACCAATTAAGCAAATTTGACCAGTCCCCGTCTCGACTTCGTCTTCGTTTGCAAACTTACCGAGCGGGTGCCCTGCATCAGCTGGGTCCAGCTGCGCCTAGAAACGGTGTTAGCTTTCGTACATTGGTCGAGAATAAAAACAAAAAAAGTGACTTACCAGTCAGTAGCCTGCCAGGAAAGAACGAGAGACGCGGCGAGAATGGCGTCAGACGAATCACGGGAAAAAGTGCTGATGGCCTCTTGCAAACCCTTCATGGCTATGCCGCGGTGCTCGTCGGCCATGATACCGACAATAGGGCACTCGTTTAGGTAGGTAATGTGACTAGCCGAGAAGGCAAGCAGAGCATGCATGACGTAGTTGTGAGTGGCACCAATTTGAATGATGCTGAAATCCGGTCAGCCAGGTCGAAAGAAGCAAAGCATGTGAACGACAAATCAAAACATACGTGGGAATCTGCCGTGCCCAGATGGAAAAACCATCGACATTCATCCGCTGCATCTGCTGGCAGATGCAAGCAACGTGATAGATCAATCTCAGCTCCTCGACAGAAAGGTACTGAGGGTTTGGCACAGGGTACACATTCAGCTCTGGAAAGGGAAAGATGCCAGTCTGCTGCCAACGGGCAATGGAAGCCTCGATTTCAGGCGTCCACATCAGCTCCGGTCGGTCCGGGGAAACGGAGCGATCTTCAGTAGCAACGTCATTGTAAGGGCAGCGAATTTTGTGCTTTGTGCAGTTGCGGCTGGAGAGGTAGGTTAGCATGGAATTAAAAATAGAGAGATCTTTCCGACAGCTGAGTACGTACCACTGCGGAAAAGTCTCATCACACCGGATGTGACGGCGTTTGCTGTGGAATAAAATATTAGACAAGATACACGAATAAACTCCGGACGGCGTCTCGAGACACCAGCAAGCCAAAAAGGATGTGCATTGGTACTACATACCAGGTCTCACATCCCTTGCGGGACTTGGTGTGACTGTTGTGGGAATGGTCAGCGCATAGAACGTAAACAGATAAATGAGCCAGTAGTATCTTACCTGCGGCGAGGAGGACCACCACCAGGGCCAGCCATTTTTGAAGATGTTGGGGGTAAAGGGGGGAAACGAAGCGAAGGTTCAAGCGAGTGACTGAAGACTAGAAAAAACTGTAAGTCAAGACGGAAGCTATAAAAGGAACAATGACAAAGGGACGTGTATCTGGAGACAGCATAAATGGTGATGCTGGTGGTAAAAGGGGGGAAGTTGATGATGATTCATCAGGGTGGGATTGGATGGGATCCAGCTAGGGTCTGCATACTGTAGGGAGACAAGGCTCAATTTATCAACCAATGTCAAAAAGAAGTCCCGTTTATCCACAAACGGGAAAAGCGAGCGTTGGGAAGAGAAGCAGCAGCAGCAGCAAAAAGTAGTGCAATTGCAATTGTGGCGACTGTCGTGGCTGACTAGTTCAGCAGACAACGAGGTAGAACGGGGAAGCTGAGGATGAGCCGCTGCCGAGGTGGGCTAGGCATAAACTGCAGCTGTTGTTCTGCTTAATGTGAAATTCTGGTCGGAAGTGGTCCCTTCTACGACTGCTGGCAGACGACAGGACAACGGGGGGACTAGAATGCCGTTTCTCGTTACGTGTGGTTGTGGAAGGCGAGGTGTGAAAAGGGGGGTAAAGTATGAGACGGTGCCGCGTGAAAGCGTCTACGGTCTCTGTACTTTCCGAAGCGATAGACTGAGAAAACACAACGAGGACGACGAGGCTGGAAGGAGCGCTGGTCTGGGTAACTGTCGATGATGGAAAATAGATTGGAGTCGAGTACGCCGAGCGGGGTTTTGACGTGGGCAAAGGGAGCTCCCTGCTGAAAACAGTATATCGGGAATTGGCGGGTTTCTGACTCTGGTCTCCTGTTTCTCTCTCGGTTGTGTCGGGCTGTTGATGTGAAAGAAACTTGAGAACGACAGACTGGTGATCTCTTTTCTGCTTCGTCTTCTTCCAACACGTAGGCTTCCACCGAAAACAAAGAAACAAAGCGAATGACAGGAGTCTCGAGGACTTCCTTGGATGGTTGCTAAAAGCGAGTGTGGGTTGTGGAAATGGGAGCAGCTAAGCCGAGTTGATGTGAAGCTGAAGTGAAAGAGAGAGGAAAAGGGAGAAGGGAAGATAGAAGGCTCGCGAGGGGAGACTGGAAAGTTAAATACCACCGGGACTTAAAAAAGGGCAGTGCAGGGGCCTAGCTGGGCAAAGTTGTAACGGCAACAGCCATGGGGTGCCTAGGGGGGCTTGGCGTAGGGTACTGGGTGTTAGCGTGCTAGCGATGTGCTAGGAAAATGTAGTGTAGCGCGTGCTGAGCAAGGGGTGCGTATAGTGTAGAGCAGTGAAGCAATAGCAGTGTATGTAGTGTAGTGTAGAGCGGCGTAGTGTAGTGCAGTGTACCCTACACTATGAGAAGCACCGAATGGGCCGGCGGGGAGTGGGGTGGGGGCGTGGGCGTGCAAAAGAGAAGGGAGACCCTGGGGGACGGGGGCGTGGGAATGGAAATGGGATTGGGAGGAATGAGTGTCATGTTATGAGGCAGGCGCGACAGACTGAGAATCGAGCCGTCGGTGCAGGCAATCAAATCGGCTCGGAAGACAAGGCGGTGTAGGGTGCAGCCCGCATTTTACAAGGGAAAAAGGAGTGCAATAGGCAGAAAAGGCGTAACGCAGAAGCGATGGAATCTGGCAAGAACGACAGGGAAACCGACGACAGTTTAGGACGGGGAAGGAAAGCGGCAAGAGACAACAGCATCCGCAGCCCACAGCAGCCCGCAGTAGTCCACAGCAGACGGCACACGCGCAGCAGGCCCTGGAGCTGCACTCTCTGGTTGCTTTATTAGGCAAGGTGGCTGTGATCAGGGAGAATTTGGGGTGGAGCGCATAGGAGAAGGGGCTGGCGGCGCCCCTGCTGTACCCAAGTACACTCTGTGCACCACACTATTACTACACTAATGACGGAGACGGCTCAACTAACTGTACAGCGTCTTCCTTTTGCTGTTCTCTTCCACACGATTCTTTAAGCATTGACAGTTTGCCCACACCTTCTCGAAGCGACAATGGCCGTTGGGGCGATGCCGAAGCACAGGGGACGACGAACAACCCTGCTCTTCCCATCCCGGCCCCCCTCTTTTTCCTCTTTGACTTCTCATTAGTCCTTTTTTGACTCTGGTATGGGCAATCCGGCCACTGCCGATATGTCACTGCAGACCCTTTAATCGTATACCGGATCACTTCCATCCTCGCATAAGGTCTTCTCCGGCCGATACTACTGGGATTGCCGGGCTATGGAATACAAGGCGCGGCTCTCCAACAGAGCCGAGCGATGCTGGTCGGTCCAAGGTTGCAGCCAGGGCAGGCATGGGCAGTTTTGGGCAGGTGTGGGCAAATGGACCGAAGCGGCGCGTCGGGCTTGTCTTAATCCGTGCTGAGCATGTAAAGGCGAAGCCAGAATCGGGCATACACAGCCTAGAAAAGCCTGGTACGGTCGGTAGCCGGCGGACGGCAGAAAGCAGACCGCAGGCGGCACACGGCATTGGTCGAGGGCGGAGAAGAAGAAAAGAGAGAAAACAAGCCAACCTGGTAGAGTTAAAAATAGAAAAATAGCCTGCCTTACCAATGAATGCGTTGGAGTTGTCACTGCAAAGGTAAATTCAACAGCCCTATTTGAGCTGTAGCGGGCGCTGATTGGCGAGCCGGACAGCCCGTATGCATAGCGTACACTGCGCTACACCACGATTATCTTCCCCTTTGCGTTCTTGCGCCTCCGCACGAGAAGCATCTGGTGGGATATGCTCTTACGTCATGGTGCTGTCGAACTAGACGGAGGTTTAGTTTTGAGCTAAACCCGTCCGTCATTCCTTACTATGGAAAAGGAAAGAAAAAGCAAAACAGGAGATCAAAAGAAAGATGCTCGGAAAGGGAGGCAAAAGTACTGCTAAATTAAACCCTGAAACTCCAGCCGCGAAATTACAAAAAAAGTGAAATAAACCAAGGGGATATTTCGGACGGGCATAGATACTACTGGCAGATTTTGCAAATGGACAATTCAATGGCTAATGGCTTTAGGCGTCGCCTGTTTTCAGAGAAAGACGGCTGACGCCAAAGCTCGCATTGCTGTTAAGCGGCAGGGGGTAAATATGCCCCCATCGTCATACAAAGCCCCAAAACAACCTAGAAGCCGTTGCAATGGCTGTTGTTTTCGGCCTTCGCTCCCTTTGTTCGCTAGGAGGCACGCTTTTGGTGGTTATTTTTACTCTTACACTACACCTGCTTCTTACACTTAGCGTCTGCCAGTGACATGGCCAGCAAAAGTTACCCGTTAGACTAGCGCGCTACAGCACACAACCTGCTCTACGCTATGCTGAAGTACTATCCCACTCGTGCAAAAGCTAACCGTGCCTACAGCAGCCTAACATGCATGGCAGAACCGAGAGAGCTGAGGCGACAACACACTAGCCAAAGTTAAATCTGCGTAGCGTTATTTAAAAGGCCTTTTTTAGTCCGTCGCGCCATATGGGCATAGGCGAACCACACACTACAAAAAAAAGGTCATGAATGGCCATAAATGGGAACAACAACGCAAGGGAAGCATTGGCGCCGGCCGACTTTGCATGAAAGGGCCGAAAATATGCGCACGAGCAAAGCAGGAAGGAGAATGCGACCTGTAGCTTACAGCATGATGGCTGACAGTGAGCTATGAGACCAACGGCTGGGCAGCCAAAGAAAATGAAAAGAAGAAAATGCAAAAGTGCGGAAAAAGCAGATAATATACAACGCTAATAGTGTCGCCACCAAGCCAGGAAGAGCAATATGGATTAATAAAAGCAGAAAACTACACAGCCAACCACCGCTCAGCTAACCAAAGCAGCCCATTGTCCGGCCGAATCGAACGAGCAACTATGCATGTCCGCTTGTCACAATGCCCTACGATAGTGTGCTCTCTTGATACCCTGAAACAACCCTTGTCCTCTGCATCAAGATGGACCGCTAGCCGTTACAGCACCACTTGCCATGTTACGGTATACGGCCATGAACCGACTCTCCGGGAAGCGCGGGGCAAGCCTCCCGGAGAGGAGGGAAAGAGTGTGTCACTCTGTCGGAGCTGGCCATAGGAATTGCGAGAGCACCAGAAAAAATGTACTTTACTACGTACTCGTACATACCAATCCTTGTTCTGAGCTGTGGCCAATAGAATGTGGCCAGTGACTTTCTGGAAGCAATGTAACCTTGGTTGGCCGGCCCGGGAGGAAAGCGGTGCCCCATTGCTACTTTTTGTCGTGTACACTACAAGAGTACTTTTTTCATGCTCGTCCCTGCGAGCTTGTCACCCACCGTCTTGGCTTTCAAATAATTCGGGATCCTCCATGCTTGGCATCATCTTCCTGACTGACACTTTTAGCGGTCAAAAACATGAATTTTTTGGCTGTAGGCGGGATTTGCTTTGAAATGGGGTGTTTGGAATTTTTTCCTCCGCCGCGGAAATCCGTCAGACTTGTTAAAAGGCGCTAAACTGTAATGATTGCTTAAAGGCGACGGGCCAGCACGACCGAGCTTATTTTCCCCCCCTTTCTTTGTCTGCAGCGGCTCTAACCGGCACGTCCCCAACATCTCCTGACGGTGCATTATCCTCGGCCACAAGGCAAATGTATCCTAACCGTCCGGTCGGCGGCAACAGAAGGGGGTAGGGGGGAGAGAACGTTGACCCCAAGACGGAATCGAGGAACGGAGCAGTGTCATTGCGAGCTAGAGCCTAATAGGAAAGAGAACAACAAAATACAGCATTGTGTAGAGGAAGTACTGCGCAGCACGGCTGCCAAGCTCCTGGCTTCTCAAAGTGTACCTGTAGGTAGTGTACACTACACCACACAACATAGTGTACATAGTGTCCGCACGCACTGGGGCACACATGGTACGATGCTACCCTACCGTTCTGATACAGAGCCTTAACACGCGCACCCCGAATGCCGCAGTTGCAACAAGCTCGGCAGACATTGCACGAGGTCCGTGTTGTCAGTAGTAGTCCCATGCGGCATGACTGGCCCTATTGTGGCAATGCCATAGGCCAAACCTCTCCAAGGAGGAAGGAGAATAAGAGAAATGAGAGAAAAGTGCAGCCAAGAGCCAAGACATTGGCAATGTCGCCAAAAATAGTATGCTTACTTCTTCCAGAGTAGACCGAAGATGTCTACACTACTGACAAACATGGCTTCTTTTAGCTCCCTTGTCGCCCAAATCGGGAATTGTAAGCTTGTGTAGTGTAGATAGTGTGTTTTTTTGCCTTGTTTTGTAGTGTAATGTCGGACACGGGCCAAAATGCTACAAGTTGATCTACGGAGTAGTGTAGTGTAAAAGCAAAAGGAATGCCAACACAAGACATGGGCCCTTGTTAGGAGCTGCACAGACGAGAAAAAAACTCGGTATTCTGGAGATCAGCGTCGGCATGTCCTCTTTACCGTCCCCCTTTCCCCTTTTTTTCCCCAGTGAAAGGACAAGACGAAGGCCATGTGGAAGAAGAGCTATTACCTGTCCTTTTGGATTGCGCCACTTTGGGAATGGGGGAATCACGTCAAGGGCCCCTTTTGCCTTTTAAGACGACATACACCGGTACCAGTTGTGTTAGTCAGAGGCTGTCAAAAGAATGACCTGGCATGTGGCTAGGAAGCAGAAGCGGTCACCAGAAAAAGGAAAAAGGAAAAAGGAAATTCACAAACCCTCAAGACCGAAAACCGAAAAACTCTAAATGCAGACCTGGAGTCCCCCGCATAGCCTAACCTAACGTGGGGAGCTCTCTTTAAATCACATACATGTCCCTACACTACATTACAATATTGTACACTACACTAAACTACTCCGTACACTACTCCGTACACTACTCCGTACTCGGGCAGAGACGATCCCTGCCAGTGACAAATACGGCGTACACTAAGATGTTGAGATCGGCGTAATCAGATTTCCAGCGCCGCATGCCTTTCTGTATTTCGAAAAAGAAAAGTATTCAAAAGCGTGGAGAAGTGTGCATTGTACTTTTGTGCGAAATCATACCTTCTCTCCTTTGGGGAAGACGCATGTCTCTGTATGGATCCACCAGGATGGGTTGGGGCTGGCAGCAAGCGAGCGCGTCTGTTAGCGGCCAATGGCGGCCCTGAATCAAACCTTTCTCTACGTTGGTAGTGTTGCCTTATGTACACGGCCATGGCACGCTGCGCTATCACGCCGCTTGCTGTGAGTGACGGTGACAGCGACGGTGATGGGCTTTCAAGTTAGTGTGGTAGAGACTAGCAACCGTTTTGCCCGTGCTTTGTCTTTTTTTAAAGTGCCACGGAGCCTTTAGAAGCAGAGTAGTATTCTAGTAGCGTGTGCACTGGAAAAGATCAATAATCAAGTCTGTGGCTGTCCTTTGTCCTCTGGCTGGTGATCTCCAGGGAGGATGAAACAGCCGTTTCTCGTATCCGAAATTGGGACTCTGCCGTCCGTGCTCGTGAATCTAAAATCCACCTTGAAGACAGCAGAAACAGCACTACACTATCTCAACATACATTACTTTACAGACGCGATGAAACTAACAGACAAGGAGAGTGGGGGAGGGCCAACTTTGCTATGGCGGTTGTTCCGGAAGACAGACCGCCAAAGGACAGAACCGGAAGACGGCGTATGTTCACGGCCGGTGGACAGCAGCCGCACTGACCATTATTTTTTACACAACCATACGGTAGTGTGATGTACACTAGTGTACGGAATAATAAAGCAGGAGGTGAAGAAGAAGCAAAGTAGAAAGAAGAAAAAGACGGAAGAAAGGTCAGCAGTGCGCGGGCTCGCGGCGTGTTATTCTATCCGACTCGGCCGCTGCAGCACACGGAGCTACGCCGACTTTTGACGGTTATCACAATTGCCTAGAAAGTAGTGTGTGAAGTGGTGGGGGAGCTGTATTACCACTTCACAAGCGAGACATTCAAAGCGAAAAAAGAGCCCTGCTTTGCACAGAGGCATTAGCTCCAAGCATAAAGACGTCACAATCCATAGCTTCCCTTAGCGCGCTTTAGTGAAGGTACAGGTACTAGAGACCTGCTGTGGCTGCAGCTACACTAAGGGAAGAGGGAGGATCCCTGAAGACCGATCCGCCCATCCGCGGAAGTGAAAGAGAGACAAGAGGAGAGACGGAAATGCGAAAAAAAAGTAGGCAAGCGGAGGCATAACACACAAAGCTGGGGCCAGGCAAAGCAGGCACTTCGGCCGGAGGTGCCGTAAGGGGTTTCGGTACATGTATTTTTTGGGGAGTATGTTTGGGACCTTCTGTCTTTGGCTTTGGCGGTGTCCACTGGACGAACGCACAGATTTGCTGTGCGCAATATGTACGTCGTGGATGTACAATGGTGTACGGTTGTCATTAGGAAAATAAGCAGCATATAACATGTCATTTTACTTGTATTACTTGTAAAGTCTGTTTTTTACCTTTTTCTGTTTGGAGGTTTCAGCCTTTGTATCTTTCCAATATATACAGTATCATGAATTTAACTTTAAAAATCGTTATTACTGCCCTTTCCAAGACTTCTTTTCACAGTCTTTTCCTTCAAGGCTGTCGTCAAACCTTTTGCCAGCTGGTATGCCGATCCCCGGAAGGGAGGATGTGAGAAGCAGCTGTTCGGGAGCAGGGGTGCAAAAATATGATCAGGGCGCTAGTACCAAAGTCGCAGCAGAACAATTTCCATCCGCTATGGACCATTTGCTGGCCCAGCCAAGGCGGTGGTGTGGTAGAATCGTCTGTGCATGCAATTGGGGCGTGATGCACTT
Source organism: Graphilbum ipis-grandicollis (assembly GCA_019925625.1). Lineage (NCBI taxonomy): Eukaryota > Fungi > Ascomycota > Sordariomycetes > Ophiostomatales > Ophiostomataceae > Graphilbum > Graphilbum ipis-grandicollis. Next base: position 296,153 of record JADHKH010000026.1, read on the forward strand.
TCCATCCAACAACGCTTTGCAACGTACTTTCATGCTTTCCATCCGAATCGCTGCCAGTGCTTTTCCGGCGCTGTTCCATCGCGATCCAGCGCTCTTGCCCACTGCGGCGATAGTGTATAGCTTTTGCCAAGAACCTCTCGCTAAAAGCATGCAACACTAGTTCTGTATGGGCTTAGTATGATTCTATTTTTGACGTTAACCTTTTTTTCTCGCCCACACCGGCGCCCCTCTTTTTTATTCGGTTGGCATTTCTTCTTTTTCTTCCTCTCCTCTTCCCTGTCCTTGTCCTGCAAGCGCCAAAACTCCGAGCAGGTAGTGCAGGAAGCTGCATGCCAAGCCACCCGACCCACTGCGTTAGTCCAGAAACAGGCGAGTAGATACTATGGCGGCCGTACCCGGCGTGAAAAAAGAGCGAATTTGGGTTTGCATGCGCGCTACATACAATTCCACAACCCTAGTGTAAGGGAGTCAGATACCCTACTTTGTTGCTTTTAGGCATTCGGTAAGAGAAGAGCACTGAGCCTTCTGTAGCAATTTGTGGTATGCGCCGCTAAAACGCCTTAGCCTATCAAGTATATTACGTCAGCGGCGAACGGCTTAAATGCTCCGAGATGCCACGATGCTGCGGGCTGCGCGGAACAGCTCCGCCGACAGAAAGAAACTTGTCTTTAAGCCGCTGCTTAGTATCCCCGGTGTCTGCTTGATTTCTGTGTCTCCTCTTTTCACCCATGGGCTAGCAAAAATTGTTCCGTGAAGCCACCGCGCCACCGCCACAGCCTGGTGACCGCTATAGACATTGAGTCTATTTTTCCCTCACAAGTACAAGTAGACAAAATAGGCATCTAATAAGGGAACAAAGGGCCTCAGTGGCCTGCCAAGCCAATGGCTGGATGACGACCCAGCAGCCCAGCAAATCGACCCACGATCAACATGAGAGGCAACCCAGCAACCGTCCCCACTGGCGGCAAAAAAAGTTTAGGGTGATCATCTAGCGGGACATATTTGCCAAGACCGGAGAGAAACAAGAAAAGAAAGTCAAAATAATAAATGGCTAGGCCGAAGTGGCTTCCCGACCGGCCATTCCTCCCCACCCTTTGCCGGTAATCCCCACAAGTTATAGCGCTTGTAAGCGCTGTATTTCTACGTAAATAGCTGTCATGTGTTTTGGAGATGGGGGTTTTCTTATTTTTTGTTATTCCTTATTGGAGAAGGCTGTGCTTGGATTGGGGCCATCGTTTCCTCCCCGCTGCATAACATAACAATTCGCCCATCTGGTGTTGGGGTTTATTGCTGTGCAAAGATCTGCGTGTAAATGCGACTTGTATGGCTCCCAGAGTCATCCTCATTAAATCGGGTGAAAGAGATAAAATAAGATAACAGCGCCAGAACCGCCGAACAAGTCAAGACGGATACAAGGTTTGCTTGTGGCGCAAAACACTAAATATAGAACTAAATGCTTAAAAGGCTATACGAAGGGCCCAAAGACAACGGTCCATGCCATTGGGCCAGTAAAGGTTGGGGTTGGTTGGGATCGACGAATTGGCTGGAGACGATGAGTGATGGCGGGCGATGATGGCCAGTCGGCGGGATGCAGTACCGCCGATGTTGTGTTGGTGTTGTGGTGCTTGTGGTGTCTGTGGTGGAGATATGATGTTGTGCCTCTGTTGTTGGCCACCACCGCCGCCACCGCCATTGCAGTCGTCGCCGTTATGCAGTGGTCATCTGCTGTGCTTCACGGCCTTAGATCGCCGTCCTTTCTCGCTGCGTCTCGTTGTATAGATCACACAGGCGTGGCTGCAGTCTTCCGACGTATAAAACTACAGGTACAGTCGTGCTCATACATACCGCCATCACCGTACAGGGGCGTTGCCAACCCAATCGCTTGTCATGGCCTCCCAGGGTTTTCTCTCTGCCCTGTCTTGTCCCCCTCCCTTTCCGTCCGTCCTCCGTCAGACAATGACAGTCCGGCTCAGCCCAGACGCGTCGGTCACGACAGCCGAGTCCAAGTTCCTCGTATTTTTCTGGCGTAAAAATAAACCAGAGCGAACCCCCCGTCAATAAACTCAACGTCGAGTGAAATGTAAAAACACGCAATAAAAACAAACCTCCCGCTAAGAAAAAGCCCGTTTTCCTCCACGATGCCCCTGCCGATGGCGTCCCAAGCCCGATTCGGCCCCCTCTTACCCCCTGTCTTAATAGCACGGCTAAATTGAACCATTAACTCTGGTACACTACGCGAGCTTTGGCTTTTAGAACTTTGCCCACTTCCTCTCCTAGAGTTCTTCTACTTACTTGCTGACAGATTCCTCCCACCTTCCTCCGATATCACGATAGTTACTACACTACACATTGATAGCTACTCGAAATATGTCTACTTGCAAAGGCTACAGGCTCTACGCCGTTGTCTGTCTTCTCGCCCATAATTCCCCGACATGCCGTTCACTGTCCCTTTTTCCTTCGCCCCCCACACTCGTTTTCAGATGGGAGCATTTGTAATGGTACTAGTGAGGCAAGGCACGAACGATGGAGCAACGAAAAGGGAAGACGCATCTGGAAAAAAGGGACAGAGGGCCAGAATGGCATTACATGGTAAGAGTAAGGTGAATTAAGGCATCCCAAGCGTAGACTAAAAAGGAGTAGCAAAACTCTACAGGGAAATAGTACAACACTACAAAATGTTCAAAAAAGGAGAGGACCAGTGGAAAATAAGCATGAAAAAAGGCTGCCACTCCCGCAATGCCAGACCCGCCGGTCAGAGCCAAATTTTCTCGACACCATCACACTCAGTTCAGGACAAGTACATTCAGAATGTGACCGCCGCCGTTGCCCTCATTTTTTGCTGCACTTTATAAGTCTATGTCATGGACGGACAGTCAGTGTCCGGGTGTTCATGACCTGAGGTAGGTTCTTCGGCAGACAGGCCAACGTCAGAAGGTAGTGTAGTGTACATGAGGGTGGAGATCGCTATCCTCGCCAAATAGAAAAAGAAGGGAACTCTGAGAGAAGACCTAACGCATTGACAATGTCACCTGCCGCTTCCTCACACCTTGCCGTGATAGTCTGTACACTACTTGACAGCGGTAGCGGTTGCAAGGGGATAAGGGGGATGTCAACCAGAATAACGGGACAAAGCATCCCACCGCCCCAAGTACACTGCTCCAGTTGCTACTACAGGGGACGAACAGGCCGAGAACGACAACACAAAATGACAGATCACGGATGAGCCGGTGCCAAGCTCTGACGTTCTAGAGTGTTCAGGCATACAGGTGGAGAATAAATACATGGGGCAAAAACTCCGTCTTATTTGTGTGAGACAAATCTTCGAGCACTATTGATCTTGGCTATCCACGTTTCATCTGTTGGCAAGTTGTCATCAAGCTGCTGTCACTGGCTGATGATGAAAAGTGAGGGTGGGAGATCAAGTCAGAAAAAGGTAGTCGAACACGAAGCTTTCCAGCCTCCATTTTTCTTACGTATTAATAACCCAATGGACTGTGTTGCATATGCCTCAAAGACTTTTAACTTGGTACTTTGGAAGGGAAAAAGAAGCAAGGAAGCAATGGTAAATACGGGGGGGTGGGGAGCGGTGTTTCCTTTTCTCACAGTGACTGTTGATGCGAACTCACTTATTGGATCACATTGCTCCAGAGAAGCCTTAGCTGCACCGAATTCGAGAACAACACTGATGACAATCAAGCAAGGAGGATGATACATGCACAGCCCGACTTACCAGGTATTGTCCCTAAATGGAGGAAAAGGCTTTAGCCAGTCTTGCAGAACATTGGATCTCAGCATGCGTTGGCTGTCGTGCTGTCTTTACTTGTGAAATCTACTGTGCAGCCCGCGTAATAAGCATTTGCCGCCGAGGCATGAAGTCAGACAAGAAAACGACAGTGGGATTGGTGCTGCAACATCGCAAAGGCACGGTCGAGCCAAAGCTTGGCGGGACTAGTTGTCCCAAAATAGCAATTGACATTGACAAAAAAGCGAAGCTTTGGTTGCACGTTTACAGCCGCAATGCGTTCCAATTGCAGCTTTCTGTACGCTTATATGATGGTTCATATTTGGCCAGAATACGGACAAATATCAGCAGGTAAGAGCGTAACGAAGCAGGCTGCTGTAAAACGGGTTGATTCTGTAAGAAAAGCCCTGTTGACTATTCTTGATTCGCTGCATTAATGGTTGATAACCACTGATTCTACTCCGACCGTAATTGTGCTCTATTCTTGTGGCAACTTATATAACAGAAATAACACACCCGGCCTTTTCTCCAGTCATGAATGATTAGCAGCAAGTCACTGTTCAGTATATGAATATTGTGTATGGCTCTCAAGCAACATCATTGACTTGGTAAGGATAACATATTCACAAAGCAAAGTCACAATGTTCTCTTTCCCATTCTCTGCACCCTGACCCGGACTCCTCACAGTAAACAAAGCACGCGATAATAAAGCCTATATCAGGGTTGGTGTTTTTATAGGCTCAGAATACTGGAATAGCGCCGCGTACAAAGGCCTTCTTCTGTTTGTGATGTCGACTTTTTAAAGTGCTGCAACGGATAGTTTCCTTGGTGTTATGAAGAAATTGGCGCATGCTTCGATGTGGCCTATCTTCTGTCATCTTAGTGGCAGCAGTGATGGCCGGTAATTTTTCTATGGACAAATCAGTCGCGGTGTCCGAAAATGCACTCCTGGGCTTCTCAAGATCGACATGCGTATCTTCTTCTGTGCTGGAACAGGGTTGTCGAAGTATCGTTTGATTGTCACCATGAAGCCATGACTGATCGGAAATATCGCCAAATCCTCCGAGGCCGCCTTGAGAAGAAACATTGCATCGATCTTCAATGCTTCTGCGAGGTTTTAGCTGGTCTGTATGATTTCCCATAGGGTACTGCTGTGCTACCGTGGACAATATTTCAGGGTGTTGACTGCCTTCAGTGGCTTTCTTGCCTTTGAACTGTTTGAAATGTTCCACAACGCTTGAAATGCCATCGTCTCTGCGAGTTCTTAGCGAGTGGTTAAAATCAAAGAAAGACAACCCGGCGGCCCTCTGATTGCTACCTTCCATGATGTCTTCCGAGCCCCAATGTACCCGAAGAGAGCCCGGGCTCCGGGGCTCGGAAGGTTCATAGTCGGCTGGCAAATAATAGGGAGTGCAAGCATCCTGGCTTTTATTATCCTCTAGGTAATCCGGCGGTTTTCCAATTGGCATCCTGGGTAGAGACGTAAAATCCACTGCGACTCCACAAGTCGTTCTGTCATGTGGCAGACAATCTCTTTCATCAGAAATGGTGTTGCGTTCAATGGTAACTTCCTGGGGGAAAATGATGCGCGTTGTTACCGTAGCCTTGAAAGGCCGCATTGGTGGTTTGATTGACATGTTTTCTCGTGCTACCCGTTGTATTCTTGATTCTTTGAAGGCCATGCTTCTGGTTAAACCCCCGAACGGCACCGACTCTTGAATATCATCGAGAGAAGTTCCAAGCAAAGAGCTATGGGAGTCACTTCGGGAATGGCGATGAGAATAACCGGTGATAGGCGGACGTCGGAGAGACAGTTTAGGTGCAGACTGCAAGGCCCCATTAGGTGTGCTACAAAGGCTTCCACCTCTTAGCGAGGCGCCAGAAATTGGCTGGCCACTTGCGTCACGCGGGCAGCCCTTCTCTGGAGCAGACCTGGACCGAATCTTGCTTATTTCGGACGGGATCATTTTCCCTCTCGACCTTGACGGTTCTGGCTGCTCATCCTGTTCAATCCGTTCGGACTGCTCGGACTGTGCCTGCTCGAAGATACCATTGTTGGCATACTAAGCTGTCGACTGAATAAGAAACTTTATTAGAAAAAGTAGACACAGAAAATATGTAGCAGGGTGCAAGAAAAAGGCAGCGGGAAGTAGGGATCGATATAACATACCGGGCCAGGCTGGTGCAAGACGCTATGATCAGCTCCCGATGAAGTTGAAGGAGTGTGTGGCGTTGAAGGCTCATGTGAAGTTGAAGGAACGCTTGAAACAGGAGTATTTGTTTGTCCATCTCTAGGAGGGAGCGCCAGCGTTGTCGTTATAAGCTCCGTATCCATCGCCTCCAACAAGCGTTTTCGCATATTCTGCTTCCCCAAACTGTGTGAAACAGATGGTGTCGACGTAGGATTCTGGGAGAAACCATGTGAAGGATGAGACATGTCGATTTTCCCACGCCCGAGCATCCGTTTCCCAGTTGTTTTTACATTCTGCCACTTTCCCTTGATCTTTTTCAACGTTTCGTGCATTATTTTGTTTCCTCTTGGAAGCGAATTTCCATTCGGCTGAATACGCCAGTCGTGATAAGTTTTGACAGAAATGGCTATCGTCGCGTAAAATAGAATGGCGACAAAAGGAAGAAAAACGTGGTGTTAATGATTAATGGATAGTCTAGAAGGCTCCGATATTGCTGGCAGGGCACGACAAAAAAACAATAGCTGGAAATGACAAGACAAGAATAGTAATTTGCTTTACCAATGCTGGTGATAAGACGTGATGGTCTGCTGTTTGCTAAGAGGTAAAAAGATGAGAGTTGGAAATTGGCGGGACAGTGTTCAAATCCAAGACCAAAATAAAAGCAAAGGCAACATCAAATGTAATGATGGGTATTTCAAGACAGTAGGAAGGCTTAAAAAGGGCAAGAACAGAGAATTACAGCGTATTACTCCGTCGTTCTTTCTAGACGAAGAATCACAGTTGGGAGTTGACAGAAGTCAAGCGCGAAGCAACGCAAAGGAAAGAGCGAATTGAATTTCTACTCCTTCTATATTAGTTATTTAGTGATATATGTTATAACTCACTCAATTTGAAAATACATGTTTTACCTGGAGCAGATTCAGTCTCTTCACTTTGGAAGTGCACCCAAAGAGAAAACTTCAGACAGGTCGGATAAGCCAAGGAAAATTTGGCCAAATATTCTCTCACGTAAAGCGACAAGCGACTGGAAAGAAGATTTTACTTCGTTGACATGTGTTTTTCTCTACCCATGCATAAATGTAACAGTGACACTTGGGCAAAAGGAAAAATAATACCGACAAGGTGCAGGTGCATCTTTCGGCCCGCGGCTGTACCTTCTCAAATGACTGGCACCTCGGGCATGCTTCCTTTACTCCGGGACACCGCTTACCACCGATTTTTTGGAAGCAAACGGTTTCTCAATGGCCAGAACCAGCTATGTAGAATCACAGCCGACATCGCTCATCCACGTTGCATGCTCGAAAGTACTGTGCGGGTTCTCGTCCAGAGTGCGTTGAATAAAAAGACAGCACTCAGGAAAAGGGGCCGCTCTAGAGATGCGCGCATAACAGGTGCCTGGCTGAATGACGACGTGCAGAAGCTACACTTCGGGTCGGCCGCTTGGCAATATGGTTGGGTTGACGGGTCAACACCATAAAAGAAAGTATACTATGCATTGCTGGCCCTGAAAAGCAATACTCATACGTTCGTGCACCACACGTGGCTCAGGGATCGGCGTAAAAATCACTACGGTAGATATATTGTGTATGCTATCAAACAAGTAAAGATAGTCAAGGGCACAGGAAGAGGGCGATGTGACAAGTACGGAGTAGATATTCCCGCGCCTCAACTGCCGGGGGCAATTTGAGCTGCATAGACCGGCAAGCGCATGTGTCAATGCCGTATTTCTCGTACCTCAGACAAGTCTGTTGGGAATTGCACTAGTATGTGCAGGTAGGAGAGAGAAAAGAATGCAAGAAGCAGGTAGCTGCTGAGTAGACATTCTGTAGGATGGCCTGGCATCGAGATATTAAAGCATGCCAAGCATCACTCGGCAAAAGCAGGATAATTTTGCGACTGACAAGACAGCGTTGCACTCGCTTCTGCTTCTAATGGTTGCTGCGCCTCCTTCACCACAGTGCAATATTTCTTTGATGCTTGAAGTGCTTTGACGATATCGAAGTCACCCACGAAGATATTTTCAAGAATGAAACAAATCGCAGCATACGGATAGCGCTAAAACATATATCGGGGCGTAAGATGAGCTCGGGCAGCCTTCGCACGGCCGAGTAGCATCGGCATAGAATTCTGAACTGCAGCACCGGCATTTTAAGTTACGTATTTCTGCCTTTTGATTTTTTGTACACTCTGAATTTCAGACATCTCCTTTTGGACCCTCCCTTTTCCATTTCGTGCCAATCTTAATAGTCCTGGATTCAACGTTTTCGGTTAGTATGATCAGCTGCCAACACAAATTTCACGGCCTTTTAATCTTATCAGATCATCGGACCTAAAAGTAGGGAGCCGAGGTGGAGGGCATGCAGCAGGAAGGTCCAAGCCTGACGCAAGAAAGTTGCGGTAATAGCTCATTTCGCCAAGACGCCAGCTTCTCCAACAAACATACAACAGACACTGGTTGTAGGCTACGTGGCGTGAACATACGGAGCAATGAAGCAGAAATGTTTATTTTGGCATACAGGGGTATAATATTTCACTTTTTGAGTGAAAAAGTGTAGTTGCCGTGCTGTTAACGAAAAGTAGATAATCAAAACAGTGAATTCTTTTGAAAAATATGCCAATGCGCAGATCCTTTTTTTCTGCCGATAGTAGTATATATGTTGCGTCTTTTTATCAGATTGACATCAAAGAAGGGGTAATTGAATAGCAGAAATCAATCTTATCTCATCTAATCGCGTCTATAGTGTACTCAGTATTAGCAACACTGGCTAAAAATTTGCCGCTGCTTAAGCATGGAAAGCTAGACAAGGCTAATTTGCCCCTGCTGGCTACCGAAACCGGAGCCCGCCGGCATTGGTATGCCTTGGCAATGTCATTTTTTTATTTTACTTTAAAAACAACAAGGAAAAGGGGAGGAAGTGCGAAGGCAGCGGGATCGAGAGAAAAGACAAGCAGAAAGTGGCAAGGTAAGGCGACATCCAGGAGGAATTGAGGAATTGGCTTTCGACGGCTATTCTTTGACTGATCTTGGGTCGAATTGCCGGCGGAGGTTGCTTGAAAATAAGACAGATCCTCGGGAGCGGCCAGGTACTTGCGGGCTTTTGCCCACGGAAATGTGCTGCCCAAACCAAACGTATCTCCCCGGACGCGCAACGATCAGATAGCCAGAGCACATGCCTTTTTAGTGTACGCTATTGGGCCAAGGACTGCTGCAAGCGGGCATGTCCCACTTTTTGCCCGCACAAATCCCACTACCGTGCCGCGCACGGCCCAAGTACTGCCATTATCCAGGCTTCTCGCCCGGCCATAATCGGAAGGCGAGCCCTGTGACAAACTATAGCGGTCACACCACAGGCAATGCCTTTTAAATTGCTATCCATAACAACGAACCATTTTCTCCCAGTCAGCATCTCTTTCCTCCGGCTTCCGAGCGTGTTTATCAGACAACCTTTAGCCGATCCTCATATGCTACCGATTGACCGCTTGCAAGCTATCCTGGACTCGTTGCGGCTGCGTTGACCCTGTCTTTTTCCTCTTTTCTCGCCCCTCTCTATTTAGTGCCTCTTCCCTTACGTTCTAAACTACATAATTTACTTCCTCGCCATGCGTTTTGCCTAGGTCGCGCTCTTTTTCTTTATCTGATTTACCTGTCCGCGAACCTTCACTTTACCTTTTTCTTCACGCACCGCATCCTAGATAGAGCTTCCTCGCCATCTCGTATTGTATTATCCACTCGCAATGCTGTCCGAAGTCTTGCGTGGCCGGCTCAGCCAGATTCTCGTCAAAGAAGCTGCCGCGACCGTGGCTGCCGCCACCGCTACTGCTACCGCCGCCGTTGCCGGCGATGCCGACTCACTTGGCCACCCGGGCCATCGGGCTTCTTCTGTTGCGCCCTCGCTGACATACTCGGAGTCGGGTGACGATAGGGACGACTCGGACGACTTGCAACCGTCATCGTCCGAGGATGATCCTCTCATTGTGGCCACACCACGGCGGCGGCGGGCTTCGACACGATTAATTGCCCAAAGCGCGGCTGACATTCAGCGCATCACGGGCGAGTCCAGCGCCCAGCTGATCAACCGGTGCTGCGGCGGTGGTGGTGGCAGCGGATGCTGTCTCAAGATCGGCTCCAAAGCCGAGGACATGCAGTATGAGCATATCCACCTACCCGACAATGACGCTTTCCGCTCGTTGCAACTCAAAATAGAGGGCGAAATCCCCACTACCATCACCAACGTGGCCGACCTACCCGAGCAGACGACCTTCCTTCTCCCTATCAACACACCTTCTACGCTGCCTGTGGCAGCGGAGACTACCACCGACCAGATGTCGCAATCTCTTATACGGACAGAAGAGGCATTTTCAAATACCACACAACCTACAGAGTCTCCAGCCACAGACCTCTCAGTTTTCACAAACAAAACTGCGGCAGCACAGCCGACAACCAAGGTAGACTTGGCCCAACTTTCCAATTCTTCTTCAGATTCTAGTCCTTCATTCGGCGAGCTTGAGTCGAGCAAAATTTCCACGGAAACAGAAAAAGCTCCCTTGGTCGATGATGTTGCATGTGTGCAGGAGTTTGACACCTCCATACAGCCTCCGCTATTTGTGCAGCCGCACCCGCCATTCCATGTGTTTCCGGCACGGATCCACAATACGCGTGAATTGACGAAGCCCGGTGCCGAGAAGCGTACTTACCACTTCGACCTTGATGTAACCGACTACCCCATCGAAGAGACGACCGAGTTCCGGGTGGGCGGGGCGATAGGCATCATGGCGCCCAACGATGGGCAGCTGGTGGAGGAAATTCTGGATCTGCTGATGGTCCCGCGATTCCTGCGCAACAAGCCGGTGCTGCTGCGCACGACCAAGGGGCGTTGGCCGACGGTGTGGGGCGACGACAAGCCACGCGAGCTGGTAACGACGCGACGTGATCTGCTGACGTGGTGCTCGGATATTCAATCACGCCCGCCAACCAAGGCCCTGCTGCGGGTTATGGCGGAGCACGCGGCCGATGAGGACGAACGCAAGCTTTTGCTTTACCTGTGCTCAGCCGAGGGTCAGGGCTCGTTCTGTGACTTCCGTACAGGGCCGCACGTTTCGCTACAGCAGATGCTGCATGCATTCCCGAGCGCAAAGCCGCCGATGGACCAATTGCTGTCGATCCTGCAGCCGCAGATGCCTCGCTTCTATTCACTGTCTAACGATCCACACGAGGCACTGGTCGGGGATACGGAGGGCGGAGACAAGAAGGCAGGAAGTAAGCAGAAGCGGCGACGGCTAATTGAGATTGCCGTGACCGTTCATGAGACGAGTGACTGGCAGTCGGGCACGCGCACCGGCATCGGATCAGGCTTTTTTGAGCGGCAGGCGTTGGCGTTCATGGCGGCGAGCAAGCGTGGCGAGACGCCCAATCTTTTCGTGCCCATGTTCAAGGGCCTGATGGCCAACCCGTTGGCGAAGCAGTTTGTGCCGGACGGGCCGATGCTGTTGATCGGAGCAGGCGTGGGCATTGCGCCTTTCCGCGGTTTCGTGCAGCGGCGACTCAAGACGGCCAACTGTGCAAACAAGGTGTGGGTGCTGCAGGGCATCCGCGACTCGCTGGTGGACGAGCTGTACAGTGGCGAATGGGGCGTGCACGAGGACGAGGTCAAGCGTGTGGTTGAAAGCAGGCGCGGCCGCGGCCGATACGTGCAGGAGGAGGTACGGCACCAGGCGGACCTGGTGTGGTTCGTGATCAACTCGGTCGACGGGCGGGTGTTTGTGTGCGGCAGCACGCGCGGCATGGGCGAGGGTGTATACGAGGCACTAATTGACGTGGCCATGCAAAAGGGCAATCTAGGCCGCGAGGAGGCGCGCAAGTTCTGGGAGCTGAAGCAGGAGGTCGGCCAGTACATTGCTGAGACTTGGTGAGTTGGGTCTGGCCCAACGGATTGACATCTTTTTCAGCATCTGCTTTTTCTTGCATCAACATGTTTTGAAGATTTTTGATTTGTTCCTTTTATTGTTTATCATACGATATATTGTTTTCATAAGCATGACGGGCTCCCCTTCGTCTTTGAGAAGAGGCGGGGGAAAGTAAAGAGCTCGAATCATGATATATAGACAGCCAGAGAAACGAGCTTGGGCATTGGCGCATCAAAAAGGGTTTGTTAATTTCTTGTTTTCTTAATTTGAAGATTAAATATAAAAAGGAAAATATATTATTTTAAGTTGACTACATTCATTCACTTGAGCAACTTAACTGCCGCAAGGTAGAGATTAAAAGGTATATTCAAAGCTAGGTCATAGAAATTATAAAGATTGTTACGGAACACGCGCTGAGTGTATTACCTCAGCGCGCACCACAAAGGGTGCTCCAGACGTGGTAGATCACCACCCACATACATACACCAAAGTGTGTGCTCACAGGCCTGTGAGTGCCTGAAAAGGAAAAAAGAAAGAAAAAAGGGCTCACGACGGTGCCTTTAAACATAGGCTAGTAAACGTCTAATTCAAAGAAAGACAAAAAACAAAAAAAAAAACACAAAAAAACACAAAAAAACACAAAAAAATGGAAAGACCACAAAAGCACAGCCAAAAACAAAAAGGTGGTCGGAAGCCGAAAAGTGGATTGTCGTGTTTGGTTGTTGATTCTCAACAATGTTTTAAGGTTGGTTGGGTTGTTGAAAAAACCGGCCGGCTGGTTTCTAGCTAAAACCTCCTATCCTATTTCTATGCCTTATTTACCCGGTCACGTGCCGGACCAGCATGTGCCTCCCAGGTCTAGCTTGTGCCCCCAACATAGCAAAAAACACACCGACACAAGAATACCAAACCAAAGCCAAGGCGAAGGTACAGGTGTACCGTAGCCGGGCTCATTACTTACCTGGCACTAATGGTGACGGGGTGCTTATTATCTCAGTCTGGGGCCCGTTAAAGAATGTTTAGACATACAGCCCACACAGTGCAAATACACCGTGCGACAACATATTCAGACCGCTCTCTGATTATCTCGGCAGCCGGTCCCATAAATACTTTTCGTTTTATTTTTTAAGTTATTTTCAGTTAAAAATATATTTAAAACTTTAACTAGTTATCTATACTTTTCTAAAAACGTATTTATAAAGTTATTATTTTTTTAATTGAATGGCACTGTTTAATCAAGCCCTTAGCGGCCGTAGCCATTGATTTGTCAGACAGACTAGGTTCGTCCGTCGGCCGCCGTTAAGACCCGGAAGCGGGTTTGTATTACGAAGAATTGGTAAGATACAATCCGACCTAGAAAATTAGTTAAGCTTGAAGACCGGTTGGCCGGCGGTGTTCTGTAGCACGAGAGAGAAGCCAAAAGATATTTCGTGCCCCCGTATGGTGGGATTCAACGCTTTGTAGCGGATTAAGCGTGAGAAAGGAGCGGGGAGGTATGGAGGGGGGTGGGGGGTATAGAGAAAGAAAACAGAGAAAAAGAACGATTAAGGCAAAGCTTGAACTATGGCTGCATATATAAGGTAGGCGATAACCGGTGGCCCCTCTCTTGGCCCTTCCCGGCTCAATCACGACAGTTTCTGTTCATCTTCATGTCTGCAGCCGTTGTCCGATCCTGCCAACGTATCCTCTCCACCACCCGTGTCTCAGCCTTTGCTCGCACCACCCGTGTCTCAGCCTTTGCTCGCACCACCCGCGTTCCCCTGCACCATCCTCGCATCAACTTCGCCCCCGCCCCCTCCTATCGCACCATGTCTACCAAGACCGCCGATGTTCTGCTCGAGGCCTTCAAGGCCCGCCGCAGCTACTATGTGCTGAACAAGGACCTGACCATCTCCAAGGAGCGTGTCGAGGAGATTGTCAAGGAGGCCCTGCGGCAGGTGCCCACTAGCTTCAACTCGCAGTCCAACCGTGTCGCTGTGCTGTTTGGCGCTGAGCACGACCGCTTCTGGGATATCACCACCGAGACCCTCAAGGCCATTGTCCCGGCCGACAGCTGGGAGCCTACGGGCCAGAAGATGGCCTTGTTCAAGGCGGCTGCTGGCACTGTAAGCTGTCATCTTTTTCGATGCTGGTGTGTCTTGTTATCCTCTGCACACTGCTAACCTCTCAGGTTCTCTTCTTCGAGGACCAGACCGTCGTCGAGGGCATGCAGGCCAAGTTTGCCATGTACGCTGAAGGTTTCCCCAAGTGGGCGCTGCAGTCGGACGGCATGCTCCAGTTCGCCATCTGGTCCACCCTCGAGGCCGAGGGCCTCGGCGCCAACCTGCAACACTACAGCCCGCTGGTCGAGGCCAAGGTTGCCGAGACCTGGAAGATCCCGACCACCTGGAAGCTCAACGCCCAGCTCGTCTTTGGCGGCAAGGGCGCCGACGCCAACCCCAAGGACTTCTTGCCGCTGTCCGAAACCTACAAGGTTTTTGGCCTGTGAAGTGGCGAACGAGCGTCCCGGCTGTGATAAATAATTCTCAATGACAGCATAGATTAAGCGTACAGAAGATTATGACGGTTTCAAATTAAAGAAAAACCTCTGGCAAACGTATGCTCCATTCTTGTGAACAATGCTAAATGAATTGAATGCTCGAAACCAAATTAAAAACAGTAAAGCAAACAATGCGTAAATGGAAACGAAAATACAACAAAACAAAGCAAATGCTTTTTGTCGAGTAGATGCCTCTTAGATGCCTCCCAAAAGCAAACACGCTTTTTCCAACCCAGCAAGCCTCCAACCAGAGTTGAGCTGGTGGTCCTCTTATTATATACAAAGCCGAACAGGCTGTTTTAGAAATTGCCGCAGCCTTGTCATGCGTAGTTGATCAAACGGCACGTGGGCTGACACACTGTCACACTTGAAACGGCAGCCGGTCCAATCATGGAACAGCGGTCAGCACCGCGTTGCATGCAGCCTGATGCTCGTCCTACCGGCTGCCGTTCAAGTCGTCTTACTCCCGTCTTCCTTAGTCACCCTAGTCATTCCTGTCTTTACTCACCTTCTCTCTCCTAAGCGGGTGTCTCTCTCTTCTCCACCCTCCCCCTTCACTCATGCACCAAGCCGAGAGCCTGCCCCATCTTGATTCTCTGGCCCTTTTCGACTAGCCAGTGCCAGCCTGCTGGCGTCTGCCCATTAGCGGGTGCGGGCGACGAGGCGGGTGCCTCAAACACCAGCACAACCGTGCTGCCCAGTTGGAAGCCGCCCATCTCCTCGCCGCGCCGCAAAGCATGGCCGTGCAGCACGGAGCTGGCGCCGGCGTAGGTGGCCTCGGAGAAGCCGGAGTATACCTCGCCCCGTGCGGCGGCCTCCTCGGCTGCGCGGTCGGCTGCCGTGTCAGTGGTCAGGCTGTTGGTGCGCAGCTCGCGGTCAAAGTTGACCACGATGGAGCCCACGTTGGTAGCGCCCACGGGGATGTAACTAAAAAAGCCCCAGCGCCAGCGGCCCAGCAGCACCACGCGCTCGTTGAGCGTGAAGAGGCCGGGCAGCGTGCGCTGTAGGTACGGCGACACACTGTACAGCTCGCCGGCAAAGTGACGCCGCCGCTCCACCACCCAGTTGGTCGGCGAGTGGAAGCGGTGGTAGTCGCCCGGTGCCAGGTAAATCACCGCATAATACAGGGCCGACGTCGACTTGGTTGCCAATAGGTGCTGGTGCCACGCCGTCGAATCGTCACTGTCGTCGTCCATGTCGTTGCTGCCATGGCTGGTGCAACCATCCTCTTCACCGCCCCGTGCTAGGTCCGCCTGCACCTGCGACACCGCCGTCTTTGACGAGGATCGGATGGACTGGTCCGGCACCGGCTCACCCGGGCAGGGACGGTTGTGGTGGTGACCCTGGTGGTCGGCCGAGTCGCCCGGGCCGGACAACAGCGTCGGAAGCGTATACGAGATGTCGTTTACCCGGGCAAACTCCTCGTCGGGCGAAACCACATCCTCGCCAGGCTCACCTGGCCGGGCTTCAGGCGTCGGCGTTAGGATACCGCTGTCGGAAAGCGAGCTGCCACCCGAGATACTCGGCGCCGGCGTGTGTTTGCCCAGCAGGGCATCCAGGCTGTATGTCATGCCCTTTACCTGCTCAATGTCACCGCCTTCGATGCGGCCAAATTGCAAAATGCGTCCGTCCGACGGCGAGAGAAGCGCATTCTGGTCGGGATCCAGCGGTCGTGCCTCGGGCTTCAAGGTACGGTAGAAAAAGGCCGCCAGATTGGGAAAGTTATGCAGATCCTTTTCTTCGATTTCGTCGAGACTGGTAGGAAAAAAGGTCAGACGCCGAGGGTACAGCCAAGAGGGATATGAAAATACTCACTTGACGCCGAAAATGTAGCTATAAAGCCGGAAGCTGGGCACCCGCAGGTAGTAGGGCACTGTCAGCTCGTTGAAGCGGCCCCAGAGACGCGACATGGCTTTCAATGGCAGTGTCGACATGACCTGAACTTGCCTTTGCCGCGTTAGCAAGATTCTTGCCCTTTTTGCTTCTCACCAGCCATATGTTTCCCCCTTTTTTCCTGTCTCCTTCCCTTTCTCCCCCTTTTCTTACCATGGACCATCCGGCCGGATACGTGGGCGCTTCTTAGGCGTGCTGGTCCCATTGCCAAGCTGACCGTCCTTCTCCTCGCGCTGGCTGAGCTTGTAGAAGGGCATAATGCCCAAAAAGCCAATGCCCAAACCGACAGGAAGACGGTACCACTTCATCTTGGACCGCCTGAGAGCGCTTCGCAACCGGGCCGCAATCCGAGCCCGCCGGGACGCCTGCTGCGAATAGAGTCGTACTGGTGAGACGCCCCGGGGCGAAAGACGTTCATAATCGAGGAGAACCTGCCGCTCGGAAAGACAGAGAGAACACGTGCCAGCCGAAGCCGAATTGCGGCGACCCAAGATGCCTTTGCTGAGGCCTAGTCGAGCTGGCGCAGACGCCATTGCCAGAAACAAGTATGGACAGCACTGGAAGCGCCGGTAGCATCGGTAGAAGAAAGCAGGCAGAAAAGAAAGCAAAAAGGAGGCCGTAAAAGACGATGCCACGCAGGGCTGTAAGGGGAAAAAGTAGTAGTAAAATAGCCAACGGGATCTGGCTGGCGGCGGATGAGCGTTCAAAGCTAGCAGGGCTGAAAGGAGCTGTGCGCTAGAAATAGGAGGAAGGTGTACACCTACTTTTGACTTTCTAGGTGCATTTCCGGAGCTACAGCGCCAAGCTGAGTGGAAAAAGCGCTGTAATTCAATGCTCGTAATAACACGAAAAGGCTTGCTTGGTGCTCGACCTCTGTATTTGCCGCGCTTCACCGCTACCACCCCCACTTCAAGTGTAACACGTTGGAGGTTACCTCTACGGAGTATGGAGCACGCTGTACCCACTACGAATCAATCAATACACTACAAACGTCCCAAGTACTTGTACTACAGACATGCAGCGAGAGCCGCACAGCGTCTCGTACTGTATACAACTATAGGCAACGTGGATTCTTCTACACATTTGTAAGGAGCCGCGCCTGCCACCCGCTCTGTAACGTGAATACGCTGTTTGTATTATTACACTACTTTATCCCACAAACACATCATCCTCTTCTCTCATTTCTATTTCTCCCACCGCAGTGATTGCTTACTGGCTGTGCTTTGGTTACAGCTCTTCTGCAGTTCTTCATATTGAACTGGCTTCGCGTTGCTCTTTCCGAACTCCGATTTCTGTCCGATGGGCCACAGCGCCTTCTAGGTCACTTTTCTGGGTTGTTATCTATTTACTTCTTTTCTCTTCCTGGCTCTTTCTTGGCTGGTTCGGCTTCTTGGAAAGAAGGTCAGTTCCGCTCTTCCACCATGAGCTCGATACCTGCAGATGGCGGGGATTCTGAGCGTCTTCTGAGCGTTCGACTGCTCTCGCCCGCACCGGATTTGGCCAATCTGCCTGCCATCTCGGGACTGCTGCCAGTGTCGACTGTTGGCGCACTCAAGCATCGCGTGCGACAGTTGCTGTCCACCTATGGTTACTCGGCAATTGGCTTGCGTCTGATATACCTTGGCCGCGTTCTTGACACTGATACCTGCACTCTGCGCGATGTGTTTGGT
Source organism: Graphilbum ipis-grandicollis (assembly GCA_019925625.1). Classification (NCBI taxonomy): domain Eukaryota; kingdom Fungi; phylum Ascomycota; class Sordariomycetes; order Ophiostomatales; family Ophiostomataceae; genus Graphilbum; species Graphilbum ipis-grandicollis. The sequence goes on from JADHKH010000026.1 coordinate 314,093, forward strand.
GATGCTTCGGTAAGGCTTCAGCTTTGGCGCTTGGCTTCCCTGCGCATACTTCTATGCATCAATCGGCTAACTGTTTTTGATGTTCAGATCCAGGAGAGTACAGACTTTATTCTACACCTCGTTCTCTACGACTATAATCGGGCAACCCCGGCTGCTCCGGTCGTTCCCATAGCTGCCACAGGCCCAACAGACCCAGCCGCTCCAGCCGCCCCAGCAGTCCCAACAGCCCCGGCAGACCCAGCAGCTGCCCAGGCTTTTTCCCCGGCTCCTCGCGTTCTTCGCGTAACACACCAAATGACCTGGACTACAACAAACCGACCGAGTACCGGCGCGGGCACCGCAGGCCAAGGTAGCTCGAGTTTGAACAGTACAACGACTGCGCCTGAGTTCCGGTTAGCGGGCCATCTGCAAGAGAGACATTCCGATGTACACACGGCGTACAACAGCCGCGCAGGCGACCGTCTGGCGCCACAGAGGGCGTTGACGCCAGCCGAAGTGGAGCGCATAATCGCCGTGGCTGACGCAACTCGAAATTCGCAAACTAGGGTGAACTGGACTGAGCAGAGAACGAACGCTCAGGAGATTGCCGGCGGGTTTACCCAACAGCCCGGTGTGGGCGAAAGCTCTCACTCAAACACCAACACCAACACTACCAGTACGACTGAATCTGGTTCTGACGCCGGGACCAGCTCCGAGAATACCTCCGCGGCTGCGAGAGGAGCTTTGAGACCTACCGCAAGCTGGGAGTCTCAGCCCTCTCAACCAGCCAATGTGTATATCCTAGCGTCACCTACAGGGCCTAGGGGGCTTCTCCTTAGTGGTGGTGTAGAGACCTACTATACGCCGCCTGTGGAAAATTTGGATGCGGCCAGAACGACACAATCAGCAGCTTCTAGTATGGGTGTTGCCAGTGCACCTGTAGCGGCCACCGCTGGGGCTGTTGGGGCTGCTCCGACCCCTATGATGCCAGAAGCAATGGAACCGCAGCGGAACCTCTTGCTGCAACCGGCTCACATGCTGGCCCAGCGACGTCTACAGCAGCAACCACACCAGCAATACTTCCAGCAATGGCACCAGCAGCAACTCAGTCGGCTGCATCGGTTAAACGTACAACAGCAGATTCTACAGCAACACCAACAGTACAATCAGCATCAGCACACTATTGACGAGCACCTGGCCATACACAACCGTCTACATCGCGAGATTCAGCAACGAAGTCTGCAGGACCCCGAGCTTGCCCGGCATTATCAGCAGCTGCACCAGCAAGCAGCATTGTCTGGGCAGCGACAACAGCAGCGACAAAACGAGCAACAACAGCAGCCAGGGCTTGCACTCCATGGCGTCAATATACCACTCGCTCCCCAGGCGCCCCCCGTTGTACCTGCTGTCGCAAACGGCGTCCCTACACAGCCACAGGAGCGACTCCCTCGTCAGGAACAGGATCAGCATCAGCATTTACATCAACCGCCGCGGGTACGTGTACACATACGGGCCAACAACCCAGGAGCGGGCCTGCTGGCGGCCATGTGGCCTCATATCTGGTTAATGGCACGACTAATGCTCTTTGTGTGGTGGTTTACGTCACCCGATGCCAGCTGGTCGCGGTGGGCTCTGGTACTACTCCTGGCGACGGGCGTGTTTGTGATGAATACGGGACTGCTTGATGGCATAGCCAACGAAGCATGGACGCCTGTGCGTGAGCACTTGGACCGTATCCTGCATTTTGAGGACCCCGCTCTCGTAGCAGCGCCAGCGGCGGCGAATATGGGAGGAAGGGCGGGAGCTGCCGGCCATCCTGGGGCAGGCCGTGTGGGCGACAGGCAGCAACGAGAACTGGACCCGGCGGAGGTAGCGGCGCGACTAATGGCACAGCGACGCAACGCTAACACCGAGCGGCTGGTGGACTTTGCGCGGTACCTGGAGCGGATGGGCATTATGTTTCTGGCGAGCATTGCGCCGGGGATTGCAGAGCGCCATGTGGCGCAGGTGGAAGCGGCCGAGCGAGCGGCCCGAGAGGAAAGGGTACGACAGCGGCAGCAGCAGGAAGAGGAGGCAGCAACAGCAGCAGCAGCAGCAGAAGCAGAAGCGGCAGCGGCTGCAGTGGGGTCAGAGACAGCAACAGTAACACCGGAAGCGGACGGGAATGATAAGAGTGCCAGCGCAGATACCTCTGGAGAAAAGCAGCCTGTTGAGGGAATCAACGAGGTAGAGATCAAAGAAGCTTCGGATGCCGAAAAAGCAGCCATGGCAGTAGCCGTGGATGTTGACGGACAGGGCACACAAGGAGGATCGGGAGGACACATGGGACAAGCCCCGATGGCGATGTGAAACTTTGAAACGGTGTCAAAAAGGGATGGCAGCATGGAAAAGGCGGTATGAGGAACGGCAACGGCGCAGGGCGTCATGTTTTCTGTAGGTCGTTTCTATTTTCCAATGCTTTCCCGCATTTCTATTTTATTACTACTTCAGGCTGCAGCGGGGAGGATGCTATGATGTTACGAGTGACAGCACTATTTTATATTTAGCAAGTCAGGACCAAATATCATATGCGAATTGTGTCTGTACTATGAAGTCATTATGTGCGCTTCTCCAGTTCCGTAAAGTACTCCGACTTACGCTAGCGAAGCTGGGGCCCCGGAATGTGGGGCCCGCGCTGCTATTGTGAAGAGCCTCGGCATCTGGAACTTACATATATTAGGCCTCATGGGCGACTCCTCCTTTTACTCCGTATAGAAGGGGAAAAGACTTTGTTTTAGTCCTAAATAAACGCATCTCAACAAAATGGACTACGACATAAAGCTGCCGGATTTCGGGTCGCTCTTCTCGCTGAAGGGCAAGATTGCCGTGATCACAGGCGGCTCGCGCGGATTGGGGCTGAGTGCGGCATCGGGGTAATTTTGTTCATTATTTCCCCCTTTTTTATTTACATCTGCCTGGCAGCTCACTAACGCGCCCTCCCGTTTCATCTTACAGCATCCTTCAGGCGGGTGCGGCCAAGGTGTACATCTCGTCGCGCAAGAAAAAGGCCTGCGACGAAGCTGCCGCGGCGCTCAACGCGCTGCCTGGGCTGGCACCGGGGGCCGTGGCTGTGGCCGTGCCGGCCGATGTGGCCACAATGGAGGGCGTGCGGCAGCTGGTGGCAGCCGTGCGGCAGGGCAGCCCGGAGGGCATAGACATTTTGCTGGCCAACGCGGGGGCGACGTGGGGGGCGCCGTTTGACGAGCACCCGGACGCGGCCATGAGCAAGGTGCTGGACCTCAATGTGCGCGGGGTGTTTAACACGATTCGCGAGATGGCGCCGCTTCTGGCACAGCGCGGCACGGCCGAGGACCCGAGCCGGGTGCTGGTGACGGCCAGCGTAGCCGGGCTGGCGCTGGGCGCGCTGGGCCCGCACGGCACCTACGGCTACAGTGCCAGCAAGGCAGCGGTCATCCACCTATCGCGCAATCTGGGCGTGGAGCTGGGCCCCCGGCACATTACGGTCAACGCGCTGGCGCCGGGCTTCTTCCCGACCAAGATGTCGCAGGGCCTGCTGTCCGACGGCGCGGGCGACAGCATGGCCGCATCAAACCCCACAGGCCGGCTGGGACGGCCTGAGGACTTTGCTGGAGCTGTCGTGTTTTTGTGCTCGCGGGCAGCTGGGCACATCAACGCGACAACGCTGCCCATTGACGGCGGTTCTATGTGGGTGACGGGGCAGATGATCAGGGCCTCGGAGGCAAAGCTGTAGGTTGGGCAAGGCAGGGTACAGAGGATGAGGAGAAGAAGCCGACAGAGAAGGGAAAGGGAAGCATTGGCATTGAAACAGTAAAGATAAAAGACTGCGAATTACTCTGATAGTAAATGTCCATCTACCACGGCTTTCGTGCCACCCAAAAACTCGAGCGGTAAACAGTGTGCAGCATGGAGGAGGCATCATGGATGTAGGGCGTCTCGACGTCGGTGCGGCGCTCGACCAAGTCAAAGCCAAGCTTTGTAACTAGGGCCATGACCTCTTCATCAGTCAGTTCAAAGCTTCCCGGGTCAGCAATGCCAGAGGAGGCGGTGGCGTCATGCTCGCCGTCGCCGTCGTCGTCGCGACCATGGTTGCCCGGGGCGTTATTTTCAAAGTGCCACAGCAGCGGGCCAATATTTATGAGCAGGCCGCCGGGACGCAGGCAGTGGCGGATGGTCTCGAGGTAGCGCACGAGGTTAGGGGCGGTGTCGAGGAAGAAAACACAGGCCACGGCATCGTAGAGGTTGGCGTGGTCGGCGTCGCTGTAGAGGCAGAGAAAGTCGGCGGCGGACATGCTCATAGAGCCAGGGGGGGGGTTTCCGGGGGAATCAGAGGCAGCGGCAGCGGCAGCAGCTTCTGTCAAAGCCTGCCCTGGGTGGATATCGGGGATGCGGTAGCTGCGGAACTGTTCAGCGCGCGAGCGGTGGTTAGAAAAGGAGTGGATCCAGGGGTAGACGGTGTGCTGGCCGGCGTGCTCGGTGAAGTTGAGCACGTAAGACGATGCCAGCAGCTGGTGGTAGGATATTTCGTTGCCCTCGACGTCGTAGCCAGTAGCACAGAGGTCGAAGACGAGGCGGCCGAGGCCGGCGCCGGGCACGAGCACAGAGAGACGGACAGGGTTGGAGCCGGACTGGCGCCGGGCGACCTCAGCAGCCAGCGCCTTCTTGACAGGCCCGTACGAGAGTTCGCGCTCCTCGGCGCCCTCGGCCGACCAATCGCGGTAGAACTGGCGCAACGTGCTCCGAGCCTTGTCGACGTCGCCGGACTTGGCGATGCCGGACCAAGGCAGGTTGGAGGAGGTGGCAGTGACTTTGCTCCCTTGTCCACCCCCGCTACCGGCGTCGACAAGGCCAAAGGACCGCGCACCGCAGTGCACAATGGAGTGAGCCAACTCTGCGTTGGTCTCAATGGCCTCGTCGACCCGGTCGAGGGTTTCCAGGTAGCTAAAGGGCGGGGCGGCCAGCATCTGCCAGTGGCTTTGTGCCATGGCATAAAACGACTGGCGCCGCAAATGTGTGCAGTGGAAATGCGATACCTTGGCATATTGTCTGCAGGGTTAGCAAGGACGAAAGAGGCAAAATAAAGGCGGGGAAAAGCAAAATATTGAAGATTATAAGGAGGGGAGAAAGAACCCACGAAAATGAATCGAGGGCGCTGAAGATCACCCTCAGCTCCTCAGGGTCCTCTTTGGCCCCCCCAGACACTTCCCAAGGCGTCTCATCATCCGACGACGGACTATGATGTGCCATGGTTACGACAAGCCAAAGCCGGGCTTCTTGAGGCAGACGAGGCTGGCGGATTTCAGAGCCAACGACTGTGTCCTAACCAATCGGCCTTGCTTGCAAGCATGGCTGGCGGCACTTCCAAATCACAACAAGGCCTTTACCGGCTTTCAATGTTGAAAAAAAGGAAGCTAGAAAAGGACTGCGTGAAGCTGTGAGAGAAGAGGGGGAAGAAGTTGGAGCTTATTGTACAAAAAAGTATGGCCTTTGCCCAAAGTGCGCTATATTTAGAGCGACAGGGCGGAGTTATGGGGCAGTTGGGACAGTTGGGGACAGCTTAGGCAAGCAAACTCTCCCGTAGCTTATTCACCCGTTCCTGCACTCTGGCCGTCTTCAGACACAATAATGGCCTCGCAAGACAGCGAGACGATTTCGTTTTCAGCACCGCTGCCGCGGTCGCTGAACTCGCGCATCCACGTTCGACTGACTACGCGCGCCAAGTGTCTGATGCTCTTTGTGACGGGCGTGGAGGATGGGGCTGAAGGTCCGCCACATATGGGATCGTTTGTCTACGCGTTGCCGAATGTGAGTTGGCTTGCATTGTGCTTCTCCCGCTGTTTTCTCGCCTTCTGACGGCACAGAGATACTCTGACGAGCCGCTGTGCACCCATTTCTACGTGGACGAGCCAACGCTGGAATTTGCGGAGCGGTTGGCCAAATTGCTGGTGCGGCGGACAAAACAGCCGGTCTACGTGAGCAACTCGCTGCAGACGGACAGCATGGGCCTAGGCGGCACCGTTGAGGAGGTCATGGAGGCATTCCAGGCGGTGGTGCGGCCATTGTTGTTAAAGCTGGGAAAGCAGTAAGAGGGAGACGGTTTGAAGTAATTTGGCTCCAACGGCTTTTACTAAGAAATGGAAAAAATGGCCTCTCAGATGTAGAATGGCAAATGAAAAGGCATGTTCCCACTTGAGCAGAATAATAGGAGTTGGGAAACGTTGGGCCTTGCAAGAAGCAATGGAAACATTGAGCAAATCAAAGAATGAGAGCAAGCAATGCAAAAACAGCTTGTTGACAACCTTGGTCTGCCTGATTCACAGCCTCCAAGGAGGGGCAGGCCGGGGCCCCGCTTTTCATTATACGCACGGTGCGTGCACGGTGCTGTGCTGTGTCACGGTGTGTGGTCGCAGTTGCCCTCGTTGCTCAAAGATCGAGTGTCTTTCACTGGCATTTCTGTTAGATCTTTGGCATCATCTACATTTTCTTGACTGATTTTGTGCCCGAGCCGAGTAAAGTCAGCCGACTGCCACGACCTGTCTCTGTCGGGTACCGGTGCCGCCGCCTGTTTAGCCAGAGACGATCTGTCGGCCCCCACCGCGAACGCTTGCAAAGGCGGCTGCAATCTGCTACGGCAAAACCGCCAAATTCAAACCAAAAAAATAACGTCGAGACTTGACCAAAACACTGCCAAGAATCGTCAACGCGTCGCCTACCACCACTGACCGCTTCCGCAGTCCTCGAGGCAGTCGATTTACCTGGCTCTCTCTGTCTCTTGTCCTGCCACAGCCGCCATGGCGTGGCAACCGGCGCCCGAGTCTCTGCGGATGCTCGTCGGGTACATCAAAGACTCGCACAATGCTCTTGACCCGGCGGCCCAGAAGCAGGCCGAGATTGTGAGTGTTTATGCCTGCGTCTTTCTTCTGCCGTTCTTCTTGTCCAGCCATTCTGCTTTTATTTTTGGGTCAATGTTCTCCGCCCTAATTTTCCTAGATGCTCAGCCAAGCAAGATTGTCGCCCGACTTCAACAACTACCTGGCCTACATCTTCTCTTGCCCCGAGCCTCCAGTTGCAGCACCGTTGTCGGCGACCGACTACAGCCTGGTGCGGGCCGCGGCCGGAATTATGCTCAAGAACACAGTCCGCACAGCCTACAAGCAAATGCCTGAAGCCAGCCTGGCCTCCATCAAGCAAGCGGTGCCCATGGGGCTGCGGGATGGCACGGCCCAGGTGCGCAACCAGGCCGGAAACATTGCGGCAGAATTGGTGCGGCGCGGCGGGTTGTATGCCTGGCCGGAGCTGCTGAGCCAGCTGCTGGCCATGATTGGCAACACGTCGGGGACTGAGGCGGCAGCCACTCAGGAGGCGGCCATGTCGGCCATGGCCAAGATTTGCGAGGATAACGCCAAGATGCTGGAGCGTGAGCACAATGGCGAGCGGCCGCTCAACGTGCTGCTTCCAAAGTTGATCGATGCCACGGCCAGTCCGCTGCCACGTGTGCGCGCGCTGGCCCTGACGGCTCTCAACGAGTTCATTCCGCGCCGGTCGCAGGCCATGTTGGCTAATCTGGACGCACTGCTGCTGCGTATTTTTGCCCTGGCTTCCGACCCCAGCAATGACGTGCGCCGCGAGGTGTGCCACGCCCTCGTCTTCCTGGTCGAGACCCGCGCCGATAAGCTGCAGCCGCACCTGGCTGGCCTGGTCGACTACATCATTGCCCAGCAGCGCAGCGAGGACGACGAGGACCTGGCCTGCCAGGCTGTCGAGTTCTGGCTGTCGGCCGGCGAGCACGAGTCCTTCTGGAAGGAGCTGCAGCCGTACATAGGCCGCATTGTGCCCGCTCTGCTCGAAGGCATGGTCTACACCGGCGAAGAGATTGCGCTACTAGGCAGCGCGTCCGACGACGAAGACGAGGATGACCGCGTCGAGGACATTAAGCCGCAGTTTGCGAAGCGCAGCCAAAAACGGGGACAGCAAGCGAAAGAGGGAGCTGCTGGGGCGGGTGCCGGCGAGAACGAACGGGACGGTGACGGAAACGCCACATCCGGAGACGGCCGTGAAGACGGTGAGATTGACGAAGACGACGAGGAAGACGATGATGACGACGATGATGACGACGATGATGTCGAATTTGACGATGGCGGCGACCAGCGCTGGACTGTCCGCAAGGGATCTGCCGCTGCCCTTGATGTGCTCTCGCGCGACTTTGGCGACAGCCTCTTCCCCAGCATCCTGCCCTACCTCACGGCCAATCTCAAACACGCCGATTGGCCCCAGCGCGAGTCAGCCGTCCTCGCCCTCGGTGCCGTTGCCGACGGCTGTTTGAACGCTGTCGCTCCCCATCTTCCCGAGCTTGTGCCCTACCTCGTCGCCCTGCTCACCGACGCCGAGCCGCTTGTCCGCCGCATCACTTGCTGGACCCTCGCCCGCTACTCGGCCTGGGCTGCAAGTCTCGTCGACCCCCAACAGCGCGCCGCCTTTTTCGTTCCCATGATTGACGGCCTGTTGACCGCCATGCTCGACCGCAACAAAAAGGTCCAGGAGGCGGCCGCCTCCGCCATGGCTACCCTCGAGGAGCGCGCCGGCCCTAGCCTGGAGCCCTACGCCGGCCCCATTTTGCAGCAGTATGTCGCCTGCTTCGCTCGCTACAAGGACCGCAACATGTTTATCCTCTACGACTGCGTCCAGACCCTGGCCGAGGCTGTCGGCCCCGTCCTTGCCACCCCCGCCCTTGTCGAGCTGCTCATGCCCGCTCTCTTCAGCCGCTACGACGCCGTGCCGGACCAGTCGCGCGAGCTCATCCCCTTGCTCGAGTGCTTCTCCTATGTGGCCGCCGCCCTTGGCGACCGTTTCGCCCCCTATTCCCAGCCCGTCTTCCGCCGCTGTGTCAATCTCATCCACCAGAACCTCGAGCAGTCACTGGCCGCTGCCGCCAATGTGCACCTCGACCACCCCGACAAGGACTTCTTGGTCGCCAGCCTCGACCTGATCAGCGCCATCATCCAGGCTCTGGCGGCCCCCCAGGCTGCGGTACTCATTTCCGACAGCCAGCCAGCCTTTTATGAGTTGCTCAGCTTCTGCATGGAGGATCCTGCAGACGAGGTGCGCCAGTCCGCCTATGCCGTCCTCGGCGACTGGGCTCGCTTCGTGTCCCCGCAACTGCAGCCATGCCTGTCGCGGCTGATGCCCATCCTGCTTAAGCAGCTGGACATGGACAGCATTCTTGACGACGAGATAGACGCCGGCTTCAGCGTCATCAACAACGCTTGCTGGAGCGCCGGCGAGATTGCCATCCAGCACGGCAAAGAAATGGCACCCTATGTTACCGATCTGCTGAAGAGTTGCGTCGAGATCCTCACGAACCCGCGTGTGCCCCAAGGCGTCAACGAAAACGCTGCCATCACCCTGGGCCGCCTCGGTCTGCACAATGCCCAAACCCTGGCGCCGCACCTGCCCAGCTTTGCCCAGGATTTTCTGCACGTTATTGACGATGTCGAGCCTGCCGAAGAAAAGGCCACTGCACTCAAGGGCTTCTCGCTCATTGTTTCTCAGAACCCTCAAGCCATGGAGAAGGTTTTGCTGCAGTATTTTAGCGCCATTGCCACTTACAAGGACGCTAACCTGCACAACCCCATCAAGCAGGAGCTGCACGATGTGTTCCAGAATGTAAGTTTTTTAGCCCGCCGATTCGTTCAGTTACCGTGGTATCCAATTACTGACAGGCCCAGGTCATCCTTGTCTACCGCCAACTGATTCCGCAGTTCGATGCCTTCCTAGCCCAAATGAAGCCAGCAGAATTGGCCGCCCTCAAATCCCAGTACACCGTTTGAACAATTCATTCTGCCGTTGCATTTGATTCACTTTTTGCCGCCTTCTTTTTCCCTTCCGGGCAGCAGAGGGGAAGGGTATAGCCCCTAATAGATAGCTTTATTCCAGTCACCCCAATCGCGTTGTATTGCCTAGTACATTGCTGATGTGGGAATTGTTTTCTGTTTTCTGTCCGTTTGATTTTTGTGAAAAAAATGGAACGTTTACTTGTTGGTTACACTTCTGCCCCTTAAGAGGGGGATCGAAAAGAGGAGACAGGCAGCAAGACGAAGAAAGATCAATATAAGACAGGGAGGAAGCATTAGAAGAGATGAGGAAGAGCATGGACGAGGTCATGTAAAAGAGACACGAGAAAGAAGCCACGGGCAAATATGACCATGAGAACAAGAGAAAAAAAGAGAAGAACAAGGAAAAGAAAAGACAGGAAGACAGAGACAAGACGGAATCCAACCGGTGAACTATTATGCGGACACATTAGCCGTCCCGGAAAGAATGGAACGTCCCTGGGGTTCCCCCCCAACGAGACATCGGCGCAAGCAAGATACCATGATTTGATGACGAGGGTGAGTGTATGAATGGGATATATTGCATGTTATTTTGCAGGTCATTTTAGTAGTTTAGTGGAAAGCAGTGGCTTCTGCTCTGATTGACACTATGTATATAGGGACTAAGTATGCGATTGCTTGTAATGTATGAGGTGGGTATGAGGCGGAGAAGAGACAATAAGAGTAAAAGAGAGAGATATGTGCAGGTAGGTTTGGTTGCATGCTATGAGTATTTCCAACATGCATCCAACATGATTGCTATCGACCCGTAAGATATAACAATAACCAGAATGACAGTAAAAAAACACCAGGCGAGTGCAGACGCAAAATAGGAACGACTTCCAAGATCCCAATCAAAGGGTAAACACAAAGAAAAAGGCAGTACGCTGATATATATAAAACGACCATGGAAAGTAGGAAACAAAGAAACCAAACCCAATCCCTTCTCCCCCGCCAAAGGAACGAGCTATGAACAAAGAAAATGGTATCGTGTCGTAGATCGTACGAGGCAGTAAAAAGAAACGGTGAGCAACAGCGGCAGTTAGGTCCTTTCACGAGGCTACCTTGGCTGCCATATCTCCACAAAGGCATCTTTCACACATCTTCCTCGAGGGTTCTGCCCTGACCTCACGGGCCCGGCCCAAAGTCCTCCGAGTCTCTAGATGCGGCAGGATATACGGCGGGCATTTTCGGGGGAAAACGAGGCAGGGTATCCACCCCCCCAAGCTTTTGTTGCTGTGATTTGCGATTTGCAGTTCGCGCGCATGTTGATCGAGGCCCTCCTCATCTGCCGGACATGGTGCTGTCGCTCCGGTCACGGCCAGCGCCTTGCCGCACGGCATCATTGTAGCTTGGAATGGGCGGGCTGCTGTCTGGGTAACGCGTTGAAATAGATCGGGATGCTGCATGTCCTCGCAAAACCGTGGCCGACGAGTTGCCGCGACTGCGGCCGCCACGGATTAATGGTGTTTCCTCGCTCTCGGAGCTGTTTCGACGGCTGCCGTTTTCGGAATGTGGGGGACTTGAGTACCGGGGAGGCGGTTGGTTGGGATCTAGGCTCAGCAAGTTACCGTCGCCATTGCCCGCATCCCCGCCAGTGCCAGCACCAGCACCAGTAGTCATAGAAGCAGCACTGGCACTGCTCTCGCCCACTTCGTCAGTCGGCACGAGCTGTGCCAAGGAAATATCTGTAGGACTCCGTACCGGCCCAGGACTGGTGGGGGGAAGCACGCGGAAGTTGCCGGACCTGGACCGGCCGTGTTGTGGGTCCAGCATATTGGGGCGGTTGGTGGTGTAAGTGTGAACGGACTGGCTATGGCCATGGCCTTGGCCGCGGGAAGGTATGCCGGCGAAGCCGTCTTTGCTGCCCGTTTCAAGGAGAATGCTGCCTTGTTCGGAGCCGTAGGGTGGCGGCGGGGCCAGCGAGCCTGTCATGGGCGCCAGCCCCCATTTCTTGACGTTGGCTTCGATAAAGACAAAGCCAGCCTGGCCAAAGTTGACGTGGACCACAGCTGGACCATTGGCACCGACGGCAGGGAAAAAATTGGGCGACTTGACTCCGTGCACCACGTCCTCCAGCCGTTTTCCGTTGCGCGTGAAGAAAATGGTGCCTGTCCGCGGGCGGTAGCCAACGCCAATGACGTCGCCTTGGATGTACTGCGGTCCATAGGGCGTTGGGTTGAAGGGTTGGTTATAACGGCGGACGCCAGACGAAAGATAGGCAACAGAGTACTTATGAAAGCCTGGACAAGGACAAGGCAACAGTCATTAGAAATGTTTTAAATGAGCAAAGGGGACATGTCCAGGAGAGCTCACCTGGCAGACGAAACAGCGGGTAGGGTTTTGTGGTCATGCCGATGCTGAGGAGTGTGGATTCGGGCTTGTCAAAAATCTTGGCTTCCCAATAGTAGACATCGTTTTGTTTTGGGACGGGCAGATTGCTCATGACAGAGCACTCGGAGTCAAAGAACTCAATCTCTGTGCGGCCTTCGACAAAGCAGTTGGCTATCTCCAGCTCGGGCTCGAATTCCCAGGCAGCGACACCTTTCTCTTGGATGGCCAGATACTGCGATAGTGATATGTCCGTTTGGATGGACTCGGGCGGGTTGGCGGCGATAAAAGCTACAAGTTGGGTCAGAAAGGAAACCAGAAGAAGGCACTACCAGAACGTACCCTTGGCTCGCAGATATTCCGTCCGCTGCATATCATCCATGGTCTCGAGGGCGTCGGCCTCTTCACGGATAAAAGCTTGCTCATCGTCGTATTCGCCCGGCCCACCCATACGGTCGAGAAAGATGCGACCGGAGGTGGTATAGCGAAAGAAGTAGACAATGAAGAACACAATGGCGATAATAAAGGCGGAGCCGAGAGAAGAAAGAAGGCCGATGATGACGCCATTCAGCGCATCGCTCGGGTCGGTCGCCCGGCTGAGGGCCATGATGACGATGCAAGATGCGTTGCCGGTTCTCAGTAGGTGCTACTATTTTTAATTCTCCCTGTTGCCAAATATGAAGGTTTGAAGATCAAGTACCAGTCCCTAAACACGGTCCACGGATAGGAGCCGGGATCAAACCAAACCAAGACGACAGAGCGTTACAATACGGTGGCTTGAAGCATTCGCTGGTGAAGGTTTCCCGCAGGTCTGGCAGGGGAGGGAGGAAGAATCGAAGACCGTCGTCAAGAGGGTTGTCGCAAAAAGGCTCGCCTCCCTCTAGAACCTCGAAAACTCTAGTGGCGAAGTCAGGTGATCGGATAAGAAAAGAGAACGGCAGGTTGATGCTGGGGCGGTCGAGGTGGACGGAGAGGCCGAGAAGAAGCAAGCCGTGTGAAGCAAGATGCGCAAAAGCTGTGGCTGTAGTAGTATTGCTAAGTGTGGTGGTTGCTTCGGCCAAATGACTGAATAGATGGTAGATCGAACAAAAGGCGAAGCCGGCGCCGGTGTGTCTTCAAAAGGACGATGGGCAAGCAACAAGCAATTGGAGGTGAGGAGAAGTGTAGGCGATATAGACCGAGAAATGGCGGGGACGGCAAAGGGAGGAGAGAAAAGACAGACAACGACTTGCGCGATTTGGGGAGTAGAAGAGAAGAAGAACAGAGAAAAGAAGCTGCCTAAACGAAATGACGAAAGGGATGAAAACGAGATATACAAGGGGAAACAGCACGTCAAACAGGCAGACGAGACCAAAAATAATATGTGGAAAGGACGACGGCAGAACCAAGAAAAATACAGTCGATGGAAGACGGCCACAACGCTTCAAAGACGGACGGGCTGCGATCGAAGGAGAAAAGAGATCGGGCAGTCCTAGGACGGAGGCGGCGGCAACGATGCTGGAGATAACTGCGTTTTGGGGAAGAGCAGGGGATCAGGGCACGGAGGAACAAGAGCAATAGTGTAGTGTAGAGGAGCAACAGAGGAGCCAATAGCGGAGCAGTAGTGTAGAGAAGCAACTGGACAAGGCATTATCAGGGCAGTGTTTTAGCGCTGTACTCACAGTTGGCAGGGCGGTCGGCTTCGTAATGCAGCGGGGCACAGGTCGTTTGCGGCGTCTCGTACGAATAATTTGGCTATCAGTGGCCGCGTCCCGCGCTAACCTTTAGTGTCTTGGCTCGTGAGAATGCTAGTGGACTTAACCCGCTAACGCCTGTACACTAGGATTTATTCACTATTCGCTACTAGCAGCCTATTGTACTATGCAATTTCTTCCTTTTTGCACGGCCTTGACACGTCTGCAGCTACAGAGCAGCATCCTCAGGCTGTGAAGTGATGACAGAGGTTTACAACGCATTTGGTAGGCCCATTGTGTCAGAAGGAGCCGCATCGCGTGGGCATAGCCATTATGCCGCGAGTTCCAGATACGGTTTCAGCCAACTGTTCCGGAAGCGTCCACGGCTCAGCCAATCAGCGTCTGCTGTGCCGGGCCAGGTCACTCTGGGGCGCCCCTGAGACCCACAACGGCTTGTGATATACTATACATACACTACCACATAGCCTTCCGAACAGCGCCCAAGTACCGCGTGGTTTGTTACTCAATACTATGCTTCATCTGCAAGCATTAAACATACAAAATAACCAGAAGGCTTTTAGCTCGCGAACGCCAATCAAAGCGGAAGAGACCGAAGAAGGATATCGAGACAAGATAAAGAGTGGGAAGATGTGACGAGACGAGCGATGCCCCAAAGCGAAAGACAAGATGGTAACGGCAACCCAAGACAAGCCAGTAGAAAGAACGCCTAGACAATGCAAGTCGACGAAAAGCTAAAAAAAACCCAAATCCGAGAACAAAATAGCCGAAATGCCCGAAATAAAATGCGCCACCGCCCCGTCAACATGCTCAATCCTGCGGCGGTGGTGTGGGCTTGCCGGCGTCGACGATAATCTGCATGTCCAGCTTCTGGTCGACGTCGCCGTACTCGACGCGCTTCCACGTCGAGATGCGTCCCTCGTTCATATCAAAGTCGAACACGCGGATCTTGCGCACAAACCCGCCGTAGCCGCCGTAACCACCAAAGCCGGCTCCGCCGCCGTAACACATCCAGAGCGCCGGCAGCTGGTCCTTGTTAACGGACAGAGCGCAGTACTCGTTGACGTGGTCGCTGTCAGTGTCAGTGGGATAAAGAGCAACACGGCCACAAGATTAAAGACGTACTGTCCACAGCTGACCATCACGACGCCCTCCTCCACCAGTGCGTCGTGGAAATGCGTGTTAAACGCCGGCGCCGTTGGTGGCTCTTTCCAGTCGCCCTTGAAGTACAGTGTCGAGTCGCGGTACTCGGGCAGGGGGATGTGGATGAAGGCCACGTCCATGTGCATGTGTGTGTATTCCTTGTGGTTCTTCTTCAGGCTCTGGGCGGTGCGCCGGAACCAGTCGATCTGGTTCTGCTTGATCCAGTCGTAGCCCTTGAAATTGCGCTCGTCGGGCGAATACGAATGCGTGTCTAAGAGGTAGACCGTCAGCGCCGAGTGCGACGAGCTGCCCCGGCCCAGTACCTCGAGCACGTAGTTTCCCACGCCGTCAATGTCGGGCGGCCCGGCCTTGGAAAGCGAGTAGGGCAGCGTTTCGATCAGCGACATCTGGCTGGACCGCGGCAGCGAGCCCTCGTCATCGTGGTTCCCAAAAATCGAGACATAGGGAATTTTGCGTTTGATCAAGAGATGTGCGTACTTGAAGATGGCGGACTGCGCATCGGGAGCCGTCTCGCCATTGACCTGGTCGCCGCTCAGCACCACAAGATCCGGTCGTTCGTCGTCCAGGACTCGCGCCACAAAGTCCAGCGTGCGCGGGTCGGCCTCGCATTTGCCACCATTGTACGAGTCCGGCACAGCGTCACGACAGTGGCCGACGCCGGTACTCAAATGCACGTCGGCCAGTTGCACAATTTTGAAGCGGCCGTTGTCGTGAATGCGCGGCACCGGCTTCACCGGCTCGTGGACGCCTCCCTTGCGCACCGAGATGTGTGCCGCGAGCGTGCTCGAGCCGCCGTCCAGCAGAAGCGGCGTGCCCTTAATTTCCCAGCCCTCGCGCGCCTCCACGGCATCGTCGCCGAAAAGAAGGTCCACCGCCGTGACTGCATGACCCATGTCGCCCGCATGTTGCCGGTCCGAGCGCTTCACCCACAAGCCCAGGCCGCGGCTCTCCCAGCGCTCGCTGTCCTTTCCCTTGACGCTGGCGCCGGGTTCCAGACGGCCGACTGCCACGTCCACCACCACCCGGTCGCCTGGCAGCAGCTCCTCCTCCTTCTTGCGCTGCACGTGTAGATAGGCATGCGATAAGCTCTTGCCCAGGTAAAGGTCCTTTTCCACGCGCTGCCACACGGTTTCATCCAGTCGGCAGGATGAGAAAACGTTGACAAAGGAACATCTGGCGATTCGAAGGTCCGTTATCACTAGCCCTTTGTGGTGCTGTGGCATGTAGTCATGCAGAGCATTGGGGAGGACGCGGTAATTTCGATCGAGGAAGAAGAGTAGGATTATTGTGAAGATGCCCGCCGTGGTCACCTGAAGCGCCGTGCGAACCTATCATGTTAGGAGGTAACAGAAAAGAGAACAAAAAATGGAAACAATCAAACAAGAAGAGCCGAGATAGAAAAGGCAGAGGTCAAAGGCAGAAAGCGCATCGGATTAACCAAACGAGAATAGCTTACAATTCTTCGTGCCATGGCTGCAATCGAATGCTGGGCGGTTGGGTAAAGAAGAAGAGCAAAATATTTGAGGGCCCTGTAAAGACTGTTCTCGAGAAAACAGGGGTGAAAGTCAAATTGATATATACTTGTAGGTGAGACACAAAGGCCAGCCTCGTCGCTTTCTCGTCGAGCAAAGGGAAGGCGATACTCAATCTCTGTGAAAACGGCTGCGGCAAAAAAAATCGCCGAAAAAGATCATCATTTTTCTGTCAGGTCGCAATGAAAAGGCTGCCGTACCAGTCGCCAGTGCGAGACGTATCTGGTAAAAGTCGTCAGGAATGCACGCGGGAACTGGAAGTCTGAGAAGATGAAGAGGTGCAGCCCAGAAAGACGCCTGACCTAAGCATACAAGCTGAGAGCGCGGCACGTGTCCCTGCACCAGACATGCACTAACGAATTGTACACCGATAGAAGCATATTCACGTGGTGCTCAGTTTGTGGCTTTGTGCTGCACTTACTGAGAGTCAACGAGCAGGGGAGAAGCTATGCGAATGATAGGAAAAGTATTACATAGTAGCAGGTGTATGCATTTATCCCTAACGGAAGACTTGCAGTCAAATCAGAGGCTAGAGTAAAAGTTCTCGCTCGTTTCTTCTCAACTGGAATTTGTGCCCTTCATCTTCGTACTCTGCATATACTTCTTTCGGTCATTTACTGTCGATATGGCCAGTCAAACCGCAATCATATTATCTTTTAAAGCAGACTGGAAGGGAAGTAGTTGACAGTAGCTACGCCCACTGAGATAAGCCTAAAACTCGGTAGATATCCAGTTAAAAAGGTCTACTGAGTTAAGGTTGACAGAGACAGCAAAGTTGAGAATTTAAGCCTTGTTAATATCCATACCATATTTTTAGGATTTATTTAGGGATCTTAGCAGACATACCAGCCAGCTCAAGCTCATGCTCAATTCCACGAACCGATCTCTGTGGTTTCAGAAGAGCAGGACGAGCGAGAGAGAGGAGTAGAGGGTCTTGCAACGTTCTCGCAATTGCCTACAACATTAAAGTTGAGATGGCAAGTTGAAATTTGTATGTTGAAGCCGTACTTGCATGAATACTTCGCACCTGTTGGCAAGCGACGACTCGCTCAGGGTCTCGTCCAGGATAGCAGAGCTGACAACTCCCTACATGTGGCGAGCTCGCAGCATAGCGCCGAGATTGAATTTCCCGTTGACACACCAGCCATCATCAAGCCGCTCGATAAAAGATATAATTGTGGAATCAGAAGCAAGCAAGTGCTCGTCACTTATATCGAGAGATGGTAGCGTAAAAGTAAACCGATGGCTCATCAACAGGGGCCGTCCGAAAAATATGGCTAGGATTTTATCCACGACAAAGATAGACCGAAGGCTTTCCGCCTGACTTCGATAGACAGATCGGTCCCCAATTTGGACGCTGCATCCTCTCTATGCATACACATTGACGTCACGATAGCAATCAATTCTTCATGCAGCACCCACACAGTTGGGTCTGTCGATTCGTATGTCACTTCTTCTACAAGCTTCAACTTTGGTGTATAAAATCTTACTTGTGTCTCCAGTCACGATGCCTTCTATGACCAAATTCTTAGGATGCCAGCAGCGTGTTTCTGGGGTAGTGGCGACACAGCCGGACGCAGATCGTTATACATTCCCGAAGCTCCTTCGGCATCGTTTCTCTTTTTTGGACCCATCCTGCTCAACGAGAAAGAAGTCTTCGCCGCCAGAACTGACGATGCCATAGCTTAGATGACAAAGAACAATGCCAATGGTTTCCCATCGGATCATCTGCTGGGACGTCGACCTCATCCATCGCTCAAGTCCATTCGCGTCGTCTTCGAGGGCAATGCTAGTGTTCTGGGATATGATTTCAGCAATTCTGCGAATGCTGTGCTTTACCCCGGCGAAGATCCGGGAACATGCACACACAGTATTGTGGCATATTCCGCTGCATACACTGAGTGCATTGGCGACGTATGGTAACAGTCCATTTTGCGCCTCCTGCAGGGCTCACAGGCCTTTGGCTTTCCATTCCGCGTTCGAAGAAGATCCGCCGTGACAGCCGCCGTATTCTATCAGACATGATAAACGTATATGATGTGGGTTTAGTCGTACGTCCCTGACAGCCCCTGAGAAGGTACCGGACCGGTACCGACTAGAAGGGATCGCAAGGAATAGGAGCCACAATGACAGGGCTTAATTGGCATAGTTTTATTTGACGCGATCTAATCAGCCTTTGTCAAGTAAGTACCTTATCGAAGCAATTGCCGGTCACTGATAAAACAAGGAATGTGGATCTGTCATCTACTTTCTTTTCTACGATTCTACAAAGATCTTTAAACCAAGGAATTATCAGTGCTGACTTTATATGTCGTACTTATATCATAATTGCACAGTTCAAACTCTCTTAAATCCATCTGCATGCTGGATATACTCATATCGTTCGTAGTTTATCGTCCGGGCCATTCACTCGGTTTCCTTCTCCATTACCCCTGGTCTCTGCCTGCCTTTAGTCTGCATCCTGGCATACTTCTCCGTCCCGAACTCTCGTTATTCTCTCATTTTAAAATTCAAAGGGATAAAAATTGTACAAAGCACCTTAGTTGGACAAGTGAACTAGATATTAAAACGTGTCGTAAGAATAGTCCTATGTAGACTTTAATAGTCTAGCCTGCTCTGCTGATCAGATGTCGGTGCTCGTTGGTAAACCGCCTCTTGGCTTGACAACAATGGCCAATATATTTGTATAAAATTTATCTTGAAGTTATTGATAAGAGATATCTAGTTTGTTTTGAATCTACTCATTGCACAACAGCGGCACCGCACTATCAGCCGAGAACTGTTTAATCGCATTTGTAGCCGTTCAATAATTACCCAAAGCTTTTTTTTTCTGGGCGATTCCCGCAGCTGTAGGAGCAAAACTGATTGGTATATAATCTCATTGCCCTATTTACATACTACACGCCGTAGGTACTACATACCACACTAGTTCGCGGTTGATCAAGGGTGTCTTAAACCAACACATGTTGGACCCTCAGCTCCGCCCTGCCAACCCCGATGAAACGGACCTCGGCATCTTTAAACTTTTCTTACAAGACGCGCGCTCCCCCGCATGGCCTCATCCTCCTAACTTTGTTGATTGCAGAAAAACGAAAAGGCTGCTTGCCTCGCAGACATGGCTTCTACACTACAGGAACAGATCGCCGTCGTGCCGACCGGCCAGCCGGACCGATTTATCAGCGTGGCCAAACCTGGCCAGATGGGTAACGGTAGCAACATTGCCTATGGTGGCTGTGCGATTGGCGTGGCTATTCGGGCCGCCTGTGAGACCACCGACCCCAGATACCGCCTTTACTCGGTCCTGGGTACCTACCTGGGCCCCGCGTCGGCCGATTTTAAGCTCGTCTGCGCCGTCCGTCGCGTCCGCGACACTCGCACCTTTGCAACACGCCAGGTCGAGGTCAGTCAAACTATCGAGGCCGACGATGACGGGGACGAAAATGCCAGGGTTGGTAAGACACGCCTCTGCATGATCGTGCTGCTCGACTTCCAGGTACAGGAAGAGAGCTTGGTTGTACCCGAGTACTCGACACCGCCCAGCCAGACCTACTCGACCGTCGCGCAGTGCCCGACCGCCCATGAAGCCGTGGACCGGCTTGTACGCGAGCGAATCGTGCCGGATTTTTTGGCTGAGATGTTCTTTGTTGGCTTCGAACTGCAGCAGCGCTTTTTTGACACGCGCGGCTGCCCCGAAGGCGTCGCCGCCAACAACCTGTACGGCATGGCCAAGAAGCGCGCGCCCACGCCTCAGGACGACCGACCGCTGCAGGCCAAAACTTCGGGCGACTGGTTCCGCACCCTCCATCCGCTGACCTCGCCCGCCGATCACTACGCCGGCCTTGGTTTTGTGCTTGACGGCGTACTCTCGTTCCTGCCGCTGACTCACAGTGGCCTGTTTTTCGACGATGCCGGGCCCTGCTCCAGCCTCGAGTTTGCTATGCGCATCTTTACCTGCGATATCGATCTGAGCAAATGGCACCTTCGCGAATTGCGCACAGTCACCGGACGAGCTGGCCGTACATACTCCGAGGCGCGTCTGTGGGATGAGGAGGGCCGCATGGTGGCCAACATGACACAGCAGTCCATTCTACGGCCGGCAAGATCCTCGCTGTGAAGGCAAACGGAATGGGGTCATAAATAGATCGTATTGGTTGGCTTTGGTGCCAAAACGAGGATAGATCTGACTTGGCGTCTGGGTGCCTTTTTCACAGAAGATTGCAATCATCAGTGGACTCAAGCGGGTTTGCAACGAAGTTGGAAATCTTTTCGAATGGAGTACTGAAAACATATGGCACGTGTCACACCATCATAAGAAGAGAGACGAAACTTGCAAGGCATGATGTCGATAACCTGGGTTTAAGCTACACAAAGTGCTACTTGCTCAGACATCGCTAGCAGTGAAGCCTCGAACCCGAACACACTGGTTCTCTCACTCAGTACCGGGGTAATACCTTCTCAAGGGCTGTCAAGGACGTACTATGTCGGTAAAAGTTGCACAGGAATGAGTAGCCTGTAGGCCTAAGAACCAACGTATTCAGTAGAAACCTAAAAGATGAATTGATGCTGTACATAAGAAGGATTACGGGCCGGCCGAGGGAGCTGCCATTACTCTGAAAACCCACAACACCATAGTGTAGTCGTGCGCTAATGTACATTGACCGTTAGGCCAAAAGAGAGTGTAACAGCTAGGTGAAAGGACACAAGGCTAGCTTTTGGCAGCCGGAGATCTACGTCGTACAAGAGCGGCTAGACACATTCTTTGGGAGATCTTATTCTTCAGCAACTACACAACCCCATTCTGCACGTTAAAGTAAGATATTCTACACTTCTCCAGGAGTACAAAGTAGAGAGTATGAAAAAGCCGTAACAGCTGCCTGCTGTTCCATTTGGAGACAGGGCCCTCCAAGGCACAATGAAAGAGGCCAGTATAGAAACGTATGACAAGCCCAAGGATATAGGTGGCTCCATCGCCGGTAACTCTAGGGCGCAACATGGCAGACTGAACCCCCCATAGAGAAAGAAATTACAGTTAACGCACTGGTTTTCTTAGTATCGAAGCAGATGATATTGATTGAGGGGCGTATCTGCATGCGCGGCTAATTTTTCCGTGCGGTGGCTGTTGAAGACTCTTCGCTAGGCATAGACGGCTAACCAGCAAAACACGGCGAAATATGTAATCCAGGCTGCGGTGGCGAAGTGCATGTGTGGGCAGTGGATTGTAAGACAAAAGGCAGTGGGACCGACGCGGCTTGTCCGGTTGACGGCCACAGCAGGTTCACTCTTGTGTAAGAGGTGTAGTAAAAGACACAGCTGGCACAAAACACAGCAAAACACAGGGCATGAACTAGCTTCATCGGTGAGTTGGGAGGCAGCCTCCAGAGCGGTGCAAAGTGGTTACGCTGCTGTGGACCTGCATATGCACAGGTTCCTGCATTGTAGTCCTATTTCGTGCCTTGTGCATACCGGCCTTCCCACATCTGCTCCCATCGCAACCTACCTGCCTTGCCAACACATCACGGCAGACAGCACGGGCAAGCCGTCCGCTCAGCTGACTCTACGGGGCTCCGAACAGGGCAGAATTGGCTCGACGCCGGGGCTGAACAGGCGAAGAAGCACGGGGAGGGGAGAAGTTCGCCGGGCCGCTGTTGTTGTGTCAAGCATCAGATGCACAGAAAGCCCATTTTTCAGCAGGAGCATTCCGTCAAGCAGTGTAGTGCTGGCACATTTGTAAAGGTCTGTAGCAGCATGACCGACGGAAACGAGGCGGCGGTGAGATAATTTGACCCGAGAAGAGGGGACAGTGATTGGCCGAAAATAATCACCGTCCAGGATATAATAGCCAATGAGAATTCCGGATCGATAGGGTGGGTTCACTTTCCGCTGCTCGTGTGTCCGAATCAACCAACCAGAAGCACGCGTTGGAATTGTGTCTGGGCTGGCGCCGGCTGCACATTTCCTCCTTAGTCGTCAACCGCACGAGAGCAGTCGCCGAGGGCCGTTGTGCGGCCCTTTCCTTGGATAGTGGATGGTCGGACGTTGGCCGAGCTAGCAAACGGCGCCAGTTCATTGCCCTGTTCTGTTCTCGCTCTTGTGACTCTCCAGTGGCCTCAATGCCAATCAACCGCGATAATATGCTGAAATCTTTGAGGATAAAAGGTGGGAGGGACAAAAGACTCAGCAGCACACAACGGCGACAGCGAGCTGAATAAGTGCTGTGTTGGCAGCAACAAAGCCTATAGTGTAGTGTAGTGTAAAAAAGGGTCGCTACTTTGTACACTAACTACACTAAAGCCTGGCGGCCCGTTGTCGGTAAGAGCCTACCACTTGAGTCTGTGCCCCCAATGTGCAATAGTGAGTGGGGCGAGTCCGGCCTGCCCTTGATCCGTAACTACCCGCTGCTACTTTAAGGTACACTAGTACGGCGAGATACTTCTACACACTCAATCGTACGAGTGTAAAGTACACTACGCCTCAGCTCACGTACGTTGCTCCTTCTTTGTTTTATTCTTTACGTCGTACACTGCTGAGCATGCCGTACGCTCTTTTCGGGCGCTGTGTCGCTTCATCTCTGCCGCTGCGTACTGCCTTCTTCCCTTTTCTTTCTTCGTCCCTTCTACACGGGGACAGACGCTCAAGTAGTGTACGTAGTGTGGTATGCATAGACAGGGCAAGAGCCGGCACTGGGGCAGGCGTGCCCATTGGGCAACCGCGCCTGCCACGCGGCCAATGACAGCAAGGAAGGCGCGCTCGCAGCTCTCATAGGGTACTTGGCGTATGCAGCAGCCAGGGCGCAGTCTGCAGGCGGGGGTCGCAAGCTCCGCAAAAACGAGAAGCGACCGCATCCCTGCCCGTCCCAACGGTCCATCCGCCCCGCAGCGCTTCTTTGGGCCAAAGACGGCCTCCCGTGCTTCGTGGTGTAATTCGTGTGCTCACGCAAAAATGCCTGCAGTGATACCTCTGATTCCGCCGGCCTGGCTCCCATGCTGTGGAGCACGAATAGACGCAGCCTCCTCTTTTTCGTCTCCACCTCATCCGCCTCGTGCTGGTCATGGCTTTTCGAGTCCTGTTGGCGCCCTGACTCGATACGTCTTATATATCGTCCTTGACCTGGTTTCTGTCTGTATGTTGAGCCTTTGTATACATTGTCGTCCGATTTGTCTTGCGCCACTTCTTCGGTATCCTTCCTTCGTCGTCTTCCTCCTCCTCCTCTTGTACGACTCTCCATAACCGCTTCCTCTGCCTCGCCGCCTCATCTGTCGCCGCCTCATCATTTCACCTTCATCAGTGCCATCTAGACCTTTACCTCGACCTCTCTCGCTCTGGTTTTGTCTCTCAACTTCTCGAAATCCAGCAGCCGCCTAAACGCGGCGTTACCTCGAAATCGCCACCCCCATCGACAAGCGGCACATCACCCCTCCTTCGCTGCCCTCCATCCTCTGAACCTCCATCTCCACCACACCATCTTGCGCCGCCCTGTCTGCCATTGTCTATTTCGAGGCACCGCTACTGCGTATAGTGCGTCTGTTCTGGACGCACCTCTTCCACTCGGCCCAGTCACCTCGCGTTAACACCCCGCCAACTTTCCCGTTAGACTCTGCAGCCCCGGTTCTCGTCCAATCAACGCACAACCGTCTTCGTCCTGTCAGTGTCTTTGCTCTGGTTTGTAGAGAGCTCCTTTTGACTGGCTCTTTTACACGTCTGCCTGTGGATTTGCTTTCGTTTGACTTCGTTTGTAGCCCCTGCTTTTCATTACATCTTGTTCTCGGCCTGTTCTACTTTCTTGTTTCTTTGTGTTGCTTTTTTGCGTGCTTTTTGCCTTCTTTTTTCCTTTCTCATTCTATCTTGACCACTCCCCTTTGCTCAACAATCTACCCAGCTGGCTTCGCCCTTCAGACACTACTTTCCAGGATATGAGCTAACGACCTGGCTTCTCAGAACCCAAAATCGGCCTACCTACCGGCCCAGGATGATGTCCTAGACAGGCCCATGGAAACATTTATTGTCGCTTTCGACTCGTCCGCATCGGATCACAATGACATCCGTCCGGCCAGCCATAAGGAACCAGACCGGTTTAGGAGACCCTGTTCTGTCGCGGAATAATCAGAGTGCAGTCCGTGGAAGGTCATATCCTCGGGATCCCAACTCTAGTCGAGATGCCGCCGCCTCTTCCGCTCCCTCACATTTTTTGCCAGCAAACCGCAGCAACCCCGCGAGCAGGATCCCCCAAGCATATTCCGTACCAAGGCGTCCTGCGAAGCCATCTCCATCTCCTGGTCCAGCTGGACGCTCCCGGCCTCCTCTGACACACCAGTCGCAATCCTGGAGCGTTGCCGTTCCCTCCATCATATCGTCCCGTCCAGAGCCGCGCTCAGTGGCCACTTTGCCTGTTCTGTCCCTGGATCGTCCTCGGGCCGCACTTGCTGAACCCCGGCTGCGTTGGAGGCCGTCCGGTCTGCCATACCCGGCCGGGCCTTCACCCTCGCCAGCTTCCTTCGACTTGGATCGCGGCCTCACAGAGAGTCCCACAGACAATCGTCCGGCAAGAAAGACCGACGCCACCGCTGCCCATACCGTCACCATCTACCCGGAGCTCGACCGGTATCGCCATGTTCAGCCTCCGCCTTCTGTCATGGAGAGCCGTGGCGCCCTACATTCGGACAGCCTGCTTCGTCTCGCCACTGAGGACTTGCCCCCCCCCACGCCGCATTTTTCTGGCTCGGGAAACGGCAGCGGGAGTACCTTCAGCGCCAGCCCGTCCACGCGCTTTTCTGAATCACCTGGCCCCGGTCCCTACAGCCGAGACACCACCCCGACATCCATTTCGTCCTATTCACCGAGCGTAGTCTCTTCGACCCGATATCCTTCAGGCCATACGCTGCGCCCGAGCAGCCGTATGAGAGCCGGCAGTTTTGGCAAGGATACGTTCCAAGACGTTGGAGGCGCAGCTGCCACGAGCCATACATTGGCTGCCATTCGAGAATCGCTAAACTCTTCTTCCTCCTCGTCAAATGGGACGGTTCGCGCTGGGGGCGTGAAAGAGAACAAGGTCAAGAAGAAGAGGCTATCGCCGTTACCTCCCAGTCCTCCACCGCGCAAGTCCTCGCAGAAATTCAAAAGGTCTACAGAAACAACCGAGTCTCTGGCGAATTCGCCTCGGCCATCACAACCGACTCATTCGTCACGGCCAGCACATCTACCACGGCCGCCACAGCTTCTGCAGCCAACGCGCCCATCACTTTCTGGGCCAGTCCCTGTCTCTGAGGCTTCACAAATTGCTACCCAAATTGCGTCCCCGGACATTCTATCCACAACGCAGCCCACTCCCCCGGCAAGACCCAGCAGGGATGGGACGCCCGACTTACAAGCTCAGTTTGGCCAACACATGCCCGTCATTCAGAGCAATCTTACGACCACCTCAGTGCATGACCGAAGTCTCAGCTTGGGCGTGGCCTCGGTTCTTTCTTCTCGGTCTACCACCCCTCCCCCCCAACCCCTTGAAGGACATAACCAGCCAGCGCCACCGGTGCCATCGTCGTCGTTGTTGTCGTCGTCGCCGTCACGATCACGTCTCCCTGCTCCCACATCCACCGTTCTTTCATCTGTATCTACCTCCAATCATTCCTTACTTGCATCTACAACCGGGCATGTTTCGCGCTCTGAATCACGCCAGGACTCTGGAAGATCCGCACGGACTCCCAGCCCCAATGTGTCCACCTTTCGGACACGCTTCCCTCTTTTTGGCCGCCGCACAAAGACCCAGCCCGGTGCCGAATCGATAGCAGCAGCTCCGGAGAAAAAGGAAAAGCCACCGCCAAGAAAAGGTCCTGCCGCTGGCACCGGCCATGAGGGCTATGGGCGCCTCGGCGCCGGCCGACGACGCAGCAGCAGCTCAGGCTCGCTTGCCCGCGGCGTCCCAACGCCCCAGGACAGCCCTCAGTTCCAGGATCCATTTCTGCGAGACCGTATGAGTCCTGTGATCATCGCCGGAGGCGAGATCATTGAGAACCGCAATACGAGCTCAGATCTTTCCCGCACCGATGGCCGTCCCCGCCCAAGCATTGACTCTCGCAACGGTTCGCAGGTGTCGTTCTCGTCTCATGAAGGAGGCGAAGCGCACGGATCACGCAACACATTGTGGCCCTCAGCCCTTCCACGTGGTACTCGTCAAGCCTTGCCGCCCGGAAGCCGTGACCTTCGGCCCTCGGATTCTAGTGACTCCGAGGCACCAGTCATGCAGTCGACATTGGCTTTCCGAAGATCTGTGCAGCGGCTTCACTCTCCCGACCAATTTCATCTTCGCCTGCCAAAGCCAATCATTGTACGACCACCCAAAAGCATCACTTCCCCCTCTGTCAACAGCCTGGATACAACCATTTTATCCGATGATTCCTTCCTGGACCCCCGTCCAGATCCTGGCCGCGATGCACCTCGCACAGCTGCCCCCAAGAAGCTCATAAAGAGGGCAAGGTCGCCTCGGAAATGGAACCTATTTGGTCGCTCGCAAAGTCAGCCTGCTACTATCAACAAGAAACTCGAGTCGTCGTCCACTGTTACTGTGACAATCGAATCTGCTGCTCAGTCTCGGGATTCGAGACCAGTTGCATTCTATACCATGATAGACTCTTCTGAGCAAGAGGACGGAGATATCTTTGACGTGGAGGATGCTCTTAGGGAAGCTCAGGTACTCAAACGCCCGCAATCCCCTCCATTCGCGCCCGGGAAGCAAGAAGTGTACATCCCGGCAACTCCAACCGATGTACTTCCAGAGCCACTAGTTACGCTCCTGCCGCCCTTGCCTTTGTCCCGACCAATACCACACCAGCCATTCCAGGCGCAATCACTGATACTGTCACAGTTTTCATCTCTGTGCGAGCACGAGAAGCAACAGCAACAAGAAGAGCCACCTTTAGCTCGTACCGGACGTCCAAGTCGGTTGCCGCAGGTGGGAAGAATTCCAAAAGTCGTTAGTGCACGCCCAGAGCAGACATCGCCAAAAAGCTTCTCGCGGCCTTTTAACCGGGTCAGTCTGCAGCCACGACCTCTACCCGTTCTGGATGCAGGCGCTGATTCAGTTGCTCGGGGGTCGTTGCTACCGGATCCGGCCACCCCTGAACTCCTTCAGGACGGCTCAACAATCACAAGCGGCTCTGTCGATGCGACTACTCAGCAGCAACATGTCTTATATAACCCCATACCTGAGAGCGGCGATCGCAGTCGGTCACTGCTTGACGATTTTCTGGTATTTGTGCCTCGCAACAATTCCCAAGCAACGAGCTGCACGGCATCAAGCAGCTCCGGCCTTTTGAGCTTTGCAGACGCCACTGCAGTGGTCCCAGACCCGAACGCCCCTCTTGTCGAGGACGAGATTTGGGATGAGTACAACGACTTGTTAGGCGAAGATCCTCCCAAGGTTTCACCATCCGCAAACTCCTCGCAAGGTATGCCGTTCCACCTCGAAGGAGTACTTGCTGCTGCTGGAAATCCAGCCATCAGGAAAGTTCAAGAAAAGCGTCGCCTTGAGGACGTGGAGTCTCCGACTATTACGCTTCACAAGTCTGCCCGCCCTCCAGTGCCATCAAGTGTCTACAGCTCTGATTTGGCCGCAAACGTAGGCGAAACATTTCCAACGAAGCAGCTTCCATCAACACCGTTTTCCGTTACCGAGTTTGTTCGAGGATATGGCGACAGGAACAACAGCTTCGACAATGAGAAGAAGCCATCCAAGTCCCAAAGGAGCAGCGGGTCATCACACCGAAGCGCAAGGCACAAATCTCAATACTCCGACGTGAGCGTCTACAGCCAGGTGTCCGAAGATGTCTCGCCCCTCTCGCAAGTAAACCTGCGAGTTGGCTCCATGACCGTCAGCAAGTGGCTCACATTTGGCCATGTCTTATTCAGTCCAGCGCGCGAGGGCATTGTGCCTGCTGTGAGCCCCCCCAATGGCCATTCTGTTCTCGTTATCGACGGCCTTGGCAACGACGATTGGTCTTTTTATGCGGCAGAAACATACCCGGCAGCTACATTCTTCAATTTGTCCCCGCGTGCACCATTGCCAGCTGGGCATGGCGGAAATAACGCTCTTCCTCTCAGTCCTCCCAACCACCATCAAATTCAGTACACATCGCATGGAAGCAAGTTTCCCTTTCAGTCTGAGATCTTTACCACGGTCGTATATCGATTCCCCGTTGCCGCCCCGGAGAGCCACTACAGAAATGTCATCAGCGAGGCTCGTCGCGTTCTCAAACCGGGAGGCTACATTGAGCTGTCTATTTTGGACCTCGACCTGAACAATATGGGCACTCGAACGCGCAGGTCAATACGTCGGCTGAAGGAACAAATCCATTCTCACGCTCCCGATATACATCTTGGCTCTGTATCCGACGCTATACTTCGGCTTCTTACTGCTAGAGGGTACACGGATATCAAATCTTGCCGCGTCGGCCTCCCTGTCGCCAGTGTTATTCCGAGGTCTACTAGCGACACCAATGAGCCTAATCGTCAGGCTAGGGACAAGAAAAAGAAGGATGAGCGCAGCCTGATGGAGATGATCAGTGACAAGGATGCGACTGCTGATGAGAGCATTACTGATACGGTGGCCAAGGTGGGCCGGTGGTGGCACGGTCAGTGCTACGGCGACACAGCTGCTGCTCTTGCTTCGGACAGCATGAAGGACACAGTCCATCATAACCGTCTCTGGACAGACCGCTCGATACTGGTAGAGTGCGAGGAGTGGGGGACGAGCTTAAAGCTTATGGTGTGCTACGCCCGGGTCCCGGACATTCGTCGCATGGCCAGCGTCTAGAGCCCTGGCACAATCGACTTCAATTTCTGGTTTTCTGGTTCTTTCTGGTTCTACTACATCCTTCATTCAACATTTCAGTTTTCATTTCCGAACACCAGGGCATCAAGAATAACGATGGCGCAAGCCTAGTATAGCATGGCTTTGCTATTACATGACGCCAGACGTCACAAGACAGCATTCTGCCGGTGAAAACAGCACGGCAGTTTGCGATCCCCTCTCCGGCTTCACAGGGCTCCTCTAGAGGAGTTTAGAGGGCTATTTCTTCATTTCTGCACCTTTACTTTCATTTCAGCGTTATCGATAATTGCCATGTCTGCTTTTTGTTTCGTTTGCTGTCAAAACTTCGATCCAACCAATAATGACCATTTGTTCTCAGCCTAATGTTCTTTCTGTTGTCTTTCCTTTCAAATCTCCCAGCCTCCATCTCTCATACTTTTTTCCACTCTATTTACCCGTCTCTGTTTCTTTGCTAATGCTGGTACATTGTACTGCGTTTTGTCGCTTCTCTTGACAAGAATGCACTTTTTTTGTTTACAAAGATGAAGAGAAGATTTAATGCATCATGAACGATTTTTCCATACTCGTTGAATATAGCTACAGCATGGTGTTGGGCGTTTTATTTTCAGTGCTTTTCTGGCCTTATTAGCAAATACAATGACCAACGTACTTTTCCATTAGAGGATGAACGAAGCAGTAGTTTTTAGTGATTTTGAGCATCGAAAGTATCAGACCCTTCTTTCACCGAACGTGATTAGGTTTTATAGACCGCCATCACAGAGTTTCCGCATCAACAGCGTGTCAAGTAACTCAAATGTCTTTAAAATAGCCAATAAAAAAATTAATAAATAAGAGCCCAAAGATGATAAACCTCAACCTACAAATATAAAAGCAGGGAGGAACACAAAAAATTTCCTACAGATTCCACTTTTTACCACAAGAGGATTTGAAAGAGGGTAGACTCTTCAAAGCTAGGCAAACCGCTTCGCCCGTTCTTCTGCCTTTTTCCTCTCCACTGGGTCGCTGATAATGGCCGAAGATCTCTTTGCCCCATTGTCATTGTTGTGACGCGGCCCACCCCGTTGGCGGCCACCGCCACCGCCGCCATTTCCGCGGTGGCGGTTACCATTGTTGCCGCCACCGTTGCGACGGTCGGGCGTGGCTCGCTTGTTTCCGCCACGGTGACCGTCGCCTCGTTCCTCATTATCCCCGGCAGCACCACGGCCGCGCTTGCGTGGCCGGTCGGGTAGGGCCGTATCCAAGCCCTTGACAATGGTGGCCGACGAGTCGACGCCGAAGCGGGCTGCGCGCTCAGCCTTTTTCGTGGCGTCATTTTCCTCGGCAGCGATACCAAACCGCGCGGCGCGGGCAGCACGCTTCTTAGCCTCCGCATCAATATCAGTGGCAGCCAAGTTTTGCGACAGCCCCGACGCCGCCGCCGCCTCGACTTTGGCACCAGCAGCAGCGACAGCAGGACTCTCTTCTCCTCCTTTGTCCGTCTCCTCGGTTGACGCTACCACTGTAGCATCACCAGACGTCGCTGTCTCGGCCGCCGGCACTTCCGTAGTTGCTGGCGTAGCAGCAGCAAGACTTGACTCCGCTGGCATTGCCTCGGGGTTTGCGGCAGCAGCTGGCGCCGCTGACTCTGGAGCTACTGGTTGATCGTCGTCCCAGTCAATCTCATCCTCTGCAGAGCCTACATATAGTATTAGCAAAAAAACAGATGTGTCATAACCGCTCGCAAAGCACGAAAAAGAAAACTTCGGAAAGAGAGAAAGCACACCCTTGGCCTTGGAGTCCTTATTTGCGGCATCGTTCTCCTGAAGGCGCACAATAAGGTCGGCCTTATTGCCAGTCTGTGTCAGACCACGCTCGCCCAACATCTTCTTGAGCTCCGGCACCTTCAAAGATGCATAGTCGGCCATAATTTAAGCTTTTTCAATCGTTTTATCGCCGAGTGTCTGAATGGAGCAAAGGCGTGTAACGGAAGAGAAGTTTGATGAATCAGAACAGACGTAGAAATTATCTTCGTGATGAAACAACTTTGGAGAAAAGACCTGTGGTGTCGGTAATGCTTTTCCGAAATGACAAAGTGTGATGGGCTAAGCAGCAAGTAAGAACTGAGATGCTTGGGAGACAGGCTTCGTTTTGTGCTGTTTCTCTTTGCGCCGCGAACAAGGGCGAACGACGCGACGTAGTTAGCCGGCTTGGGCTAGCGTGTAAATCAGTTTAGTCATCATACATTAAGAGCCAGCCTAGCCTACCCTACCCAGCCCAGAGAGGCAAATCTAACCCCAATGCTTGTCATCATTTCACACATTACACATATGGGTATACATATATTACATATATATATATACCATTGATATCCCGTGTTTTTCTTACGTCGTAGATTCCCTCAACCTGTATTTTGTTAAATATTAAAAGCAAAACACCTAGCAGACGAAGCCGTTATGCTTTTCGTTAGTCATGAACAGCTGCCCCCTCTGCCATGACAATCAATATAGAATCAATAAACATAATGACAGCCTCTATAAACAGACAAAATTAGACAAGTTGAACTTCCGATGCAACAAGACCAAAGACCCAGTTGGCCACCGCTGCACTTGAGAACTGGAAGCACCATTTCTTGACACGGCCACTAATGGCCCCCTCGGCCGGCGCCGTGCCGACCCTGTTGTGTTCATCGCGCACTTCCTCCCACACGTTGAGGACAATTCCACGAGCTGCCAACCGGGAGAAACAAGCGCTTCCAACGACGACGTCGACAATCACCAGAGCTTTTTCGCTGTCTTTTCGGGGAATGGATACGGCTATGATCCGCTTTTCCAAGCCATGGTAAATGGCTAATTCTTGCCGGACTCCGGGAGGCGGTCGAGTGATGGTAAGAAGACAGTTTCCGTGATCTTCCCACTTATTGGCGGAGATCTGCAGATGGCACCGCATTTTGATGTTGGACGACCCAAGAGCTTGAATTCCTCGATTTCCGCTTTCCGCCAGACTGACGGATGGAGACCGTGGCGGCGTGACGCCACCCACGTTAGAGGAAGAACCAGAAGAAGTATAAAAGCTGGCCCCGCCGCCGCTACCAGCACGGCTCTGCTTGTCGACAAACGAGCGGTCAATGTTAAATGGCAAATTTCCCGTGCCTGTCAGCCGCCTCAAAAAACTTGTGGCAGAAACACTTGACGTGCTGCCCTGCGATTGCGACGGCGCGCGTGCGGATGCCCGGTAGCTGTTTCGACGGCCAAACCAGGTTCGTCTGCGGCGGCTACTTGTGTCATCTCCGCCTTCGGTAGGTGGCTGTTGCTGGCCAAAAGACCGGATTCGAGCCTCTTCCTCGAGTGCCTTGAACTTTGCGTTGTTCATGCGTGATTCATGGACTGCAGTATACAGGTTTGCGAGCTCCGGGGGGGAAGCAGCCCGGAAGCGAAAGATGGCCGCGTCCAACTTGTTGTACAGCGAATGTGGACGGACGGGAGAGCGAATCTCCAAGTCAATCACCGTACTTTGCCGAATCATGACAAGTGGTGTAAGATCAAGCGCAATCAGTGGCCGTGGAGCACCAATGTCCGATTGTGCGTCGGGATATTGCGACAGACCTGCGTTACGTCTTGCATCGGCAACGACATCTCCAGTCGGGAACACCTCAATCAAGCCTGGCGAGATAACAAGGGCGCTGACAGGCTCGCCAAGATCTTTCCAAACTCCTTTCTTATTCGACCAGTATGATATCGATGCCATGAATTGAAGCGTGTATTCCGACGACGAGAAGGGTCGGAGGCCAAGCATGCCGGCCTGAGAGGCAGAGCTCGAAGGCGTAATGCTATTTTCTGATACCTCTGAGTCTGACGAGACTACTTCCGGTTTCTTGATGCTGATGCCTGGGATTGTGTCTGGCATATCGTCCTCCTCCAGCTCGTCGAGGGACGAGTCTGAGTCCACTTCAGATCCCGAGTCCTCAGATATAGAGTCGCTCTCGGAAGAGATATCAGAGGGATGGCACTCATGTTTCAGCGGCGATGACGTCCGGCGTCGAACCCGCGACGCTGGCACCTGTACTTCAACAGGTACACCAAGTACCGGCTGTTGCTTCGATCCCCAAATTCGATGAGCGGGAGGTGGAGGAGGGGCGTCATCCCGGTGAGTCGGCAACTCGACGCCCATGGCCTTCATCTCGGCCGCATCTGGCGGTATGTCCTCGCGAAGGGAGCGACTTTGCTTAAGGGGGGGAGACGACACCTCATAAGGACCCCTTGTGATTGATGAGTGACTGGCCAAAGACTGTGTTGGCGTCTTATCAGTGTCGCTCTCAGTAGGCGAGACGATGGGTTTCGTAGGCGTTGTTTCTCTACTGCCACTCTGCCGTGCATGATACCGCGTCGGTGTTCTTGGGACATTTGCACGGCTTGAGCTCTCTTTCTCTGGCGACTTTCTGGATGGCGATCTGGACGTTCGTTCGCCAACCGGAATATCGTGATGCGCTGCCCGCGGGGACATTAGCGTGGGTTGTATAGGCACTGAAGATACGTTGAACGGGTTTGATGGTGGAACTGGGCTCGTTCCGAATATCTCCAGCCAGTCCGTGACTGTGTCGTCCTGATCCGCAACTAGGCTGACAAGCTCGTACCACTCGATGCCATTGTGAATGCCTCGCACCATAACGATTAGAGAACGAGTATCATCTCCTCTGCGAGCAGATAATCGCGAAGTAGAAATGGGGGCAAAGAGAAGCCATGACTGGGCTCTGCCGCCCGTCTCTCGGATAAGGATGTCGCCGCGGTCAGACGGGTCACTCAGCTTATCCCGGAAGATCACCTCGACTTGACATTCCAGTCGTTGGCCGTTTGAGTGCACCATATTCAAGTCGAACCAGTCTTTGGCATTAACCTGGCGAGTTTGATTGATTTCCACGCTTTCCAAAATGGAGAGGTTGCGAATATCCCTGGCGCGTGTCGTGTCTGTATAGCTTGCATCTTCGTCCGTCTTGCGTGCAATTTCCTCGCGGTTGCGACGGCGTGCCTTTTCATGCAGCACCTCCAGTTTCTCAACAAGGCACTCAGCTTCCCTTCCCCCAAGAACAGCTTTCACGCCCTACAAGTTCACCTGTCAGTACAACCTTTCTTTGCACGCGTCTGAAAGTATTCAGCCTCTTCCCTGTGGGCTTACCTTTGAGAACTTGAGCATCCATTTGATTCTCAAAAGTGGCCGCCTCAGCAAATACGCCACGTCCACTACTTCGCCGTTTTCGTCGAGAACATCGCCCTCTTCGTTTTGAGCCATGGCATTGACCAGAGATGAGTCGTCTGGGGCATGAGCAAGGTTGACGATAATGCCCTGGAAACCCAATCTCCACACATCGAGATAGTTGTCGTATACGGGATACACGGTTTCCAGCCAAGTAATCATGCGTGACACATCGTGAATGGGCACCCATTCGTGCAATGCTTTCAGCTTCTCGAGGGAGACGCCCATGTCAACCACAGCCCTTGACAATATATCAACCCTGCAGAAGCCAATATCAACACCGAAGACACCTGCCGCTTTGAGACTGTTTTTGCCATAAACAAATTCTGTCAATAGGACAGGG
This sequence comes from Graphilbum ipis-grandicollis, assembly GCA_019925625.1. Taxonomy (NCBI): domain Eukaryota; kingdom Fungi; phylum Ascomycota; class Sordariomycetes; order Ophiostomatales; family Ophiostomataceae; genus Graphilbum; species Graphilbum ipis-grandicollis. The sequence goes on from JADHKH010000026.1 coordinate 349,066, forward strand.
ACGACGCCATCGACAAGAGTTTTCAATTCTCTCTTGTAGAGATACTCGTCTTCAGAAAATTCAAGGAGAAGATCCTCCAGCGTGGCGCTCTCCAGCTTGCTTGTCCTACGGTGCAAGCCCCGCGCGAGCTTGATGCTCCTCGTTCGTGCCGGCAGCTGGTCATCTTGGGGGAGAGACAAGACAGACACCAAATCGGAGTGCTTCGTTAAACGCCGTTTGAGACCTGTGGATGAAGCCTGGCTCTTCTTCCGAAAAACATCGCCAGAGGAACCTTTGGTCACAGTCGTGTTCGTCTGCATCATCGTTGATTCCGACGCAATTGACATTGTGTCGGAAGAGCATGTGCTTAATGAATCGGCAGAGATAATAGTTGACAGCTCATGGTCTCCTCTTGTCGGTGGCGGTCGGCGCTTCGCAATGGTAGAAGAAAGAGAGGCGGAGGATGCCGTAATCGAGGATGACGTAGCTGAGGATCCCGTAGCTGAAGATGCCGTGGCTGAAGATGTCGTTTTCAAAGACGCAGTGATCGAAGAAGCCGTGATCGAAGATGTAGTCATGGAGCTTAGCTCGCTTCCTAGAAAACTAGATGATTCTGTTGCTGGGTATTGAGTGCTGGGTTTTGTAGGGCTACCAAATGACCGTCCATGGTTGTCCGCTTTTCCATAAAAACTGTCACTGATGTCACTTTCAGTGTACCTGGAATCTTGCTGTCGCTCCTCATCTCGGTCCCGGTCTGCTTCAAGATCCGTATAAGGGGCTATGGCAGGAAGCTTGTAGCCGACCGACTCGCCACGGAAAGCCTCTCGTAGGACATCTCGAAAAGGCTTGTTCCCAATGCCAGGTCGAAGAGGGGATGATGACCCTCGAGTTGCGCCGCTCCTCCTTAATGATGTTGCTGCCTTTGGTGTCGCTGTGGGCGTTGTCGGCGCATCAGTCGTGGAACTGCTCCTCTCTGGTCCTCTAGGCGGTGTTGTCTTCTCAAAACCCTTCTCGTTGGAAGTGATGCTCCTTTCCCGATTATCACGATGCGGCAATTGCAGAGGCCGTGTTGGGACGACATCATGAAGATGTCTGGATGACTCTAGGCGGGATATACTGCGTGTGTCGTGCTTCCATTCCCCCTCGGCAGACGTCTTTTTCTGTGAAGTGGATAGCTTTCGCGTTGGCTGCTCTGGTCGTGCTGGTTGTGCTGGCTGTGTTGGCTGCTGCACTGGCTTTGCTGACTTGGGTTCGACAAACGGATCGACCGTTGTATTGAGCCAGGTTTCGATGCTTCGGGGCTGATTAACCGTGGGTCGGGGCGGGTCCACTTTGTCTTGGATCATCTTCTTTCCTTCGGTTACCACCTTTTTCAGCACATGAGGAACATCCTTAAAGCTCGGGTTTCTGTGTGCTTTGGTTCTTGGTCTTGCTGATTCTCCGCGCAAAGGGAGGCCAAGCTCACTGAATGCTGAGAGGCCAACTGGAATCTCAGCCAGAGATTTGGGTGGGACGGTTGATGGCCCGTATGACTCTGTGGAAGAGCCGGAATCTTCCCCCTCTTCATGCGAGGAGACGGTGTCCGTCACGGTGCTATCCCTCCGGGCTTGCGTGGAGTTTAGCTTCTGGACCGGCTCGGGCTGTGCGTTCTTTCTTGCGCCCCAATCCTGCTGTGAGCGTGGCTTCTTCGTCGGCGTGTCAGGAACCGAATCTGGGCCCCTTCCGATAGACTTGTCCAGCGAAAGGACTGAGCTGTTATGCATAATTCGTGTACTTGGTGCAGGAGCACTGCGTGTCTGTGTGATATAAATCACCTTGGAATCGGCCTTGGAGGTTGCTTGTGAGGTGGTCTGCGATGTCGAGTCATCCTCGGAAGAGACCTTGCGTGTTGGCGTGAGCTCGGAATTGTCATCAGAAAGTGAGCGCACCTCCATGGGCCGTACTCGAATACCATCGTCCAGCAAGGTTCGTCTTGTTGGGGAGATCGTGCCCCCCCCCCCGGAACTGGTAGGCGGTCCCTTAGGACTCATTGGTCGGACACGAATACTATCTTCGAAAAATTGCCTTTTGCTCCGCACTGTACCTCCTCTTGGACTTTGTTGCTGTCTGGACGAACCGGCTTCAGCCGACTTGGTGGATCTCAGGGGTCGGACCCTTATGCCATCATCAGGAGCACTTCGCCAGCTTGTCGTTTGCGCTCCCTTGTCATCGCTGTCTCCCTCGCTGTCGCTCCGAATACGCGGCGGGGACCTGCGGCGTGGCCTGTTGTAGCGCTTTTGTTTCGAAAAGTCCTCTGGCGGTTCCACCCTCTTAGCCCAATCTTTGATTTTGTTCTGAACCGTTGGGTTTCGTGCTGTGCGTTGAAGAAAGTCTTTGGGAATGGGAGCATGGCCGCCACTGTTTCCGGGAGCGGGTGTGGTGGTGGTTTTTGGCTTGGGAAACCCAGCTTTGGGGGGGGGTTTGGTTTTGCGTTTTCTCCAGTGTTCGTCACTAACAATTCTCTTTTTGGGAGCGTTTGCCAATCTCAGCCTCTCCTGCATGGTACCGGCCGCCCTCGGGGCACGGGGGAAGGTATCTTTTCTGGCCGGCCCTTTGCCGGAGTTGCCCGCGCTCTGGCCAGTGATACGGTTGCCGTCTTCCCCGCTGGCGCCCTCTGACCGAAAGCCGCCGCTCTTTGCTATCCCTTTGCCTTTATCCTGAGGCATGTTGCGGTTCTGGTTGGCTGTGTCGCTGTCTGAATTCAAAAAACCTTGCCGGGGAGCTGTGGGTTGAGTCAATTTCGGCTTTCGGCGAGACTTGATGCGGAGGCGGTCAGCCTCTGTGATGCTGATTTTGTCCTCGAAAGCAACGTCGGTAGGTTCACTTGGACTAATCTCTGGGTTTCCGGTGACGATAGCTCCGGCGCTGGCCTTTTGCCACATTCTGACACGCTCTTTGACCCCACCAGGTTGCTGCAGTCTGCGCACTGAGGATTGACGCATAGCATTTTTGGTTTCCATCTTACCAGTGTTGCCATCTAGACTTTTTCGCTGCCGGGAGTTCCGGGCAGCGGCAACACGGGCCTGGGTCTGTCGGCCAAGAAGAAAATCTGTCAAAAGCGTGGGTTGAGATTTCTGCGAAGAAGACAGCCGCCGCTGTCTGGCGGCCGGGTTCTTTCTGGCAGGACTGGGGCCTGTCTTTGCTGCCCCAGCAATGATTTTGGCTGCAGTCACGGCAAGACCTGTGGTAGCTGGGGTGTTCTTTGGTGTTTGACCGGCCGAGATGGGACGGCGGGCAGGTGTTGAAGGTTGACCTCCAGAAGTCTGGTTCGATGTGGCTTCCGGCCGCAATGCTGTCGACCCTGACTCGATCGAGTCCGATTCCGTGGACTCGGACTCGGTGGACTCAGACTCGGTGGACTCGGATTCTGTCGACTCCGCTCCTTCAGGATGCACGCCCGCCGTCTGCGTGGAGTCTGATTCAGACGACGTCGAATCATTGCCATCGGGGGGATGTTTTGGGGGGGCCATGGTCTCGAAGAATAGGCGCTATAACACACGTGAAGAATAAAGTCAGTTACATGCCAGCGGTACAAGCTCACGAGGTGTGCCATGACTGGAATGGGGCAGCCAGGAATGTCCAGATGGGATGGGCTAATGAAGATTTGCGAGGTACCAGCAGGAGAGGGGTTGTGCGTTAAGCATGGCATACCTATATTCTGAAGCGCATGCTGAACAGTTTTGAGTCTGAATCAGAACGGCTATGCAGCAGGAAATTTGGTCACGGCGGTGACGAGGACGTCAGAAAGCATGGCAATGGGGGCGAGAGCTGTCATCCACTGCAGATTGCAGATGATACTGCACTACTAGCAGATTGCTTAGTCCGATGACGTTGATTTTGTTGCCAGTGAAGGATGTGAGAGAGGAGTTAACATGTAGAAGCTCTATATGGGGGGTTGATGGGCAAGACGAGCCTCCCCGACCGGCAGACAACAGTCAAATCAGAAAGACCGATTCTGAAAGTAGACGAGCTTTGCCGATTGACCGGGGCGATTAGGACGGCGGGCGGTGGACAGCAGATGACAACTGCTCGGGAAACTGACTAAGCGAAAGACAAAAGGCGCAAAGCCGGACGGAGACAGAGCTGGGCGAGACTCAAAGAATGCGGTTAAGGTAGCAATGAAGCCAAAGATGACAAGCAAGATAAGAGGACAAAATTCCGAAGGAGGCAAAGGAATGAAAGTGATGCACCCTAGCCCGTCAGAAATGGTTGAGTGGAAGCGCTTGCTCTAAGCAACAGCGACCAGTAATGCCCGAGATGGAAGAGAATGTCGGCTTTGAAGATGGCCTGGGAAGCAAGAAGCAAAAAGCTGTGGCCGTCGGGGTGTCGATGTGCGAAATACGTAGGTCGTACACTACTTTTGCAGCTAAAACTGGGGCGTCAGTGGCCAATAGAAGGTACGGAAGAGGACAAGAGTAAACAATGGCGGTAGTATCGGCGCAGAAGAGCGATGGCGCTAGCGGCAGCTCTACTACACTACACTACACTGACTAGAGACTTCCAGCCCAAAGAGCTAGCATTTAGTGAAGTGTCCATAGCGTTATTGTACAAAACATCCATAACTTTGGCGCTGTGCTTGTGCCCACGTATATTTTTACATAGGCTTTGAGGCGTGCAGTAGTGTAGTGTAGTAGTGTATGTTCCGGGTTCGATTCAGCTGCGGCGTTTTGGTGCTAAAACAATGGACCCGCCACGCCCCGTCAAATAAGCAGCTGCCCCAGCAACGCGCCTTGGACTACCATTGTTATGAGTTTTCGGTTCGAGACAAGACGTCTTTGAGAGCGCCACTTCAAGGTTAATATATACACTCAAAACAAGCATTAGAGTGCATGTAAAACGTGCATCTAACAATGTACAACAAGCAGGTGCTGTCGATGATGTATGTGCAACCGTGTAAGTATGCAAGCAGAAGAGAGAAAGCAAAAACAATAGCTTTGCGATGTGCACTACTCGAGACACATTATGCTATAACTACCGCTCTCGAATATGCATGAAAAGCGCCACAACAGCAGTTGGCATACAAAGAATCAAATGAAGGAGAATAGTACAGTCAAAGGCTAGTCTATGCAATGGAAGCAATCCCGAATATATCGCATGCCAAGATATGCCAGAGCAGAAAACCAACAATATTGCCAGCAATACATGATGGAAGTTGCAATTAAAGTAATCTGTATAGGCGCAGATTTCCTATTCGGTGTGAGGCAGCACAGATCGCACCCGTTTGGGGATACTGGTGGCGTTTGGTTCAGTCGGCATAGGAGCTGGCGTGTTGTCATTAGCACAGCCAAAGATGATATGGGAAGGCCATGTGGAGGCATCACCCACACTGTCGCTCTCGTTCAGTTCTTCGTCTGTCTCCTCGATGGAGAACACTTTAGGACTGGGCACACGCCATGCCCAAGGAGAGCGGCGCACTCCCGGCCGGCGAGCCAATCGGCCCCGACACCATGGCAAGATAAAGAAGCTTTAGCTAGGCGTCCAGCGATATTAATATTCCGGGGCTAGAGAGCTGTTTGAAACATGTTCAAGACAGCGATACCATTTTTAAGGTCAACATAACCATCACTACCTATGTTTGTCCCGTTGATGCTTCCATGAGGGTCCGTGGAGACGCCTCCACAATCGTATGGAGATGCTCGGGATCTTGGTGGCAGAGCAGGATATGGTTGAGGCAGAGCCAGGCCAGCCAGTAAAGATGGACTCACACACCGCACAATTGGGAGCGGCATTGTTTCGTCCTCGATTCCGGCGTCTAGTTTAAAGGTCATATAATCGCCATCAATATCGGATGGCTTGTCCGCAGAGAAGCCGCCGCCATAGTCTTGGATGTAGTCTTCGTCAATAACGAAGTCACTCTCGTCCTCGTCCGGTGCCATTTCCAGTGTAAAAAAGTACGAGAAGGAATTCTCAGCCGAGATACGGATATCATCGTCAACCCTCTTGGTGTGTTCGATTTTTTGGTCGGTTTTGACAGATGGTTGCAGATGGTGGCCAGATCCCTTCCACCTGCTCGCTGGTGACTCGGAGTAGTTTATATTGCTGGTAATGTCTGATATATTCTGTGTGGCAGTCGACCAATGCTTGGAAGTACGTAGTTATAGATTGAGGACGAAGCGTGAGGGATGTGGACGAGCTACTTCGGATGATCACGTGCAAAGGTACCATCAAATATCCCGTCTTTCTCACTTATCTTTTCCGGCCTGCTTCGGCGCGACAAGACTTACGCCCAAGTAAAGGGCATTCTCCGGGTTTTGCTGCTAGCTCACACATAGAGGATGAGTTTGTTTGTCGAATCTTCTAGCTGGAATAATGCGTGTTCCTTCGGCGATCCGAGGTGACCTGCGGCCTGCCGGTAACGGAGACAAGAAAGGCGGCACCACCTATGTTACGCCTTGTAAGCTTCAACGTGCGATACGCTACGGCCTTCCCGGTTGAAGGGGAAGAGCCATGGCCCGTACGCTGCCCGAGACTATGCTCGCAGTTGCGATTCATCACAACGGGCCACGACTGTGCCTTCTTGTGCCTGCAAGAAGTCTTGTACTCACAGGTGATGGACATTCGAGAGCTGCTGGACCCATTGGAGTGGACGTACATTGGTCAGACCGGGACGACGGCAAGACGGCGGGCGAGTTCGCGCCCATTTTTTACCGGCATATGTTTGGCGATGTGAATGCAGCCGCGTGTACTGGCTGAGCGAGACACCCGAAAAGCCGTCGCGCGGCTGGGACAGAGCCCTTGACCGGATCGTCACCGTTGTACTATTTTGTTGTCATCGGGAGACGGGATGCCAGGTAGTGGCAATGAGCACACACTTTTACCACCTAAGAGTACAGGCCCGACAGATGAGCGCAAAACTTATCCTCGACATTGCCATAGAGTGGAGAAATCTGAAAAGCAGGGGCAGCAGTAGCAGCAACACAGGCGTTATTTCTTGGTGGCAACTTCAACAGCACACCCGACGACGGAGTGTACAAGACCATGACGGCTAGTCCGGGCGGAATGCTTGATATGTCAGGCCTTCTCCAGGCGAACCGTCGCTATGGGAATGCGGAGTTGACTTACACATCGTTTAGCGAGCCTGGAGAGACGCCGAAACGGATTGATTTTCAAAATTTGGCAAGACTACAGCTAGAATTCAGGTCCTGACAAGCGCGGTACTGGCTAACTAGTTTGATGATGGCGTCTTCCTCTCGGACCACCGGGCAGTGGTTGCTGATGCTGTTCCTTGTGGAGAAGGACGGATGATTTGCGTCTGAGGAAAACTAAGAGGGGGTGGGCCGGGAGTTTTTGGTTATTTATTTGGCCATTTGGTTATCAGAGAGATGGCGGCCCACGACGTAGGAGACATACAGTGCGCAGCTTTTCCTTACTCCCCTGCTTTTCTTCTTTTCCCCCGAGAAGCATCGGTATGAGATTATTACCGGGCACTTACTCTACGGGATATCAAGCATGGGATGTGTGGGTGGTACGCTGTACGTCAAGAGATGGGAAGATATAGCCGTCTTGTTGAAAAAAAACGGAAAAGCTGGCCGGCAGCTACTAGCAAAAGTGCAAAACCTGCCAAAGGACAAGATGGCGGGGACTGGTTCGGCCGGCTCGTTGTTATCGAAAACAAGGCGAGCCGTAGCAGAGAAAGATGAGGCGAAGTACATGGAACGGACAAAATCCGGAGCACTTTGCACACTACGACATAATGTGGAGGTGTGGGAGGCACGGAGACCAAGGACCAAGAGCCACTAGTAGCGAGCATCTATGACGATCCCGGAGATAGATGGGCAGCTCTGGTTGGCCCAAGACCTCGTAGGACGTACGAAGCAGTGCACAGAGCAGCACAGCGAGGACCAAGAGAAAATCGCGGCCATCGCAGACGACCACAGCCACATCCACTATTTGAGCGCTGTGGATTGGTATATATTGAGGTGTGCAGGCGTACAGGTGTGCAAGCGTGCAGGCGTGCAATGTTTGCTCGAGTTGTGCTATCGTGTCGTCTCCTCTGCCGTCCGAGATGTGGCACTTCATACACACTGCACAGGCAGCCTTCCTTTCCGACTTGGAAAGAATGGGAAGTGGGAAACAAAAGGCGGTGTAGAATGGGCTTCTGGCGCCCCAATAGAGCCCTCGATGCCACTAGTACTGCACATTGAAAGGTTGCATCATCCGTGGAGGCAGCGGCGCCGCACCGGCATCGACGTCACCATCGCCAATAGCATCCGCATGTTCACCAGCACCGGACATATTGTACACTACACACCAAGTACACTAGCATCAATGTGGACATTGCCGCCAGTATTTATCTGCCCGGTTGCAGCCCATTGGATGCTGTCCGGCGGTGATTTATAAGCTATCTCGCCGCTCTCTCGAAAACTGCATCTTGCCGTTTCTGGGCGAGGCAAGGCAAAGACAAAGCAGGAAGACAAGCCACCAAGCGGGGCATAGCCTAACCGAGTCGTCGCAACGAAGCACAGCCACAAGGGCTGTTTCTCGGGTATGTGTGAGGCCGACCTAACTCACGCCCGAGAGATCAGAGCCGAAAAGGCAGCAGAACTGCCCGGTCTTGCCCGCACCTATGCCTGGGACTGTGACCGGGTGTCTCTGTAGGGTGCCCGTGGCAAGTGTTGGCACCGTCTGCGTCACGTACATGACGGCGTCGACACAGTGGTAATGTGCGACTTAAAGTCATAGCGTGGCCAGATGCTGCTGGAGCAGATAGAAAGAAAGAGAGCGCCAGAGCGAGCGGGTGAGAGAGAGGAGGGGAGAGTGTCTGCTTTCGTCATTCTTGCCTGGTCGCTTGGCGGTTGTTTTATTTAATTGGACGTAGCATGGACGTGTGCGCATGGACGTGTAGGAGAGGAGAGAAGCAAGTCGGAATGCTTCTGCCGACATAACTAGCATGGTCCGTACGAAGACAAAAACAGGAGCACGCGAAATGGCCACAGTTTGTGTACAAAGTATGTAGTGAACTGGTTGACGCTAGTTGACAATGTAATCCGAAGTGTACGGCGAAGTACAGAATGCGCGTTGTCTAGCGCAGCATACACAAGTACATGACACTACTTGCAAGACCCATAATGGCACGGCGCCAGATAAGTTGTAAGAAGAGCATGCTGCTCAAAGTTTAAATCGCTTGAGGTACGGAGCAAACAAGAAACATCTGTACTTGGAAATGGCCTTGGCAGCCAACATCCGCGAGCAGCGCCGAACAAATTAGGCAACCTATAAGCATAAGCCAGCTCTCACGGCCATGGCAGAGGTACGGAGCCTTCGATATGTACGTCTCTATCTGGCTCGCGTTAGTGTATTTTATAAATGGACAGGGTAGGATCTTGATAAATGACACGCTGGCACACGAAGGAAGAGCCGACATGTCTTGCACACCGGCCAGCTATCTCCCCGAGCTTGCGGCACAAATGAATGGACGTTTTTGTTACGCCGCAGAGGAAGGGGCACGAGACACGAGGCACGGATGCAGCAGCGTGGCTTCCTGTGAAAATGGCCATAGTAACATCGCCGGTCGTACATATATTCAATTAGCATTCGGAGTTTTGGAGGTGCGACGGCCAGGCTGTGGCAGGCAAGCGGCCTACGAATGGCCTATAAGCTGAACACAATACGGGGCCAAGAACAGTGTGGGGACTGGGCCGTGAGAATCAATCATGAACGAAGGAAGTGAGGGCAGAACAAGCAAAAAGAATCGAGTAGACGGCGAGGGTGGGACGGAAGAGACCCTGCTAAGCAAACGGACGAAGGAGAGAGGACTTAGTATAAGCCCAGAATGAGAGGGAACAATAGCAATAGAAAAAAAGTATCTGAAAAATAGTGTCACCCTTATAGACTCTCTGAGACTCCTCTCGGAGTCTTTGCTTCGGCTCTGAAAGCTCGCCGGAGCCGGATCACCGTCAGGACGATAGCTTCCGGGCCAGAGCGGCGCCCAAGTCGGGGTAAGTCCGAGTGGAGACAGGCCGGCCAGCAGCCAGACGATACAGCCATACACAGACTTTGTAGAATGTCTACTTCGTAAGAAACGTTGGGCGCCGACTTTGTCTTCGTGGCCGCCCGAGGTGGAGACCGTTGACCTGTCTTCCTGGACAAGGCAGTACCAGGCAGCCCACGAGCTGGGCGTCAACGGCGCTAGACCACTCGTACTACGAATGTGCTGGATTAAACCTTGAACAATGGACAGTGAGTAGCGGGCAGTAGCTGTGAAATAGCACTGACCCGCCGCAAGCGACAACGGCAAGACAAGGTTTAAGTGGACGGCTCCTCATAAGGCTCGGTCCCGGTCTGAGGCTGTTTCACAGCTGCTGCGAGCTACAGCCCGTAGAAATAAAGCGGATTGCACTAGTTGACGGGCATCAGGCATGCTGGACAGATGCTGCTTCGCCGGGTCTCTGTTGTTGTTGTCCGGCCGGCTGTCCTGCGAGCCAGACGATGGGTCGATCACCTTGTTTGTTGTCTCTGGTAATCGAACGAACAAAACAGCCACAACTCGTCGCTGCCGTGCACAACCAGAGCCAATTGTTTAACTTTGCAACACTGTATCTTTGTTTTTTGTTCCAGAGTTTTCGCCCTCCCGATCTTCATCTGTGTGCCTGGCCCCTCTCTTTGGCTGTGTTGATACCCAAAGCGGCCCCAACGACGCCAAAGGACGCCAAAAGACGCCAAAAGCGACGCCAACGCTGCCAACGCCGCCAATAACGGCCACCAAGCGGCCGCCGCCGTCGGGCAGTCGCCAAGCGCTAGACGTTCTTGCCATCCATCCGCCTTGCTGGTGAGTAACAAGGTATAGCTACCAGGTATATTGACGCTGTTCCAGGCGGGCAACGTGCCCAGAATACTCCCTCCGCATTTTCTCTCGCCGCTACCGTCACCGCGGTTGACCGGGCCTTGACCGGGCGCCCTTTTCGCCGTGCCAGCGACAGAGTGCCTCTGTTGACAGAGTTAACTGGCAGATTTGGGCAGATTTGGGCAGAGCTTGCGTCCTTGGACGGACGTGGATTGACAGGGCAGAAAGGCGGCTTTTAGCAGTGCAATACCCACCAAACCACACTAAGCAGAACGCAGCCACAGAAGGAACCGGCAAAAAACCCAGCAAAAACAAACGCAACAAATAAATAAAAAGAAAAAAAGGCAAAAAGGCAAAAATAACAGCGGCTCTGCCCGTGGCCGGATGCTGGGCATTCGATTCGATTCCATTCGACCAGTGAGTAGGAAAAGCGCGCATCTCAGGCCGCGTTGGGCTGGAAGCGAGACGAAGGGCCTGTTTTTGCGCACTGTCCACCATTAACATACGCCGCTGCTCGGCAGTCTCACCACCAACGAGCCACATCAGCTCCCTACACCCAAGAGAGGTACTTACGATGTATTAGTGTGCACTATTGTACACTATTACACTACACTACACTACGCCCTGAAAACGCCTCCCGCCCGCCATCACCGTTACGAAACGGCCTGCCAGCCAACTGTTAACGGCTCACCCCCGTCTTACCGTCCGTTTCAATCACTCGGCGGGCTCTGTACACTACACTAAAAAGTGCGTCCACAGCACCCTGTCTATCGATAACGGCAGTCATCTGCCCAACCCAGCCAGCACAGCAAGCTCGTCTCGGCTCCGCCCACACGTCTGCGTCTACCCTCTTCCAGTGACACCCTCAAACAGTGCGCATAGTTACAACGTCACAGATTCCGGATACCTCGCCTTCCAGTACGTACCTTACGCACACACACGATACTGACACGACAGCACCGTTCTGACACAGGTATTTCCTCTGCCAATTTAAAAAGTAGCCCAGGTATGTGTTTCCCACCTTTTAGTACATTTGCCGCCCGTAATGGCTGCTGTCTCCCCACACATTGCATACCCCCCCTCGTCTGGCCTGGGCGGGTGGCCCTTGCGCACACCCCCCTCCCTTTCTTGGCAGGAAGGCCACCCCTCCGGATTGAAAGCGCGAGCGGGCAGCAAAATAAAACGACGGATTTTAATCGCTAGGGAAAGAGCGAGAGATGCATCTCGTTACTGCCGCTGCCGCTGCCACTGCCTGCCTTGTCATTGCCTACCATAACCTTCTGTCCCTTCTTAAACATTGTGAGCCCCATCTCGCGACGTTTTTACTATCTCCTCCTTTTCTTGTCCTGTTACGCCCTTCATCCACACATGCATCTGCCAGCAACATTCACCGACTGCTGACTTTTCGCTGCCAGTACATTATTACATTTGTCTATAACCTCACCATCATTGTCCTGTTGTCGTCGTCGGCATTTCAGTCTGCTTCCGCCTTTTTCTTCCTCTGCTTGAATACCAAGGTTTGAATATCGCCGCGAACGCAACAGCACCTGGGTCGTCGACAGCACAGCACTGTCTCGTTCAGCCCCAGCGGACGGCCGCCGCGCCAGTCTTGCTTGCCTACACCGCCCTCTCCACACAGCTGCCAGTTCCTCGCTGTCTCCCCCAGCCCCTTGCTGCGAAACCCCTCTCGCCATCCCTCCACAACCATGGCTCCGAGAGAACGCAGGAATTCCATGGTGGCTTACATGGAAGAGGCCGATGACTCAGGCAACGTCATTGAGAGCAAAGGAGCCACCTACGCTACCTCTACGGCACCGAGCCCGACCAAGGAGAAAATGAACACCAAAAAGTCCCGCCACGGCGAAGCCCGTCACGGCGACTCTCGCCACTGCGACTCGCCCATTGCGGCGAACCTGCATACCGACTCCGACTCCACCGTCCACCCGCGCCGGGATCGCGATAGCCGTGATGGTCGTGATAGCCGCGATGGTCGTGATGGCCGCGAGGGCCGTGACGGCCGTGATGGCCGTGATGGTCGCGAGGGCCGCGAGGGCCGTGAAGGTCGTGATAGCCGCATTCGGTCCTCACGAGACCGCGAGCGCTCCATTCCCCCTCCCAAGAAGACCGTCGGCCTGTCGCATCGCTCGTCCACCCGACACTCCCGGCAGCCGCTATCTGAAGATACTCCGGCCCATCGCCGCAAACCGCGTGACGACGCCCTCTACTACGGCTTGGATCCCTCCACCATCACCACGCCATCCTCTCGTCCGCGGTCACACACCACTGCGCCCACTACCTCCCATCCTTACGGTCCACCCCCTCCTGCTCGGCCGCCACTCTCAAATGCTCGCTACCACATTCTGCGACCCCCCCTGCATCCGCATTTGCAGCAGCAGCCGCCCCCTCCACCGGCCTCTGTCCTCCCCAGTGCCGGCCTTCCTCCTACTCCCTACGGAAACCAGCCTTGGCCCTACCATATGATGTCTATGCAGCCGCCTCCGCTGCCGCCGACATCATCGGCTTCCATGCCTCTGCCGCTACCGCCACCGCCTATGTCGTCAGCCTCAGGTGTACCCATAGCTCATATGCTCCCGCCTGAGCGCTACAACCTCCCACCACTCGACCCCTACCGCCCGCTGCCACCGCTCGATCCTTTTAGCTTTCAGCCGCCCCCTCCGCAGCAGAAGCTTCAGAATCGCTTCAGTCTCAGTCGCTCGCAGACCGCCATGGGCCACCGTGCCCTGCCTACGGAGTACAGCCAGCCGAGCGTCTACGACCCCGATGAGCAAGAGCACGAACGTGAACGTGATTTCGAACACGAACGTGAACGCCCGGCTGACCTGCACCGCATGTCTCTCTCCTATCGCCACCGACTCGAGGATGAGCCCGTGCCTCGTGCATTGCTGCCGATGCGTCCTGTGTCCGCCATGCCGTCCAGCATGCACGCTTCTCCCTTTGCTCCTCCTCCAGCCAGCCCACCGCCTTCGAGACAGTCGGTCCAATCTCACTATGCATGCGACGACGCCGACGATGTCTACGAGGATGATGGACCTGCTTATGACTATGCACCACCTTCGCACCTGGTTCCAGCTCGCCGTACCAGTATGGGCGTCGTTCCCGGCGCTTACTACGGCGGCCATTACGTCACCGAGGTTGCGAACACGTCGGGGAGCCGCAGGAACTCCATGTACACCACCCGCTCCGTATCGTCCGGCAGTGGCATGGAAGACAAGCTCCGCCAGGCCAGCTCATACCAGGAAGAAAGGACGGGCGGCTTACGCCTCACCGCAGAGGTTTTGCGCGAGGCCAGCCGCGGAGAAGGCGGTCCCAACAGCCACTCGACCCGCAGCTCCGGCAGCCGCGACGAGAGCGACTGGCGCCAGGCGTCTGCCACCACCCGCACCACCCGCTCCAGCAACGAAGAGGACCTCACGATTCGTGTCAAGGGCCCCGCCCATTTCCAGTACGGGGACGCTCATTTGCAATGCCAGGACGGCACGGAAATCAACTTCTCGTCACGCGGACCGCCCACTATCCGCCGCAACGGCAGCGAAAAGTCCAGCTATGGCGACCTCGACGATCGTCGCAGCCGCTTTGAGCGCCCTGCCTTGCGCAGTCGTGCTGGATCCCAAAGCGGCTCTTATGCCTCGCCATTTTTGCCACCTGGCTCGGTCCCGGCCTTGACCGCGCCGCCTTCTTCGTCTTTTGGTGGCTACTTGTATGGCAGTGGTGGCTACGATTACTCCTCGGCACCCCCTCCCTTTGGGTCGTCTGCCTACTGATGAAACCTGGTCGGCGTAAACATGGTACCAGACCGGACTTCTGACCATGTGAAACTTGAGGCGCAACTAATGACGACTACGATAAAGATGAATCCTTTCCTTTTCTCCTTCTTCGCCTTTTATTTACTCCCGTTTCGCCAGCATTTCCCCCCTTTTTCGAACCAATTCCCCCCATTAGTGTTTATATAAAAACCCTCATAGACACAGAACATCTCTTTCATCCGACTCGATTTCTGTCTTTTTTCTACTTTTTTCTGCTCAGCTTTTATATTATATTTGATCTTTTTCTTCACCATTTTTTCTGTTTCTTGGGTTTCCCAACGAGTTAAGAGTGGCGTCTTAATGTTTTTACTTGTTTCGCGCTGCTTCTCTGTCTACTTAGTGGTCTTTCATATTCCAAAAGCTGATACCCAGTGAGGTTTGGTACCCGATCAGCCGCCCGCTGGACGGCGCCTGAGAGGGCACATGCATACTTGCATATTCATATATCGCGTGTATACATCCAACCCAGCGAGAATGCTCAGAAGGGAACGCTCACAGAGACTTGAAAACAGAATCAAGGGATCGCAATGAAAAGAAAAGCACTGCCCAATAGCAGTGGGGATGCAGGGCAGAGAGATTTAATGTGGCTACTGGTCTTACCTCCTTGAAACGGCTTCTTGATGGGGAAGAGTCGGCCATTTCATTCTACTTCTTGCAATCTTTATGTTATTTATTTACTTCTTGTTTTCTTCTTTATCTAGGATTTTCCCTTCTGAAATATGTTACGCGTTGATATTCTGTCCTCTGGAATTGTCAGAGTGTTTCACGATGCCTGTAACTATGCTTCTTGTATCAGTCTGTGCCCAGCTCTGTGGTATATATTTGCATGCCTTTCTGTACCCTTTCTACGCCATTAAGACCCTACCCGGTTTAACATTTGTTCAATAAAACATTTTACTGTGATAAATAGACTGAACGCTATGCTTCGTTCTGCGACAACTATGCCAGAGGAGGTCGTCTCAGTGTAAGGAAACGCTGACAAGCCCCGAACCTTGAAAGTTCTAGCCCTTTGTTTGCTCTCTCATCCTGTCCAAGGGGGTTACTTTGCTACGATCTTGTTTTAAGCTTTTCGATTACCCCGACCGATGCAGGCTAGTGTAGTCATCGCCCGAGAGGCCACCGTAAAATTGGTGACCTCAATGGCCTCCCACACTTGACACACCACAGGAGGCCTACTGGCGCGGAAGCATGGGGATTACTGGCAAACAGAATCTATGATGTAGCCCGCCCTGGGGATAAGACGTGGAGGGCCGCGGAGCGTCTCCCATCTTGGGTGCCTTTGTATAGTATCGCCAAGGGACGACGGCTCTTAATGTTATCTTCATCCGCCCAGTGAGGGAGTGTAGTGTACAGAGAGGTATTTGTAGCGTAGATATCGCAGCAACTTCAATTCGTATCGATCTCCTACGTACTACGACACACTACACTAAACTGCATCCCTTGCTCCCATTTGTAACATGTTAGCCGCCCGAGCTGTTCATCCCCAATGATTTGTTTAAACTAGGTCAATTCTGTAACTAACAAGCCTAAAGATAGAGTTGATCATCCCTTCGGAAACACTTTTGGCAGCTTTCCTTTATTTTCACCCCCCATAAACCCGCATCACTTCTCATCCATTTCTTTGGACCACCACCTTTTCCTCTTTCCTACTCCGTTTTCATAAATAGTGTACATCGTTTCAAAACGGTACACAGTGGATTTTTCCTACTTCGCAGACTTGCTGCAAATGTGCCGCATCTTCTACTCATCGCACGCTGGAAGCTGATGATCAGACGGGAACAGTGGGTGGGTTTCTACTCTTTGTTCGTTCGGACGCCGC
The DNA here is from genome assembly GCA_019925625.1 of Graphilbum ipis-grandicollis. Classification (NCBI taxonomy): domain Eukaryota; kingdom Fungi; phylum Ascomycota; class Sordariomycetes; order Ophiostomatales; family Ophiostomataceae; genus Graphilbum; species Graphilbum ipis-grandicollis. The sequence goes on from JADHKH010000026.1 coordinate 365,510, forward strand.
ACTGTGACAGTTTACAATTTATCAAAGTTGCTCTTGCTATTTAAAAATGTAGGAGAGAAAATGTGCACTACCTGAAGAACGGACTACTAGGAGACTTCTTCTCGAAATTCTCTCGGGGGAAGCTTTTTATGTAGTGTAGTGTACACTAGTGTACTCACAGATTGTTGTTCTTCCCGTGCGCCTGGCGTGATCAATACAGAGATGAAACACTTACGAAGTAGGGGTGAGGGCGTAAAAGACTAAAACATTTTGCTGAATTTTTTTTCCATCAGTGATCCGGGCAGACTGTCAAAGTTTACATCGTACGCTACAATAGTGTATTTGTGCACGACCCGTGCAACTGCGACAATTAATACTGAAGCCAATAGTGTAGTGTACGGTATGAGTTGTCTCCCGTTGTTGACCAGCTCATCAAATGCCCCGCTAGATGGGGGATTGCTGTGGTTACCGTATCTATTTACTACGGCGTTTAGATGTGCTGGCATTCACAAGATTTCCGTCGCCCAAAGCGCTGTCATACAACTTTCATTTCTGTGATTTTATGAAATAATTATGTTCAACCCCTGAAGAGCCACTCGTTTACTAGTTCACTTCCCGTGGAATTTGTACAATACAATACAGTACAATACAACACATAATCAACAAAGATTGTGCACCAATGAACTAAGATCGAGCAGCATCTCCCCAGCCTCTTATTAGTGTAGTAAGATACAAAGTACTCCGTAGTGTATTTTTAATCACCCGGGCCTGCCGTTACTACGGAAACGGTATAGGCACGACAACCAGATTCTCTTTACCAGTGCCAACGCATATTTCCCTATCATTGTTCTTTCTTTTTAAAAGTCTAGAGTGCATTCTTTAAATCCTAGAAATCAAAGCATTACTCATTCAAAATTTAGGTTGTCATCAGCCATTCCGACCTTTCATATTCACGACATTGCATTGCCGGTTCAGGTCCTCATTGACCAGTCTTCGACAAGGGTCGGGACTGTAAGGATCGCGGTGGCTATCTGATGGTCACAAGCACATTGCGGCATACACAGGCGATTCTGATTCTTTCCTACACAACATCTCTTGGCAGGTATAGCAAGAAAGTATGGCGCCTGCCGCTGCACATCGTTTTATTTCCAAGTTCGCGACACGGACGGTGGATGGACTAGGCGATGCGCTGGCACGTAGGTCGTTGGCTGATCGGACGGTGCTTCTAGCCCGCGATGCCACGACAACGACCGCCGTTGTCCACACCGGCGCGATGAGTGCCCAGAAAATAAACAACAAAGGCATGTTTGCTCTGTTTGGTATCCTCGGTGCTGCCATTTGCATCGGCATAATCTGGTTCTTCTTCTGGGCAAAAAACGGTGGCTTCCACTTCAGGGAAAACGACTGGGACGACTACAAATCAACAGTATTGCGGCGAAGGGGCCCCAACGGCACGGTTCTCTCCAATGCTACAGCTAGCACCAAACTCGGTGGTGGAAGTGTCTACAAAGATGTCGACGACTACACCGAGGACAACAGGACGGTGATTAGCGGCACCACGGCGCTCACTGAGGTGACAGGCATTACGGCGGGAGTCAGCGACATTGTGGGCCGCGAAAACCATCGAAAAAAGCGAGAGCAGCGGGCACGCGAACGGGAGCGGAACAAGGAGCGTGAACGGGAGCGGCGCCGCGAAGAAAAGTCCCGCGAGAAGTCCCGCGAGAAGCCCAGCGAAACGTCACGCGAAAAGTCTTCCAGAAAGAAAGAACGGTCAAGGCGCAAGATCAACGAACAGGGCGTGCTTGTGGATGAAGATGCTGAAGCCGAAGCACAAGCGTACCTACAGGACTATCGCCAAGAGCGGCCAGCTCGGGTGGGCGGCATCAACCGAGCCAGCGATAGCTCTGCATGGGACGGCTCTACGAACGCTGGCAGTTCAACAGCACCAACAGAAAGCACAGAAAGCACAGTCACTTCCGAATTAATTTCGCACCGCGAAGTGACGCCGACTAATACACCGACGAAGAAGCCCCCCCGCAGCAACGCTACGGGCGGCATCCGCAAGGTGTACAGCACGGCCGACCGCAACGCCCATCGGGAGAATGAAAGAATCCGGGCCGAGGCCAAGCGTCTACAAGAGCGCAATCGTGAATCCAGGACCAGCAGCCGTCGCCGTGATTTCAGCTGGCAGTACGAAGAGGACCAAAGCACACCGCTGCGTCAGATCGAAGAAGCAACCTCCTCGGTCTCCGAGGGAACTCACTCCTACACCCAAGCTGCGATCACCGACATTACAGAAGAGAGTGATCTCGGCACGAAAGCATACCGTCACGTCATTCCGGGTCTGTCGAGTGTTGATTCAGCAGGGGAAGACACCAACGACCGCGACCGCAAACGCTACGAAGAGAAGCGTAGATTGCGCCGGCAAAAGTCTGGTTTCCAGCGGGGTTAAGCACCATTGTGGGTCACGTAACAGCAATTCGGAAACCGCTCGGGTGTTAATACCTCGTTCATATGGGGGGGCAACGAGAAGAGACGCGATGGCCAACGAATATGAAAATGCTTTTGATGTATAAGGCGTTTGCAACTTGACCGAATCGGACTAAGGCTGGGATTTTTGGTAGGATTGGATTTTTTACAAGTGTTGACTTTCAGGACCTTCCTTCTGTGGAATGTTCATATTCGGGGTTGTATTAAACAGGCTATGTCAAATATTATGTATGTATCTGATACAGTCGTCAACGTCATGTCGCAGTAGTGTAGTTCTTACTATTTAGATTTATCAGCAAGGGATTTTAATCATGTTAACGTCACAATCGCAGCACTATCAGTTTATGATTTATAAGCACTGGGTTGAGCAACTCAATGTGGGAAGGGCATGGACATAAATGCTATCTCATCTCATATACATAGAGACCTTTAGTCCGGCAGCAACAACAGCAGCAACTAATGCTACGATCACAGGGAATGACTAGAAGGATTGTTCAACTGTCATCGCAATTGATTCGCAACATGAGCGCCGCTTCTGATATCACGCTTTACACGGCGCAGACTCCCAATGGCATAAAGATCTCCATTCTGTTAGAGGAGCTACGCCTCCCTTACAAGGTAATTTCCAAGTGCATTGCATTGAGGGTGTCATTTACTAATACAAACGGTCCTGGGCAGGTGCGCGCCATTAACATGGGTGCAAACGAGCAAAAAGAGCCATGGTTTCTTGAAATCAACCCAAACGGCCGCATTCCCGCTTTGACAGACGTTTTCACCGATGGCTCGCCAATCCGCGTGTTCGAGTCTGGCTCCATCATGCAGTACCTTATCGACCGGTATGATCCCGAGCACAAGCTTTCCTACGCCCATGGCACTCGCGAGTACTATGAAGTGAACAGCTGGGTCAGTTCCGTCTTAACCCTCTGTCCTTAATTGTGTTGCTGACCTATCCGTATAGCTTTTTTTCCAAATGTCCGGTCTAGGCCCTATGCAAGGCCAGGCCAATCACTTTTACCGTTAGCTACAACTCCAAAGGAGTATCCTGCTTCGATAGACGCTACTATCTGGCATGACGGTGCAGCGCTAATTACTACCCAGGCTATGCCGCTGAGAAAATTCCCTATGGCATCGATCGGTACGTTACTGCAGTGGTCCCAACATAAGTTGGTAACCATTCCAGCTCTTGCTAACTAATTTGCTGCCCAGATACCGCAATGAGACACGCCGTCTGTATCGTGTCTTGGATACCCAGCTTGCCAAGTCCACATCCGGTTTTCTCGTTGGCGACAGGCTTACGATTGCTGATATTTCCTGCTGGGGATGGGTAGCTGCCCACGGTACGTCTGTCCCTGTCCTAAGTCAAGCATGATATGTTTGCCCTTATTATGCCCATCCCACTCACACAACTCTATCAAAGATTGGGCAGGTGTGAACATTGACAGCATGCCCCACCTCAAGGCCTGGTTGGAAAAGCTGCTGCAGCGTCCGGCTGTTGAAAAAGGCCGACACGTGCCAAGCCGCCACACTGTTTTTGATGGGGTAAATCTCAATGAAGAAGAGACACAAAAGCAGATTGAAAAGGCGCGGGCATGGGTATTAAAAGGAATGGCTGAGGATGCAAAGAAATGAGCTGTGCAGGCGTCACGTTTATGCTTAGATTAAACACATATGTCGCCTAGTGCCGTCACTTTGTATCAACCTTATAAGATGGTAGTTCTTTCAGGTCATAATAAACCAAAAGATATAAACTTCGTAAAATCAAACATTTATTTGGCTAGTTATACGTGTTTATAGGTAGCACTTTGGCTATTATAGGTGGTGATTTAAAGCAGAAGCTCGTCTTTTCAATAGTTCCTAGATTATTAAAAGTAGTGCTATTTATACTAAAGAAAACCGTCTTAAATACACTCTTACATTGAAAATCACCGCTTTTCAGCTTTGTACCATTTGTATAGGCTCGAACAGCAGTCACACTGCGAATTACGCACTAATTTTAACATTATATATTCGATTTATATAATATTTCATATCCTGTACCGAGCATAGCAGCTTTTACGCAGTTATATAACGTTGTCAGATTTCATAGTGTGGTATTTTTTTGTTATTATTGATATGGAAAAAGCGCGACTACATATTATTTACAGGTGAAATACGGCAGAAATATCAGCTTGACCAATCACAGGCGAATTTTTTATTTATAGGGCATCTTTAAGGTAATAGTGTAAATAGCACTACTCCTGTAAGTGGTCTCGACAAAATCACGTGACATGTTGATGGATGACTAATCACTAAATGGACTATATTGCAAGGGCTTTGAATATTTTTGGCATTAATTTCTTTCTCTAAATAAGTATCGACACATCGGAAGTGCTTTCCCACTCTCGCATTTCTATCAAAGGTTCCGTGTTATCAGAAAACTTAGACACGCCCCTACAAAGACAAGATGTCCTGGCGAAGTCAAGGAATCACTGGGTCCAACAACATCCCACTTGGCAAAGCGCGGCGATTTGGTGGCGATGGTGACATTCACGACTCTCGCCAAAATGGCAGCCGCTCGAATAGTCGTCTTAGCGACAGTAGCGATCTGAAGCGCGGCCGCAGTCCTGAACAAAGTAAGCCGAAAACAATCGGGCGAGCGCACTATGGAAAAGCCTGTGTCAATCGCGCTCATCGACATGAAAGAACTGACTTTGATCCTTTAGAGACTGCCGAGGATGGACAGCGACGGCGCAAGAGGCGCAATCGATGGGGAGATGCGGCCGACAACAAGGCGGCTGGGCTTATGGGGCTTCCAACCGCTATTCTTGCCAACATGACCAGCGAGCAACTCGAGGCGTACACGCTGCACCTCCGCATCGAAGAGATCACACAGAAATTGAAAATCGACGACGTGGTGCCTCCCGAAGGCGACAGGTGCGTCTCTTCCTGTTATTGTTCTCTATTTTATCACACCGCAATGTCTCAATATACTTACTTGCTTTTTTTGCCTTCAGGTCACCTTCTCCGGCTCCCCAATACGACAATCACGGTCGGCGTATCAACACCAGAGAATACCGTTACCGCAAGCGCCTCGAAGAGGAGCGTCACAAGCTCGTCGAAAAAGCATCCAAGACGTTTCCTAACTACCACCCCCCTCAGGATTACCGGCGGCCGACAAAGACCCAAGAAAAAGTCTACGTCCCCGTGAACGACTATCCGGAAATTAACTTCAGTATGATTGCTAACCCTCTAACCTTTTCAATTCATACCCCATGTCACTCCCCTTCCTTTTCCCTTTCCCAGTATTTTCCCCATGCGTCGGATATCAAGGACAAAACTAGGCGCGACGATACTTGCACGGATCGTCGTGCAAGCCATTCTTGCGCCGAGATGTGGCCCAACTCTAACCAATACTGCTGTCGTCACTTAAAATTTACTGCTATCACCTACCGGATACTAACACTTAGCTTTAAGTCGGTTTGCTCATTGGGCCGAGAGGTAACACTTTAAAGAAAATGGAAACAGAATCGGGCGCCAAAATTGCCATTCGCGGCAAAGGTTCTGTAAAAGAAGGCAAAGGTAACTATCTTTATTTTCCCTACATACTGGATCTGCAACCTTACTGACTACTATACTCAGGCCGCTCTGATGCTGCTCACTCCAGCAACCAGGAAGAGGATCTTCACTGTCTTATTATGGCCGACACCGAGGACAAAGTGGAAAAGGCTAAACAGTTGATTCACAATGTTATCGAAACAGTAAGTGCAAAAGCTTTGTTATGCCACGTTCTAGATCTTCTCCCTTAAGTGATTGAAGACATGTCTGACAAATTTAGGCAGCATCGATTCCAGAAGGACAGAACGAGCTGAAACGCAACCAGTTGCGTGAGCTAGCCGCCTTGAACGGCACGCTTCGTGACGACGAGAACCAGGCCTGCCAAAACTGTGGCCAGATCGGCCATCGCAAGTATGATTGCCCCGAGAGGCAAAATTACACAGCCAATATCATTTGTCATATATGTGGGAACGCAGGTCATATGGCCCGTGATTGTCCGGACAGAGCGCGTGGAACCAGCTGGCGAAACGAAGGTGCTGGCCGTCCTGCTGCTGGTCGTTTGTTATCGTCCGGCGGTGGCGGCGATGAAGTTGACCGCGAATATGAGGTAAGTTCTAGTAACATGCTTTTGCTTACGGTACGTTAAGCCGAGAGAAGCATCATATTAACACATTTCTACAGCAACTCATGCAGGAATTGGGCGGCGGCTCTGGTGCCCCAGCTCGGATTGAGGCTGGACCCGGAGCTAGCAGCGGCGGTGACAGCAAGCCATGGCAACGCGGTCCGACAGGGGCGCCGGCTCCTTGGCGGCGTGCAAATGACCGCGACACCGATGGAGGCTCGGGTTCGGGCTCAGGCTCTTCTGTCCCCCCCTGGGCTCGTGATCGAAACAATCGGCCAAACGATATGCAGCCGCGCAATGACTACTACAACGGAAACTCGGCAGGCTATAGTGGCTTCAATGGTGCTGGCCATACTAACGGAAACAGCAACGGCATGGCTCCGCCTGGTATGGCGCCTTGGCACCAGGCTGCCAGTGCACAGGCGACCCCATCATCTTACCCTAGCTATTCTGGCTACGGAGCTCCTCCGGGAATGGCACTTCCTCCTGGGCTTCCCCCAGCCCCGGGGCTTGGTGTCCCGCCACCGCCACCGCCGCCTCCGGAGATGGCCAGCGGTTTGAATGCTCTTATACAACAGTATTCTGGCGCAGCACCGCCTCCGCCTCCCCCACCACCGCCACCCCCACCGGCGGGTGATGCCCCGCCTCCACCTCCCTCCGACCTTCCTCCGCCACCGCCTCCTCCCGGTGCTTGAATTGTTTAGGTTTCCGGGAGCATTGATTTAGCTGCCAGCGCTAACAAACGAGACAGCCTGCCTGAAGATCCAAGCCAAATATGGTACTTCACTCGCCGCTCTTGATTTATGGTTGCTTCCTGTCAGCTAATTTCTGTCTGTTTTTGTTTCTGTTTTGCTTTTGTGCTGTGTTTTTTGTTCTATTTTCCGCTTGTTTTGGGGCTTTTGCCTTTGTCTACTTCTTGTCCGGGGTAGAACTTTTAAGAGACGCAAAAGGACAGCTTCAATTCAACCCGACAGAAGAGAGATGGTGGTATATATCCTTTACAGATGGACAAGACCGATTCGGTATTTGTGTCATTTGTAGTTATTTTAATTGCCACTAACCGTTAGTAATTCAACTGTATTTTTATGGCTTTGTCTATTTTTATGAATGTACTCTTTTGTATATATGCAAGGCATGCTTATGTGTCGCGGTTTTCTCAATGCGGTTTTCGCGATAATAACTCGTTATAACTCGTTATTTAGGAAACTAGTTTGTATGTCTAACACAAGAGCTGCACTCGGGGGGGGTTAACATAATAAGATGCCACGAACGTGCTGCTATGTACGGCCATGTTTCGTCCGCGAGATATTAGTTGAATTTGCTTTAGTAAATTGGTACTTAAAGATGACAAAAAGACAACTATGCTGTTGCCCCATTTTTTCAACAATTTGCTCTTAGTTCTCGAGAATATCCAATGCGTTGATTATTAAGCCATTTACTCTACTCCACTCTCAGCCTCGTATTAAAGCTATAGCGTTTACTCTACACTGACTATGTACATTCCACAAACTAAATAGCCCGGCCTTGGATTATGCAAGTTGAAGCTTGCGCGCTGGTCTATTCTCTGCTGACTTTCTTGTGGTGACTGGCGTTATATGACCAACAATTGTCGGTACGACCCTATCCTTGCTGAAAACTCGTGAAATTGTTCACATAGTTGGGAAAAGGAGCTTTGAACCTTCATAACAGACCTGGCGCCATGGCTCTGTACAACCCCTTTTCGTTTCGGTCTGCTCAAGTTACTCTTTGGACGACTGTAATTTACTTTGCGCTACTATTTCCAATTATTTTTATCCAGGAAACAGTACCCCGAGCCCCTAGCGAGGCGTCCTTACCAACGGGTATCAGCATCGCAGAGGCCTGGGCTGATCTGGCTGAAATCACAAAAGATTTCCATCCGGCCAACAGCCATGCCAACGATGCGGTGCGCAGCTTCCTTTTAAAGCGAATCAAGGGCATTCTCAATGGCAATGGAATATCCTGGGCGCTTCAGGAAGATAGTGTTAGGTATGCCAAGCTCATGATCGCTTTCAATTGCATATGACCCTCGGCTAATCATGGCCTGTTCCCAGCGGCACCACCCTCTTGCAAAAGACCTCTGATGGCACGAGTTCTACTTCTAGTGCTGACGCCATTGTATTTGATGATATGCGGTCCAATATCACCTTCTCGAGCAGCCATACTAGAGAAAGACGGTCTGCCATCTACTTCGAGGGCTCCAACGTGTACGTGTACTTGCGCGGAACTAAAGACGAGGCTGGCGACTGGTGGGCGGCGTCCGACTCGGCCTCTGCCATGGGGAAGCAGCTTGTTCTTGTCAATGCGCACTTTGACTCTGTCTCTTCTGGGTATGGAGCAACCGATGACGGCGTTGGCGTGGTGTCGGCTCTTCAGCTCATCCGCTTTTTTACTGTCCCAGGGCACCAGCCCCAGCGCGGCATCGTGGTTCTTTTCAATAACGCCGAAGAAGACTATCTGTTGGGTGCCAACGCCTTTGCCAACTCCCCGCTAGCCCCCTATATCAACACTTTTGTGAACATGGAGGGTGCTGGCGCTGGTGGGCGAGCCATTCTCTTTCGTTCGACAGATCTCGAGGTCATGAATGCGTATAGAAGCGCTCCCCATCCCTTCGGTACTGTGGTGGCTAGTGATGGCTTTAAGGCGGGCTGGGTCCGCAGCGAAACAGACTACCGTGTTTGGAATCAGCTGGGGTATCGCGGCATCGATATGAGCTTCTACCGACCCCGTGATAGATATCACACAACGGAAGACGACCGTCGACATACATCCAAAAACAGCATCTGGCATATGCTCTCCGGGGCGCTCGCCTCTACCAAGAGCCTCTCGGGGGCAGGTGGGGACCTGGTAGACTCAAGTAAGACGGTGGGAGTGTGGTTTGACCTCTTTGGCGATAGCCTGGTACTGTTTGCACTCAAGGGCCTCTTTGCCTGGTCCGTTACCATTCTGGTTGTCTCGCCATTTATCTTGGGTCTGGTTGCCTTCTTCATCTACAAGGCGGATAAGGATTACCTGTTTCGGGCCCATTTGCTTGCAGGAGATGTATCCAACCCAGACTTCATTTTCATTGGCGGCTGGAAAGGGTTCTTCCGCTTTCCGCTTGCTCTCGGTACAGCCGTGGGAGTCGTAATCGGCACTGCGCTTTTAATCGGAAAGGTGCAGCCTTTTATTATCCACAGCAGTATTTATGCAGTGTATGTTATATTTCCCCCCTCTATCTCTTTGCTCTACGTTGTTGTTCTACTTTGACCTTAATTCGTTTCATGGTGTGACCTCAGTCTTGATCTATGCTAATGCCGATTTTCCAGATTCACTGTATTGATCACGGCCTTCTATGTTGTTTTCTGGAGCGTCATGCGCGGTGTCGATATAGTCCGACCTACCGTTCTCGAACGAACATACGCACATATATGGCTATATGCTTTTTCGTGGGTCCTCTTGGTTTACTCAACTGTTAAAGAGAACCGCGATAAAGTGGCTTCGGTGTACATTGTTGTATTTTGGTCATCTAGCGTGTTTTTGGCTACGACTATTTCATTAGTCGAAGCGTTTTTTCTTCCCAGAAAGTCTGTCTTCGCCGAATCCCAACGCGACATTCTTGTCGGGCAGAACAACATGGGCGATACTCTGACCATTTCGGCAATTTCAACCAGTGTGGACAATGCTGTCGAGGTCGATGGAGAGTCTGCCGGTGAGGAAGAGACATCCTCGGAAACAAGCCCTTTGCTACGAGGACTTGCTCAAAACGACCGACCAACGACATTTTCTACGGGATACAGGCGCAGTGTCGGAGCCCTGCTCGATCACCGCCAGGGAGAGGCAAGCCTGCTCAAGTCTTATAGCTCTGAGCAAGAATGGTCTAACCACTTGCCTTCCTGGACCTGGTTTGTTCAGTTTTTACTCCTTGGGCCTTTTTCAATCATTCTCGTGGCACAGCTTGGTCTTTCTTTGGCTTTTGGCATCAATCAGACTGGAACAGACGGTGCAAGTCTGCTCATGCCAATTCTTTTTGCTGCATTCTTTTCCGTCTTGCTTCTACTGCCATTGACACCATTTATTCGCAGAGTCTCACGGCTTATTCCTGCTGTCTTCGCGTGTATCTTCACTGTCACTCTCATTTACTGCCTTGTATCATTCCCATTCTCTTCTACCAATCCTTATAAGTACGATATCCGCCAAACATTCTCGGTAGATACCGGAGATACGTCTGTGATTGTCACCGGCTTTGAGACTTATGTTTCCAAAATTCTGTCACATCTTCCCTCCACTGCAAGCAGGCCATGGTCCTGCCAGCCTTCTGCTGGGAAACTCAGCGGTTTTGTCGATTGTTCTTTTAATGGTGCAGGACTGGATCCCACTGTCGAGGGTGCAGGTGAGCCATTCTCTGGATATGCGGGTTTAGTGACCATCAATGCCTCTCGATCCGAAGCAGAAACCAAGGCTACACTGGAGCTTGATGCTGTTAATACAAAATCGTGCTCTTTGCACTTTAACGAGCCTCTCAAAAATGTTTATATCCGAAATGGCGGTCAAGATTGGGATTTGCGCTTTGACACAGCACCCACTGATGGTGACTGGAAAGTTGTTGACCTGGCTCTTTGGCGACGAGACTGGACCACGCCATGGGTCGTGGATGTGGAGTGGGCAGAGAAGAGCGAAGCATCAATCAGCGCCGCCGTTCTTAGTGGCGTCGTTGTTTGTCGATGGGCCGACGTCAACATACCGGGCACAGCACCAGCCATCGACGAAGCGTGGAAATATGGCCCTGTTTGGACAAAGCTCGCTATCAGGTCTACACAGGGTGCTATACAGGGAATGAAGAGTTTTTCTTTTTAAAGTAGCACGGTGAGATTCTAGGCTGGAACTTAAGCAAGATTTATGTACCTTTGCTATATTCGCCATGCCCCATTGGTAGAGGGGTGTCTGCATATTGTCTTATTAGCAGTTTTATTTCCATCAATTAAAAGAAAGGATATCTTCTTTACCTTTCTTTCTTGTTATTTTTTCATTTAAACTTTTTTTGCGTGCCCTGAGATCCTTGATGGGATTGTCAATATGCCGACGGGCTGTACCAATACATTGACACTCAACACATAAGGCGTCTATAAGTTCAAGAGAAGCAACAAGAGCTTGTACATCTATCATAGGGGTAATAGTATCAAAGAACGCGCTTACCTACGTGTCAATCGGTGAACACCAAGTGTAGCGCTGGTTGCCGTCTGGGCGAATGCTACTAGGGGCGAAGTAAATTGTACTGAGTTTAAGCAGGTAGTGTATGACGTTTCCCTCTATCACTCGGAGGGTAAAGCCTCGAGATACCAGAACGGAAATCATGCATGGTAACTGCAATCTAGCATACCTAGCCTTGGTTATAGAGCAAAGTCTCCTTCGAGGCCTTCAGTACTGTTTGAGATACCTTTAAACATGTGGTGTAATATGGTGTAATGAAACTTTCATACTTTCTATTCAACTCAATTTATGTTTCTTTATGTGTTCCACATCCTTATTGATTCGCGTCTATTGTCCCTGTGCCATCAATACTACGCGCTTCCTTGAGTCGCTGCAGCACTAACTTCATTGTTGTCCAAAGTTCCGCCTCCATGTCGCGATCAACCTTGTTGCTGCGGCTGTTTAACCAGCCGACATCCAAGCTGCCTATGTCACCGACGCCGTTTGGCTCCAGAGAAACACCTCCCGCCTTGGATTCCTTTAGAGAGATGATTCCTGCTTCATCAAGACCCCATATTTGTCTCTTGAGACGCACATCGATTGCATGGAGCGTCGACAAGAACTTATCCATAGCTTTCTTAAAAGCTGCCACCTGCGTCTCGGTACTTATGGCGGAAGGGTGGGCAAAGTCTTTTTGGGCCGATTCAGGAGGCGCGCCAGGCGCTGCAATGGGCGAAGACAACGGCCGGACAGCGTCGTTTGTAAGTAAAAGGAGTGAAGATATATCCTACCAAACAGAACAGGTTTAGCATCGGCCTCAAGCTGCCAGTATCTTCGCACTGAAGGTCAATCCCCCCCAAAAAGAAAAGTAATTTTCGGTACCTTGTCAATCTCACTCAGTTGTTGCAGCCGCTCTGCAAGTGTGAAAGGCTCGCGGACTCCATAATAGATAACACCCTGTGAAGCGTCTGGAGGTCTGTCCATTTTCTGCAATATCAAACCGTCACAACATCGTAAACTGTTGAAGGAGGTGTTCGTTCAAAGGATGCCCATGGCGAAGACGACTGTGGGGAACAAGGATACAGGGCTATGCAAGCGCTAAAACGATGGTTTTATTACTTACAAAATGCCCAATCAACGTTTAGAAATGGGAAAGGTCTGTGAAATGAACAAACACCAACCAACGAGGGGCTTACTTGTTAGACCATTATTGCGTCGCCGTTTCTCTTTCTTTTATACTGCTTTAGTTTTGTACTGGTGCTGTATGGATAATCTTGGCCGGCCCGTTGTAGAATAGCTGTCTCCATTAGCCATTTAAATAATTCTTTGGTCACAAGTTGCAGAATAACCATTGGAACTTAGTCAGCTCATGAATAACCACAATAGCTGGAATAATGGGCTGCTATTGGCTGCGCTTATATTATATAAGCAGAGGCTGGCCACCATAACAGCCATCACCGCATTTGACGCCAAACACGTTGCTATCCAACGACAGAATCGGCACTGCAAGCGTCTCAGCTCGAGCTACACATTCCATCCTCCGGTGAAAAGAAACTGTTTGCTGTTAAAATAGACATACGTCGATTTTATCACTGTGGTGGCCTGTGGCAAAAATCCTACCCTTTTTGGGGGGGAGAGAGGAGCTTGAACGCGGGCTGAAGAGAAGTCGCAAAGGAAGCGTCGCATGATTGAGACCGCACCAGCCAAACTTTACACGGCCGGTAGTATCTTCATCCACAGAAGCAACGCCATGTCTGTAGCAAATCAGCATGGCGGCCACCATGGCCCTGGCGGAACGGGCTCGAATACTACTGCCGGAAACTCTGCGCAAGTAACATCCAACTCACCCTCTGATCTAAACAAGATCGTGAGTCAAATTTTTTCCTGTTTTCTCTTGGGGTTTATCTAAGCTAACTTTCTTCAAGGTTACGGACTACTTGTTAAAAAAGGGGTTTACTAAGACGGAAGCCACCTTTCGCAAGGAGTCTGCTCGCGTCAGTCCCGAAGGGCGGCCAATTCGAAAACGAGTGGACGAGATGGGCCCTGAGCGGTATATCAAAGCCTTCATACTTCTTCGAGATTGGATTGAAAACGGACTGGATCTTTACAAGGTCTGTTTCCCTTGCTCCGGGCATAGATATTTCTATGGGCTGTAAGCTAATACCTGGTACCCGACAGTTTGAGCTGCGGAAGCTTCTCTGGCCTGTATTTGTCTACTCTTTTCTTGACATGGTCGAGCAGAACTACATTCAAGAATCCAAGACACTGTTGAACGAACTCCGGGGTGATTTTGAGAGCACCCACGCCGATGATCTCCGCGCCTTCGACACGGTCCAGCTACCGGTTCATGTCAAGGAGAACTCTATTGCTAGCATTTACCGACAGAACAGATACCGGATTCCGCTGAACCAGCACGTCAGTGGCCAACTGTTTAGTTTTTTAGAGAGACAGGAAGATGGCGGCGGAAATGTCATTGTGCTCCTACTACAGACATACTGCCAGGTAGATTCTACCGCTCGTGGCCCCATTGAGCCCTACAGTTTTGAGGCCATTTCTCGCCGCGCTCAGAACGCCGATCTAGATGACGTGGACGTGCAGGAGGGCATTCCGGCTGTTTTTACCGGTGTGAGTAATCGAGACATGCTCGGTACTCATGCTGTACTGAAACTTGGCCCGTTTCCTATGGAACCCGATCTGCGGGATGATGTTCGTGCCGAGCTTGAAGAGCAAGATTTACGGCAGCCGCCTGCTATTGGTGTTCCGACGCTCGTTTCTGAGTTTGATGCCAAGATAAAGCAGGAAGAAGGCACAGACGGACCCTCGCGGGCCGATTTACCCCTACCGCCATCACGAGCTAGGGATGTCGTCATGGAGATGCAGAAAGTGCGTGAGTACCGTGACCGATTTCGCATCAACGACGTTTCCGTCGGGTCTGGCGTCTCCGCCTCGGTATGCATGTTTACGTTTCACAATACTTGCGGGAGGTTCGTGGCATAATTCCGTCTTACACTCTGCTTTACTTTTATTTGTATTGTTTTTATGAGGCGGTCTCTGTGGCTAACTTCAATATCATGTTGCAGCGTCTCTTCGATGGCGTTTTCAAAAGACCACCAGCTGGTGGCCTATGGTACGATGGACTCATATATTCGTGTCTGGAGCATTGATGGAAAAGCTCTGAAGAGCAAGATGCTTGGTGATAACGACAAGGCAAACAACCGCAAGCTCATTGGACATTCTGCACCAGTGTACGGGCTTTCTTTCTCAGACTCCATTTCAGGTCTCAAACACAACCCCTTTGACGACAAACAACCTCCAGTGGAGACTGACTCCAAACTTTTGCTGTCGAGTTCTGCCGACGGGACTGTTCGGCTCTGGAGCTTGGATGTCTGGTCTTGTCTCTGTGTGTACAAATCACACACCGGGCCGGTCTTCCGCGTGCTCTGGGGTCCCCATGGGCACTACTTCTTAACGGCTGGGTGGGATAAAACGGTGCGGGTGTTCACACAAGACCATGCTTCCGCGCAGCGACTGCTTGTCGGACACAACACCAGCATCTCTGCTATAGCATGGCACTCCAACGGAACGTATGTTTTCTCCGCCTCCGACGGGACCGATAAGACAATTCGAATGTGGTCAGTCATAAAGGGAGATTGTGTTCGCATTTTTACGGGGCATCTTGACTTCATCAGCGCGCTTGAATGTGCCCCAAATGGGCGAATTCTGGCAAGTGCGGACGCAGGCGGGAACATCTTCATCTGGGACGTTGAAAAGGGCATCCGTGTAAAGCGATGTCGGGGCCACGGCAAGGGTGGTATTACATCTCTGAGCTTTAGTGCTGAGTCAAATGTGCTCGTCTCTGGTGGGCTGGACGGCACAGTCCGCCTCTGGGATCTCAGTATTCCCAAGGAAGCTGGCAAGCTTCCATCGGCTCTAGGTGGTATCTCGAGCGCAGCGACAACCGCATTGGGGGCGCAGGGAGCGGACGGAGGCACTGGAGACACTGTCATGGTCGGCGGCGGCGCTCAAGATCGGAGCATTACAGTTGGGGGACAGCCCGCGGCTGTGACGGGCACCGGAACAACGGGCGCCGGTACAGCTGGGGTGTCGATTGTCGGTGGTGTTGGCAAGAAGAAAGGAAAAGAAGTGACAGTGACGCCGGATCAGATTAGCGCGTTTGCAACAAAGAAGACGCCTGTGTTGCGCGTCGAGTTTACACGCATGAACCTTGTGGTAGCTGGTGGATGCTTTGATTCATGAACGGTGTGCGAGAAAGTCAGCCGTGGAGTCAGAGAAACTAGACATTCGTCTCTGTCATTCAGCGGTGCAATGGTGATCTAGCCATGCATGGAAGAGGTGGCGGCATCTGGTTTGTGTCTTGCTTGGTTTTGTTTGTTCAAGAAAGGGATCAGGATATTTCGGCTCTATACTGGAAAACCGGGCGGTGGATAAAATGAAAGGGACCGCTCCCGTACGTACGGAGTATATGCTTTTCCTCATGGTAAGAGCATACTATTATTGATATTGATAATATTGGTGAGCTTATCTAGGAAGTAGTAAGTTTGAATAGTTTTAATACAGTATATGTTGTTTGGCGCACTGTTTGTGCCTATTTAAAAAGTGGGTATTATTCTAGTGACATCTTGATAACTTTGGCACATTCTGGGGCGGGCGAGCTCTAATTCGTGTTCACCACCTCCGACAACCCCGACCTCCTCCCTCAGCCCACGCGACAATCAGACACCATCGACGCTTCATTCGCTGCCATTTTTACAGGGCCGCTCGATTCTTGCATTTTTAAAACAGCTATGGATCCACTCGACGAAACGCCGTGGGCCGACACCCCTCCAAACTCGTCCATTTCAGCCAAGGCGGCAACCAAGGATAGCCTCCAGGCCACTCCATCGACCGGAATCAGCAATTTAGCTTCAAGCGGGCCCTCTTCGACAGCATCTTCGTCGGGTAGTCGGCCATTGCGCTCGATGCCGAGACGATTTGTGGCACAGCCTACACGCCTGGAAGCCGTTGAAGACGACCCCCTGGGGCCATTGGGTCCGCTGTCTGCAGGTGGCGCAGATGATGGTACCGACAGAGCGGGAGTTAACAGTGCTGCAGGCAGCGGGTTGGAGTCGCCGCCTGTTCCACCCCTCAAAGAGCAGCCGCTGCCGGTGCGCACGACTATGGGGGGGGGGGCAGCGGCCGGCGCCGGCGCTGGTCCTTTACATGGGCCCCCTGACCCGCATCGAATTGATGACGACGACGACGCTGATAATGCTGGCTTCTTGGAGACTGGTACTGGGCGTGGTCTTCGGGTGCCACCCCCCGTGGCTGCGGCCCAACCGAGCGGCGTTTACTCCTCGAGTCGCCCAAGCGTCAGCATTGAGCAGGCGTCTAAGCCGACGTTTGCCATCATCGTGGGCGATCCGCACAAGGTTGGGGGAGCCACAGGATCTCACATAGAGTACAATGTCAAGACGAAGGTTGGTGATTTTATCATTTCTGCATTTTTGCTGCTGCACACATCGATTTCATGGACCTTGCCTAACAGGCCACTTTCCAGACAACTTCCAAGGCCTATAAGCAGCCCGAATTTGTGGTCAACAGAAGATATCGCGACTTTTTGTGGCTGTACAATCAACTACATGCCAATTGCCCAGGTGTCGTCGTCCCACCACCGCCAGAAAAGCAGGCCATGGGCCGTTTCGAAAGCAATTTTGTCGAGTCGAGACGGGCTGCTTTGGAGAAGATGCTGAACAAGATTGCGGCGCATCCGACGCTGCAGCTCGACGGTGACCTCAAGCTCTTTCTGGAGAGTGAGGCATTCAACGTGGACGTAAAGCATAAGGAGCGCAAGGAGCCGAATCTTGGCGAAAGCAAGGGTCTCATGAGCAGCTTGGGCATCAACGTTGGCGGAGGCGTCAAGTTTGTTGAGCAGGACGATGTAAGTATCAATCTTCCGCATGTGTACGGGCCATGAGGATGTCACTCGACTAACAAAATGCCCACCCACAGTGGTTCCATGATCGCAAGATATATCTTGATGCCCTCGAGGCGCAGCTAAAGTCGTTGTTGAAGGCCATGGACACAATGGTGAACCAGCGCAAGGCCATGGCTGATGCAGCAGCCGATTTTTCCTCGTCGCTGCATGCTTTGTCAACGGTGGAACTGTCCCCGAGCTTGTCTGGGCCGCTCGAAGCACTCTCGGATCTGCAGATGAGCATCCGTGATGTGTATGACAGACAGGCCCAGCAGGATGTGCTTACGTTTGGCATCACAATTGACGAATACATTCGCCTCATTGGCAGTGTGAAACAGGCTTTTTCGCAACGACAAAAGGCCTTCTATAGCTGGCACACAGCTGACGCGGAGCTGCAGAAGCGGAAGACGGCTCAAGACAAGCTGCTGCGCCAGGGCAAAAGTCAGCAGGATCGCCTCAACCAGATCAATGCCGAGGTCGCCGATACCGAGCGTAAGGTGCACCAAGCGCGGTTGCTGTTTGAAGACATGGGCCGCCTTATGCGGAACGAGCTAGACCGCTTTGAAAAGGAGAAGGTGGATGACTTTAAGAGTGGCGTGGAGACCTACTTAGAGAGCTCCGTGGAGGCGCAGAAAGAGGTCAGTTTTTCTTTTGAGTTTTTTTTCTTCTAATATTTATATATGCAAAAAAACAGGCTAGTGTGCTGACGCTTATGATGCCGCAGTTGATTGAAAAGTGGGAAACTTTTCTGATGCAGCTAGACGCTGATGATGACGAGAATGTCTTCTACCGAGCGTCTGCCTTCCCAGCGGCCAACAAGCCGATCGGTGACACAGCTGTAGACCGGGCTAGGGCGAGAATTGACGAGGATTCGGACTAAAGTAGTCCACATTCACCAACTGTTACCGGTCATGATTAGTCAAGACATTCGAGGAGGGTAGCTCTAACCAAATACCGAAGAAAACACCGCTCTGAGAACAGGTAAAAACGAGGGAAGACAAGAGGGAGCTAGAGAGACGAGGGAAGCACACATCAATACAACTTCGGTATTTATTAGTGCAGCACTTGATGTACATAGATCTGTTTTTACTGTCTATTTTGCCGTGTTGATTCCACAAAGCTACTTGATTTTGGTTTGACCATCGTATATGGAGGATTATATATCATTTCAATGCCCGTGTATCTGCGCGGCCTAAGCCTTTGACATGATCCCTCATTTCTTCTTCTTCTTATCTTTCCGTGCCTGTTCCTTAGCACTCAATCCTCCGGCCTTTAACGGTGCTTCCTTGGCGGCGTAGCCACTAAGCAAATCGGCAAGGTCATCAAAGGACTCCGGAGCAGCCGAGTCCTGCTGCGGCGAAGAGGACGCTATATCTATTGTACTCTGCCCCTGTTCAGAAGTTTCGTCCTCGCCGTTTTCTCGGGCGGCGTCCCAGCCTCGGCCGAAGCGGCTCCGGAAGGCGGCCAGCTTACCGGCCTCGTCCACTTCGACGTTGCGGAGGGATTTTTCGGAAGGTTGCCAAAGAATGTGATTCCGGCTGTCCTTGGCGCTGCGGTGAAGTGCCATGGGGCTAGTTGTGCGGACGGTAAAGGTGCTGCCGTCGGACAGTTGGACGAGTTGGGTGAACTGGTAGGGGCGTTGTGGTCGCTGGATCAGGCGCGCACAGCGGGCGGCAGTCGTGGAGAAGGTTCTTGGGACGGAGGGGAGTTGTAATCCGCCGACCAGAACTGGCCGTGTCTGAGTACGCCACGAGTTGCTGGCCACCCGCCTCGCTGGTCCGCCCGAGCCGTTCTGTAAGATCTGGCCGGCTTGTTGCATAGAAGCGGTACTGGGCCAGTTGGCGGAGCGAATGCCGCAGCCCGGTACCTCACAAAAAGCAAATTTCAAGGCCATTTCTCCTGTTTTGTTGTGTTTTAGCCAGTCAAGTGAGCACTGGCAGACAAAACGGAAACGCTGACAGCTCGTGTTCTGGTTTTAGGCCGCTTTGTGAGATGCCAATTAGTTCGTGTTGTTAGGATTTTTTCTGTCTGTGCACGTGCATGCCCACAGAGGTGTGTGCTTATCGGCTTTATCGCCTCCGCCAACAATAAACGACCGGAAGCTTTTCGATCCCAAGGTCACGTCTTGTGCTTCGTTTCGTTCTTCTGTCGGTTTGCAGTTACTACCAATAGCCTATTATAGACCATTTCTCAGCATTATTTGCTGGCAGCCAGTGTATCTACGCAAAGGCCAGATGCGGGGCTGCCGAGCGCTGCACTGTTCCCCAGCGAGCAGCACAAGAAGACCGCATTGTCAGCAACGGTTTGCCAGCCGCCATGCTGCGCTTTCTCTTGGTTTCCCGGCCTTAAAAGCTGGCCAATGTCTCGAAAAGAGCAGGTGTGAGTCTCTGTCATTTTCTTCTTACAAAGGGAGGCGAACGGGAAATAATAGTTACCGAGCCCAGCTTTGAGTGTGGTTTTGTCCACTTGTTCATTTACTTGCATGTTTACTTGTTTGCTTGTTTGCTTGTTTGCTTGTTTGCTTGTTTGCTTGTTTGCTTGTTTGCTTGTTTGCTTGTTTGCTTGTTTGCTTGTTTGCTTGTTTGCTTGTTTGCTTGTTTGCTTGTTT